>CM065920.1:12076570-12614070 GCA_033439105.1 Magallana nippona
ACCGAAATCTTGGCTAAAACGCAATGACTACGATCGAGACGTACATAATCCAAACTGCGGTCGCGGCAGTTAAAAAATTCACCGATTTCTGAGTTACAATAAAACAACATAGCTATAAGCTGGGCGTTATTTACATGACAAGATCCACCAGCACGACATCCTTTCCACCAGAAGATTTACAGCTCCGCGTCACTTCCGTGTTTGTGACGTCATATTCTCTGTATGCACTGAGAGTTGAAATTGATCGGCGGATCATGAATTGAAATATCTACGAACTTAAAATTGCATATCTTATCAGTCTCTGGCGACATGAAAATAAATATAATTTCTGCGTGATTTACATGCTAAGTGTTTACACATTACTTGAAGTAGAAATACTAACGTAAAAAATATATTTTCTCATTTTTTACAGGTACTCTAACAGTACGATATAAATAACGTATATATCTTGAACAGGTATTTATATGTGTTGAACAAGTTGTATTCGTTAATTTGATATTTGAATTACCATTTTATTTCAGTTTCTGCATGTGGGTTGTTTTGGATATTAAATTGATGTCTGATTACAGTACAAGTAGTACGATTTTTTATAGGCATCTCTACCGTTAGGAATGATGGAAGTTATGAATGCATGTTTCTTCTTCAGTCAAACTACACAAATAAGCAATGATGTGTAGACATGAATAAACGTCTTTCTATATATAACGTTACAGAAATAAATTTTATCTGTTGAGTTCATCATTTCTTATAAAATTTTCTATAGTAATCAATATTATTTTAATATTTACTGACAATAGGATTCTCCATTAACTAAGTAAATGTATACACCAAGATCCCCTAGAAATTTATAGTTGTTACGCATTAAAAACTAACTTTATAATTTTGAAATTTCTGGATCCGCCTCGATGTTTTAGCCACTGTTAAGAAGCACATATTTAGTGTGCACTTCTTGCAAATACATCCAAATATGACGTAGTTATTACTGTTACGTCATACAGCTGAACTTAGAAGAGCTTCAACAGCATCCAGTGTCAGAAGTTAGATCTTGGAAGAAGGGGGGGGGGGTGGGGGGTGGGGGGTGCACATTTGTGCGATTTGTAATAAATACATGTATATATTTATAAAAATTATATTATTATATATATGAGAAAAATATATAACGTTAGGTGCCTGTGAAATACACATACCTGTGAAAGAAGTGCAATTGAAATTGACGAAAGGGAAATATCCAAGATATCTTTATTGACACATTATAAAGACACATTGCAAGTGCGCTGTGCGATTAGGTAGAGATCTGTATTTTTTGCACTTATGTAGAGATCTGTATTTTAATCAGATTGCAAGTTTTAACTCGTAAAATTTTACAGGAACAAAGCAGAGATTGAATATTGAAGACACAGAGATTTATACTGCAAAATGTTGACATCTTTTCTCCATTCGGAAGTGACTCGGAAAACCTCTGTTTAAATTTTTTAACGATATCATCCGGGTACTTTCATCTTACTTGCAACGCAAAATCCCCTTTGAATTTTTATTTTAGCTGCGGTATATAAAAGATTTTCCCATACTACTGAATGGACATCATTTTTATAAATATGAATACATTTATAAGAAAATGTGCTGCAAAATTATCTTGGGACAAAGTAAAATACTGTCTTTATTTTTAATCAGTCATTGATATTCACTAGCTTTGTTAGATTTCTGGTTTAACAAACAAAAGTCAGTAGATACAGGTATGTATATATAGAAAAACAAACACACGTAAGACAATCGACACGTATACTGGATAGGACCACTCAGCAGGTGTACATGCATACAAACGGTTGTTTCAAAAAGCACGATGCCCACTTTTAACTTGCGGTCAAAACATGATTTACATTACTGTACAGAAAATATAGATATATGAGACTGGGGATATGCACACTTTCATATACATGTACACTAAATTATTTTAGTCTAATATGCGTGTTTGAAATAAAATTAGTACCTATAAACCTGATGATAGTTCTCGATCGATCGATCGATCGAGAGAGAGAGAGAGAGATTTATTTTGTTTTGACAATATAAATATAGTATCATACAAATCAATCTTCAAAAACTCGTTGCATTTGTAAAAGCATCAAGTTCCTCAGTCTTTCCAGACGGGCGAGGAGATAAATGTAAATGTTTGTTTATAAATTAATATTTACATTTTCCAGTGTCTCTGTCTGTGATAACACTACGAATCGATTTTGTAGTATACAGCCCAATAACTTCAAAAGACGTATTGTTGGGGGCGCAAGCGGGTTTGCATAATTAATATAATAATATTTCATCATACAACTGCTGAAAATTATTTAAATATAAGTAATAAGGAATCATTCTTTGAATACTATGAGGTGATAATTTCGGTCGGGGCGTGATCAAATCTATCATAAAGCCCTTCGGGTTTTATTGGATTTGATCACGCCCTGACCGAAATTATCACCTCAGTCATAATACTCAAAGAATGATTCCTTATTCCTTAAATATATTACGTACAATGATGAAACACATGTTCATTCATTCAATACGTCAAAATATAACGTTTAATTTGTCTACATTACACAATCATATCCACATACGAAGTAGACAAAGACTGCAGAATGCATAATTAGGCTAACATTCTGGCGATAAAATTATTTTGAAATTTTGTGGAGAAGCTACTAAAAAACTTGTATTTCGTGGTACTATTATTAATTTTGATTTCTTACATCTGTTACCTAGTTACATTTGTGAAATTTAACGCCGGTTTATTTCATTTGCCAATTCGCCGGTCACATGATCGGCGTACGCAGATATGGAACAAATGAAGTCCGCACAATGTTACCAAAAGTCATTCGGCGTACGCCAGTTAGATAAATGAAGTCCTAACAATTGTTTAGTAAATAGAGCGGATCCACCTTTCATGTTTTAAAAAAGTGTATTAAGATTTTTTTTTTTTTATTGAACGTGAATACTAGGAATATACCATGCAGCAGCATATTTCTTTTAACTTCACGCATAAGCTTTGGATTTCTGGGTGGAGATGGTACTTGGTTTAGTTAAAGTCATTACTATAGAAATTTTTTTTCCATTCCATTGAAAACAAGTAGTGAAAGAAACAAACTGGAAAAATCTTTTGCTTCTTGGAAAAAAATTATACCTAAAAAATAATTTTGTTTATAGTGTTTTAATATAAAATAATCTAACAGCTGTTTTAAAAACAGCTTGGACTTTGGGCAGTGCGTGTCGGACTCCAATCAGATAAAGGCTGGATCTACTACTCATGGTTGTACTCCATTAACTGTTTCTCCAGGGGAAAATCAACGGAATTCCAGACGAGCCGATCGGAATCGTTGTTCTGACGCTGTCGGAACTGTTCCCGCCAGATGAGTGGTGCAGATGGAATCAAACTGGTGGAAAAGCAGAAGACAATTTATCTCATTCACTCTTGCTTACGATATATAATGACGTTTCCTTCAGTGGACATATTTGACGGGCATAAATGTACACAAAGAAATAAAACAATTTCCAGTTAAGAAATATTCATTTTGAATTTGATTAAAATTAAAATTCTTTTGCTGAAAAGAAAAAAAAAAATTCATCGGACTGTTCATAGACACATTCTAAAGTTGTTTTGTTGACCAAAATAATTTAGGCAAAGGCCGAAAAATCAGTAAATTAATTGAAGTTTGAATTTCCATGCACACTGCTATCATCATCATCATCCATCACTTCATCTAAAATCGTGTTTTGTGCCGCAATCTTCCAATTCTGTTTCATTCTGGAACAGCTGGAATCGTCCTGACTGTATTTAGAGCGGTTCCGGAACTGCCTAGTCGAGCGCACCCCAACAGTTAACTGTCCCGTCATTGGCTTACAATTACGACTAAATTGAGCGCAAAGACACTTGTTCGACTTCATTCCGGGGTGTACATTGTCAATTTTACACAACAGAGCAGGTTTTGGTTGTTTTGTTTGTTTGTGGTTTTTTTTTTTTTGTGGTTTTTTTTGTGGTTTTTTTTTTGGGGGGGGGGGGGGGGGGGGGTCCGATTTTCACAGTCTATGACACTCTAATTATGAATATTAATGAGCTTATCCTAACTAATTAAAAGAAAGGATGTAAAAATTTGACGGCTTGTTTTTGATGAGCAAACAACATAGTCCACCGAAGTCGAAAGTCCAAGTTCTATAGACAATATCACGGAAGACATATCAAATACCAATTGATTTTACACTATAAAACTTCACGTATCACATACATGTATTATAGTAAAAACATAATTTTTCTCAATTTAAAACTGATTATGTTCAATTTGAGAAGTTACAATTGTTTTGAACAAACCTTTAGATTTGATAGAAGTGAAAGATAAAAAAAAAACCAACGGTAGACATTATGTTTACCACTATGATTCTACGCGCTGTGTAGATTGATCAAACTACATCACATATTCATAAAGTAACATGTGTGTATTCGTTTGATATCTAAAAAAGCATGGTTTATGCTGTATATATTACTCCGATTCGCTAATTCTAGTGGGGACTTATAAAAATTGAATTATCATGGAGTTGCGCCCCCCCCCCCCCCTCCCCCAACACTAAATTTTAAGCAAAAGGTTTACGATGAAATTGCGGAGTATACATTTCAATGCCAATTCTTGCGTCAAATGTTCTGCCCAACAGAATTCTTGTCACAAAATTGAATATTGTGAATTATCTATACTTCACATTATTTTTAATAAGTATTTGTATTGATTTAAATGATAGTTAATTGCTCCAAATAACCATCTAAAATGAAACGCTCATCAACGTTTTTCACAGTCGTCAAAAACCCAAGTCTCGTATACTAGTCATTTTTTTTCCAGGGGGGAGGGGTCTGAAGGATAATTGTGTTTGCCGGGGGTGGTAGGTCTGAGGCATATTTGCGATAATTTTATTATGTAAATTAAAAAAAAAATCATTTTCCGACCCCCCTCTAGATCCCCGCATGCTAGTACGCTTACTTACACATGCCTTATTCCGATTGCATGGCTACTATGCACTTTTGTGACGAACATCTCAACAATCTTGCTCTTAACGGAATGTGTTCAAGAGGTTTAAGATTTCATATCTTCAAAAACAAAAGAACTTTGCTCTTTTATTGGTAGATCAGGAATAATAAATATCCACCAAAGCGAGGAAAGTTTAGCAAATTTTCCAATCAACTCTTAATGTTGCAAAACCAACAATCATTCACTTTATAGTGGCTTGGTGTCAAAAGTGGGCCCAGGGCAGCGCCTTATAGGTATAGAATAGATCAGGGGCAAAGCCTGTTGTTGCTTCCATACTATTTAAAATTTAATTTCAACATATGAATTTAAAGATTTGTACAAGCGTCGTTTGAAAAGTAACACATTCAGCCTCAAACTTTAAAAAATTATTCATGACCCAAATAAAACCAAAAATTGTCAAAATGAATGTCACACAATCATATTGCTCCACTTTCAGTAGATATCAAATGCGAAGGTATAAGGGGAGGGGGTCCCCTGAAAATACGAAATTTCTGGGTATTACAATATACATGCAAGTTATTAATCTTACAGAGTAAAATTACAGATAATAGGCATTGGAACTTGAAAACCTTCCCCGGAACTAAAGCAATTACTTTCACCCCACCCGGGTGTATAGATGTATACAGATATATATGTATATAGCTGCCGCACATGTATCAGTACCTGACAGTTATAATACCATGCGCATATCTTGTCAGATTTTTATTTTTTTGCATTTATTTTTCATAGGCGATTTGTAATATGTAAAATGTTCACGTTATGCGCTACACATAATAAAAAACTTAACCGTATTTTTCGTCTTACGTGTACGTGTACCTGTAAGTATTTCACTACGTGTAAACATGAAAAAAAAAACTAAACCTCTCGAATGATAATATTTTGTCATCATGTTCTTTCTTCGTTTGGTCAAGATTGTTTTTTTTCTGATAAACTAGATGATATCCCGCCCAAGCGCGGGAAATAAAACTTTACATATTCGTGGGATTTTTATGTTGAACCAGATATTTTTCTCTTTTGGGGGAGGTTATGTTCATATCTAGACGTAATCGACACAATCCGTTAACGGTTCACAAATTAATATACAAGATTTAATCTATCAATGGTATTAAAAATGTATGAAATCTAAAAACGCGAGTGCATGCAATTTTATTTGCATATTATTAACCAAAGTTGCCCAATTCAAGGTATCTCCCCGATGCACGATGAACTGCCCAACACTTTCCGGCATTGTGTTATTTGTCAACCCGCGTTCTTGGTTACGGCATTCTGGAAAGTACTTTCCATCAAAACAGAAATCGTTCATTCAAGAAACGAACTGGCTCATTTTATTCCCCATTAGTCAAATCTTAATATTTCTCTGTACATACTCTAAATAAATTTCCGTGAAATATATATATTCACCCTTTACATATTAATTATTCATTGGAATTCGCCCAGTCTTAAATTTGCCAGCTGACAACGAGGGCGAAAGGGGCGAAAATAAAACGGGGGCGAATATTTCCCTGTATACAGTAATCGGATTAAAACTCCCACTGCATTGGATCCATCAAAGCGTGTCCACCACCTTACTCTCATTTTTGCTTTTTCGGGCTGTTTTATGAATTAATTTCACAGATGCAACTACTTATCAGGTATAATTTAATCATAGTTTCTGACTTCATCTCACAAGTCTTGAAATACCAAATGTGTAAGCAGTTACTCTGGTGCAGGCGTTTTGTAGTTAATTGGAACAATGTTACATGTAAAGATGATATATATAAAAATTAATTGTACAGTAAAGCTGAAATTGCGGACTAATGGCAGCCACGTTGAAACCTCAACTTTTTTTAAGAGTGCAGAATGAATGTATAAATTAAGGGTCAAATAACGTGATATGATGACATTTTCCCGGGGATACCGTTCCTTGTAACCCATTTCCAGAATATTATGCAGAAAAGCCTGAAAGTAAAAGCATATACATGTATCATACAATAAACATGTAGAAGGTTTCATTTAAATTCATAATCTCCTAGACTAAAGTAGGACATCGATATTCTGACACAATCATGGAAGTCTCAATCACACCCCCCCCCCCCCCTTTTTTTCTTCAAGATTCTTGACACTGGATGCTGTTGAAGCTCTTCTAAGTTCAGCTGTATGACGTAACAGTAATAACTACGTCATATTTATGAAAATCATCAATTATATGCAATTTATTTGAAATAAACTATATCGAATACTGTTTTATCAACACAAAAACATTGACGGTTCTATTTAGATGACCAAAAAGGGTAGATCAACTTACATTCCCAATTTGTTGTGACTTTGTTAATGTTTTTGTCCAGCAGCAAAATAATTTAAACGTGGAAAAAATTACGTGTCATTTTGACTAATCACGATGTAGCAAATATTGATAGAAGGTTTATGGAAAACGAAGAGATATATGGAAGAATATGTAAAGCTCCATAAAATGAAGAAGTGTGGTTTGTTTATGTAAATTTAAAACTGTGAAAAAGAATTCCGAGGTCGTTTAGCTTGTTTGAGAGAAAGTCAGTGACAAGTAAAGCATCAACATCAATAGTAAATACTGTCTGATGAATGTTGATGTAAATTAATTTTCCTACAGACAGAGTGAGTTACAAAATAAGGTTAATCACAGATCAGTCCAAAGTTAAACAAGTTTGCGCCATAAATTGCAAGTTTTGTATGTGTTTGAAGACACATGCACACTTGTAATAAGTTATGTGCCATTGATCGATTGAAGTTCAATAAAATGCAATTTATGTAATATTTTATTGTCAGTATCTGTTGTGAATTCTTTGGAATAAGCTACAACAAAATAAATGCTGCCTCAATAAATTGATGAGTTACGAATGATTGGATTTATCGATGAAGCACTATGCTAAAAAATGGAATGGGGATCCTGTTTAAAATATATATGGACAGCAGTGTGTTTTTGTGTACACCATAAAAAACCCCACCAAAAAGCGATTATTGTGAGAACACTTGGTCAGCTATTGCAACAGTGATTTTATTTTAGTTTTTGTGTTATATGTTTTAAACGTCACAATTGGCAGTTGGTGAATAGAATATCAATACTGCTTAAGAGTGGGCAGGTACCAATTCGGTCAATTAAAATGCTTCTTTTATAAACTGCAACCCATGATTCGACCTGTTTAAATGTTACATCTAATAGTTTCATCCCTCAACGCATCGCAATACCTGCGTCGCATACCTACAACCTTGCCGCTTTTATTAATAATAATTACTCCAGGGGATGGCCCCGTAAGACATAAATTAGAATTTGAATAGTTTAAACTATGACCTCTAAACATAAAATGGGTCACAGGAGAGGTTCAAATTACAGTAAAGGAATGTAGGGGTGAAAATCTTTCTTATCAAGATTTTTATACCCCCTCTGTAAACAAAGTTTGAGGAGGGGTATGTAAGAATCATTTTGTCCATCTGTCTGTCTGTCCATCTGTCTGTCTGTCCGCCTGTACAATCCTGCTGGTCCATATCTTTCTTATTGAGGAACATTGTAAGTTCTTATTTCACATAAAGATTGCTTATGACTTGAGGGTGTGTCATGATGTCATTGGAAGAAAAAATGCATAATTCCCATAATTCCTGTCTAGGCCTTATCTTGTAATGGAAAATGATTAGAAGCTAAGGTTTGACACAAAGATTGCTTGTGACCTGTAAATTTGCATTGACCTTGAGCTTTGGTCATTTGTGCAAGTTCACTATAAGAAAAATGGCGCATCCATTACTTTCAATAGAGAAATACTTGAGGTATTATATTTTTTAAGTGGGGGTATCATTTGCGAGCTTGCTTAGAGTACCTTTAGATAATATTTTCATGCATTAAAGCATCCTTATTCTTGTTCAGACACAACAACCACTGAAACTCACTGGCTCAAATATTTGTATTTGACTTTATAAAGCTGCTTTGATTAGATTTAGTTGCTTGATTAGAGTTATGGCCAATGTTACTCAGGTGAGCAATAAGGTCCCTTGGTCCTTGTTGAGTGTTAGATGACAGTTATTATTAGGTGATGAATACCATTGAAATAGACACAAGTAAACACAACAGATTGCATGAGGAGATTTTATAGATTAATTCAACCATGCACTAGGGGTTAGATTTCTTAGCCCCTTTGATTAGTCATGTTATTAGTTAAAATTTTCATTAAAGATGTAGTTATTTCCAAATAGATACATGTATGCCAATGTTTTTCAGATGGTTAAGACAAGAATGGAAATAGCCAGGAGTTAGCTGTACCTGTTTTACTGCTGAAAAAATGGCTCTTGTCCAGTGGCGGTTTACACACTTTCCTCTAAGACTGGTGACTAGATGCAAAGAATTTGTATCATGGCTTTTACTTTTCAAACAGACTTTATTCTACAATGAGTTTTCATCCTGCATGGTTGCACTGGAAACAGCAGCAGAACCATTGTTTTGGACTGTGGATAAATTGTCAAGATATTTTGGACCAGTAAGCTATCTATCCACTATCCTTTCCACAACTGTATGTGTGAAAATTTAATATACCAGTAATCAAATTTCAAGTTTCAAAGTCAATGCTGACTCCATCATGTCCATGGAAAGCTATCATTATTTGTAGGAAAAGGTTTTGTTAAATAAGCATGCACACAAAAAAGGCATCTGATTCGATAGAGAAGGTTACAAAGATATTAAGATTAAGGGAGGAGAAAATAGAATGAAATTGCCTCCTAATCACACAATAAGTCCCATTTGCATACTTTTCTGGAGCCTGACCTTAGTGCATGCTAAGGATGCTGGGATGCATTTAGGACCTATCCCAGTACATTTTTTGTAGTAAATTTAATATACCTATTCTTGATGCAGATTGTTTATTTTTTTATTTTTTATTTTTAAGAATATATTATCAGAAAAATCTAGTAATTTTCAAAGCTTTCCCAGCTATCGAAAGGATATGACTGTGTTATATATATTCATGACTGTAATCATAGTAGATATTTATGACTATGTAATCGTTTCAGATATTTATGGTTCTTGTGGTGTGCCTGACTACCTCAGTGGTGGTGATTTTCTATGTCTGTCTCCTCCCCCATGTTTATGATCAGAGCCTAAGCAAAACCATGTTTCATCTTATATTTGGACATTGGCTCCTTGCCAACATTGTGTTTAACTATGTTATGGCAGCTTTTACTGATCCAGGGCATCCACCAAGGGTAGGTTATTCAAATATGCTTCAAGATCTCTATGTCCAATTATACAGTACCAACCAGACACAACATATCAGAAAACAGGTTATTGCTTTAGTCTTATTAGTCAGCATTATGACATAAAATAAGCTTGCGCAAAGATGAGTTGTTCGAAACCCCACAAATATGTCTATGTACAATTAATTAAGGCCCAGTAGAGGATAGTGGGCTTCTGCAAGTCTTATTTGTTGACCCTGAAACGTGCTACTACACCTTTATAACAAACTGTGCTACTACACCTTTATAATAAAACGTACCCTGTGCAAGTACTGTGTAAGAAACTAACTGTACTGTTCACAAATTGAACCATACTGTGCAAGAAACATGTTGTACTGTTTACAAAACGAACCGTGCTATGCAAAAGTGTGCAATGATAATTTATGCAAGTATCGCCCTAAAACGAACAAAGAATCGTACTGTACTGTGCAATAAGCATTGAACTTTCTTATAAGGCTTAATTGACCACTGTTGTTCGATGAAAATGAATGGAGATTAAATTGTCCCTGATCAGATGAGTTCAATATTATGCTTGATTTCTAATACTGTATTAAATTATGTACATGTATACCATAACTCTGCGGTGTACGTTTTTAGCTCACCTGAACCGAACAAAGGTTCAAGTGAGCTTATCTGATCACCCTTTGTCCGTCGTCCGTTCGTCCGTCTGTCTGTCTGTAAACTTTTCACATTTTCGACTTCTTCTCTACAACCACTGGACCAAATTTAACCAAAATTGGTACAAAGCATTCTTATGGAAAGGGGATTAACAATTGTTAAAATAAAGGGCACAACCCTTTTTAAAAGGTAGATTATTGTGAAACAGTGAGTATAGGATGTGTGTCTTTATAAATCTTCTTCTCAAGAACCACTGCACCAGAAATGCCAATATTTACACAAAAGCTTTTATATATAGTGAGGATTATAAATTGTAAAAATCGTGACCCTTGGACCAAAACTGGGGCCCAAGGCGGGGTTCAAAGTTTAACATAGAAATACATAGGAAAAATGTTTAAAAATCTTCTTCTCAAGAACCACTGCACCAGAAATGCCATCATTTACATAAAAGCTTGTAATATATAGTGAAGATTTTAAATTGTAAAAGTCGTGACACTCTGACCAAAACTGGGGCCCCAGGCGGGGTTCAAAGTTTAACATATATTGGAAAATGTTTAAAAATCTTCTTCTCAAGAACTACAATGCAACAGTTTGGGATATTACTATGCATACATCCTTAAATTGTGTAGATTCTAATTTGTAAAAATCGTGACCCCCGGACTAATACTGGGCCGTCAAGATGGGTTCAAAATTTAATATTTTAAAAAATATATAAGAAACGTTAAAAAATGTTCTTCTCGAGAACTACAATGTTACAGTTTGTGGGATTACTATGTATGCATCCATGGCTTATGTAGAATCTTGATTGGTAATATCGTGACCCCCGGACTAATACTGGGGCCCCAAGAGGGGTCAAAGTTTAATACAGAAATATATATATATAGGTAACATGTTTAAACATCTTCTTCTCGAGAACTACAAAGCTTCAATTTGTCAGATTACTACGTAAGCATCCTCAAATATTGTAGATTCTAAATTATAAAAGCCGTGACCCTCAATCTAATACTGGGGCCCCAAGAGGGGTTCAAAGTTTAACATAGAAATATAGAGGGGAAATGTTTAAAAATCTTCTTCTAGAGAACTACAATGCTTCAATTTGTGAAAATACTAGGCAAGGATCCTTAGATAATGTAGATTTTAAATTAATAAAGCTGTGACCACTGGACTAATACTGGGGCCCCAAGAGGGGTTCAAAGTTTAATATAGAAATATATAGGGAAAATGTTTTTAAAAAGTTTTTCTCGAGAACTATAATGCTACAGTTTGTGAGATTACTATGCAAGGATCCTCAAATAGTGTAAATTCTAAATTGTGAAAGCCAAAATAAACCCCGGACCAATACTGGGGCCCCAGAAAGGGGTTCAAAGTGTAAAATAGAAATAGCATATGCTACGAAATACATGTAGAATGTTACAAGGAACTGTTGTTCATGTGTCAAATAATTTCATTACAGTTTATTATTGTTGAAATTTCCAGAGTAAAAGTATTTTTTTTTCATCTTGTCATTTTTGCTTGTATTTTTTTAATTAAGGTCTTCCGTTTCTTTCCGAACAGAAGACCTTACTATTATTCTGAAAAATTTTCAGATTTATTATTTTTTTTTTCTTCTAGACGCCAACTTTGATCCTTAATATCTCACTCGTTTGTTCACTGATTCTTTTGAAATTTTCAGGTCTAATAACGAGCCACGCGATGTTGTCATTTCATATTTTACTTGATGAAAATTCCTATCCGTTTTTGAGTTATTCCCCTTTAAGTAATTTTAATGACCCCTTTTGTCGGATGGGTTTAGCTTTAACGATGACTGGCAGAATCTCAAAGATTGGCTGGTTTGGAAGTAGATACATAGAAATGGTGCAAGACATATTTCACTTGTTATTTAAATGCAAACAAAAGGAGTGATATAGGTGTTGAAATAGAAGTTATAAAAAATTGCAAAAATTTTCATGTATTTTCCTTTCTAGTTTTCCACCTGATAATAATTTGTAATAAGGTGTATTTTAAAAGTTGTGGGTCTTACCGAGACCTTTTGTTTGGTATTAAGAAAAAGGGGCTGGCCCCTATTATTAGGGAGTTAGAGGCTTCAAAAGTTTTTTGTCAATAACTTGTAATGGAAGAAAAATGTCTAATGCATTATTGAAGCAAAGTTGTTTAAAAATTAATTCTGATTCCATTCGTAGTATTCAATGTGATGTTTTTGTAATATATAGTCAGTTCTAGCAGAATCAATTGAAGCCGGATCGACCCATTTTCCATGGGGGTGTGCACGTGCAAGAAATTATGAAAGGGGTTCTTGTTATTCACTTACTGAAACACGCAGCGCATAAAGATGATTCACCATAAAATTCCCAAATGTTTTTATTGATATGTACATTTTCATTTCATAAAAATGAACCTCTTTGACTTTATTTTAGTTGTTTGTTCCAAAACTGTGCCCCTCTCTATATTTAGATGCATTCCGAGACTCAGGTAACCGATCAATAACAGAGTCGCTAGCTGTATATAGGCCCTCGCCCAGACGACAGTGCATGTGCTTGTAGAGCTGGTAAAGTACACACGTTTAAACGTCCCACTGTTTTACAATTACGGAGACATCTTGAATTGTTTCATTACTGGAAGATGTGTTAATAAAATGGTTCCAATACATAGTAATTAAACTCAATTTTCTACAATACACGGCCGTTCTATAAAGCATAATGTGTATTACTGACATACAAATTTAAACGAACACGGGATTAATTCCGATAGAATGTTTTCTTTTAAAACATTACACAATACGATTTACGATGAAGATACAGTCAAACTTGTATTAAGCAGTCACCTTTGGGAGGCACCCAAAGTGACCTCTTAACAGAGGTGACCTTTGAATAGAGACTTGGGAATTCACCATCATCGATTAACCTAATAAAACATTTATTGAAGTTTTTATATATTTGCAATTTGATTAAGCAGACTGCTCAAAATGACAAAATAATGAATAAAGTTTTTGATTTGGATTTTAATAGCATTTATTATGTTTAAAAAATAAGTGTAATTACATAAAAATTGTGCATGCAATTGTTTATTTCTTTTTAATTTTTGAAAAAGTCACTTATTTTAGTCTGTACTCCAGACTTGCACTTGATATAGTTTTCTGTTTATCATATCATCAATATCATTCTGTAATTTTATCCACAATTTGGGCATGGCCAATGTAACGCTTTCAACAGTGTATTTCTTAACCGACCGTATCTGAACTCAAAATCATAATATTAAATCGATCGATTTTCTCTAGCCTAGTCGCCGTCATTTTTGACACCTATTTCATGAGGTTATATAAAAAACAAACACTGTAAATACATGTTTACACAATTTACTTTTTTGCCATCCATAACTGAACTGCCAATTATATAGTTACATCGATCTATCTGGCTTCTTTTGCCTCAGATGTATATTAAATGTGTACATTAGTTACCTGACTTTCGGAAGCCATGTTTAAAATCCCCGGGTGTAAATCATGTGACCGACCAAAATGGCCGCCTAATGCATGTCAAAAGTACAGTTTCGGATCAAAATACGATGACCGCTGACCGCGTTAGACAGGTGACCGCTCTTTAGAGGGCAATCATATAGGATTTTTAATCAGGAGGAAATAAAATGACTGCCTACGAAAGGTGACCTCTTTATAGGGGTGACCACTTCGGCAGTTTTGACTGTAATTATTATCATTGTGGAGATGATTTCTAAAAAGTGAACATAATATTTGTCAATATTACTATTTGAATACAAAAATTTTTAGTTACGGTTAGTAGGGATATTAATTATAACTCGATCATCCCGCGTTTCGCGTTTTTTAACTACAAATATGTATTTGCAGAATATCAAACAGCTTTCATCGGCAATTTACAAATTATTTACATACAAAATTTTAGAGAGGTAATGAAATAATTGTGATTTATTAATGTACTCGCTATCATCCGTGGAAGAAATTTGCATGAAAAAAAACGCTGTTCAATGTTTATCAATTACGCTGTAGCCTTAGCAATCGAAGGAAATTAACAAACTGTATATTAATAAATTAACAATCTTTCAGATCTGCAACGTTTTTTTTTTTTTTTTTTTTTTACAAATTCTATAAAATGTATAATGAACGACTGCATTCTTAACCCTCTTCAGTTAGGAGTATTTTGAATCACGCATGTACACTATGCATATAATGTGTACTTAGAATTTTTTGAAGATTTTGTGTACATGCAAAGCAATGCTATTACAATGCTATGGCTATTAAAGTCGAACAATGTATATAGTGAGGTCTGGACTGATACTGATTCTGCTTGTTCCACAAATAACGAATATACAAACAAAGTGTAGAGATGTTATTTTTTAACAAGCAATAGCTTTCCTAAAAGCTTCAGCCTTGCATGACTAAACAAAATTATTTAATTGGAAGCATGTAATAGTTACCTTTGCTGCATATATGTAGCTGTCGGTCAGAAAAAAAAAATCAGATTATCATCCCATTTTTTTTAGACCGGGGGCTACAGACTTGCAACTATAATTACCTTAAAAAATGTATACATTTTAAGATTTGCTGCTGTTCATAAATTCATTAAAGAGACGTGCAGATTCAAGTAGTAAGAAGTCGTTTGACATAAAATTTATAACGTCCATTTATATTATTTTCAATAATTAAAAATTATTTCATTGTTTTAAGCTTGTCAGTTAACAGAAAATAGTTTTACATGATATATTATGGCATGAAGATAGCAAAATTCAAGGCCTTTCCATCATTTTTAAGCAAAGGACTTTCAAGAAAATAAACGCAAAGTAAACTGCCTGCATGGTACATGTATGCTCCAGATTATTAACATTGTATGATGTGTCTCTCATTTTGGACTCATCCACTATAACGGTGCGTTAAAATTTATGAATGAGACATTCTGGGGCGATTTCGTATCAATGAAATTTCCATGGGTTTGAATGGATTCTTCCATATCGGGGTGGGGGTATTAAATCAATTTAATCCTTCAAAGTTTTGAATTTGTTAACAACGATATATAAGGTCAAATGTTTTAGAAACGATTTATAAATCTAATATACAGTCATTTTTTTTTAATCGGTTGAATTGTGAGCGTGTACATTTAGTAAGACACGCAACTTACACCCTATTCAAGATAAATGAAATCGTCCAGCAGATAGAGAAAACTTGGCTTCTGAAACAAAACTCCTTTGCATTTTAGTTCTTCCTGTTGACTTTCCAGACTGTATGTCAATGTAAACTTTTGATTTTGTTCATTAATAGCAATTCAATATCAATCATTTATTAACAATGTTCATAACTATCTTGTTGCGATGGCATCTCCTGGCCCCTGGCCTCCTGATATCTATATTTAAATCAGGATTACACACGTGCTTGCATAAGGCAGAAAACAAGCTGGGACTCAATGTCAACTATCAGTAATCTCTTTGGAAATGTATTTCTCCTTTCATAAGTAGTATTTGATAATTGTGCAAATCATAGAGGAATGCGTCATCTGCACATAAGAACTGCTTGATACAATATTTCTTTTTTCCAACATGCTTTTGGCCTATGATCATTAAGAAAATATGATAAGACTTCATATGGAAAATTACACATTTTCATTATCCCCCTTTTCATTAAACAAAACAAACCAACAAACAAAATTGATTCCGATAAATGTTATTTGAAATAAACCTCCAAAACATACTTCACATTCATCCTAGAAGGTGCAGTCGGGTATCCAAGAAACGAAATATCGCCGGCTAATTTAAAGTTTATCATGATTAGTATATATCTTAACGGTATTTGGTGAATTTTCTCAATTAATGCTGAAACTTCAATGCATGCATGTATACGCCAGCGTCCGCCGCCATAAAACATTCTTGAATCTGAGAATGGTCTCAAGTCTGAGAATTCTCAACTCCCCAATTCTCAGAATCGGCCACTGCCATAAAAAAGTTGAGCAAAATTTATTTTTAAATATTTCTCAAGAATTGAGTTGAGTTGAGATTTTTTTTTGAGAATTCTTAAAGATTTATGGCGGTGGACCTAGACTTATGCAATTTAGTCTTGCCTGGTCAACCTTTCATTTGTGCTGTTTGAGCATTTTGAATTCACGAGAGAGAGAGAGAGAGAGAGAGAGAGAGAGAGAGAGAGAAGAGAGAGAGATTCTGTCCTTTTTACATTGATATTATAGTATGAATAACTCTGTTTGTATACAAAATCGAATACATTATTAGTAGAATATTCTAAATATAAAAATAAAATGCCCCCCAAAAGAAAGTCCACAGTCCAAATGGCCATGTTACAGTGTATCAGACCGTAAGTGCTGGCACGATATATATAGAACCCCTTGCTGATCAATGTTTTCATTCATGCATATAAAGAAAAACTCTTCTGATTTTTTCTTGAATTTCTTTTGATTTAAAAATAAATAAGAAAAATTAGTTGTTCTCAATCTCTCTTTATGGTTGTTTGTAAGCTGTAAATCTAAGCTCATCGTGCATGTCTTTTTGTATTTTAAAAGAATGCAATGTAAATCTTTTTTTCCATGCAATGTTTCGGATAAAGCAATGAAGAGTTGTATGTTGAAACTTCATATAGAATTTTATTAGAGCCTTAAATGAATTCTAAAATGATAACACTGAAAAATGTGACCGATTTCTTGCTTTTTTAAAGGGAAAAACTCATTGATGTAAAAAAAAAAAAACTGCCTCCTTGAAACAAAAATAAATTGATATGATCGATAAAAGGCAGACGATCTCTAGCTGCAGATCTGTAGCTCTCGGTCTGAAAACAAAATCTTGCCATTTCTTTCTTACGCGTACGCAGGTTGGCCGAATACTCACTGAGACTAACTGTTCATATTTTATTTTTTAGAGCTGCATTAAAAGGTAATATTGGCATTCCGATAATTTTGAAAATGATTAATTAAAAAAATGCTTAAAGTTACCGGAAAAAGGGGTCCTCCCCCCTCCCCTGAAAACAAAATAATTCCTCAGAACCCCCGGTAAAAATTTTCTGGGTCTCGGCATATAACTGTATTCTTTTTTTAAATGTGCGTAAGATCATGTCTTTTGAACTTCATATCGGGTATACCCACTTTGTAAATAAAGTCGTCGTCCATGTGATTCTGTCTAATATATTTAGACAATTATGATGATTAAATAAGTTTCTCAAAATAAACTGCACATGCAAAAAACAACATGCGGAGAATCAAACTATAGATAACTTTTAATGATCTCTGTTTGCTTATATCGTATAGTACTTTAAGTAGACACGTTATTTTCATCAATCGCCTTGACAAAGATGCACAAATATTAGTACTATATTGTTTGAAGAAAACTGAGTGGGGGGGGGGGGGGGTGTTCCAGAAGTTAGAAAATAGATGCTTATACTGTAGTATAAAAGAAAAAAATTACAACTGTGATTTTTATAGATCCAATCAAGTGATGCTTTTTTAGAAATAATGAAATGGTACCGATATGTTTACACATTTAATACGATGAACACGATAAATTTCTGAGCAGGCATCGCTAAAGAGTTTACAAGATAGTTACGTGAACAAAAACAATACTAGATAAAAAAAATGTTATACAGTGTATATAAGTTCCCGACAATCCCCAAACAATTGATAAAAATGACTAAGCTCTAAGCTCTAAGAGCTAAGAGTCCTATGCCCAAGACATTATTTTCATCCAATCTAAGACTAAATCTACATGTATTAGCTTAATTAGGCTTTATGCATTATTAGAAATACAATAACACAACATAATGATATTATATCAATAAACTTTAATGTACATGTATATGGCTCTAGAGCAATTGTATTTCACGTACAAATCATCAAGAAACAAACTATTATGTATATCGAAAGCATTTGTTTCTTTTACGAAGGGTCTATACATCTAACATTGTATCAAGGCCAGGTAATCTATTTTGTATAACGTCACAAGTATGACGCAGCTGCGACGGAAGACCTAGTCGTGCTTGCAACGAGCTCGTTTCTAGTTGTTTAATATGATTTACGGTGTAACCGTTTGGAGGGTGAAGCCAATATAAAGGGGCTTGATCAGTAGATGCCCTTTTATCATCTCAAGCCTGTCATCTCATATATTGTTTGTTTTGTTTGGACTCTAATCTTATTGTTGGCCCAAGAGCATTGCATGGCCAGCCCAATGGCCCTTGTCAAATTTGTTCAAGCCCTGATATACTAAACTAAAGTCAGTCTCCGGTTACTGTTTCCATCACATTTTGACGATTTTTATAGAAATATACACAGCTAAAAGAAATACAATTGAAATCATTGATTTCATTAAAACGCCATCTCTTTTTTTTTTTCTCAGAGATTTTCACAGAAACGACAAAACCGATTTCTTATGGAGATTAATCTTTTTTCCATTCGGATGTCTCTTGGAACAGACCTCACACAATATTTCAAATGCTAACATTCAGACCTTATTTTATATCATTTGCAATGCGAATCTCCATAGATTTTTATTTAACAACCGCTTTATTTAGCCGAACAAGTTAGGGAGAGAGAGAGGGGCAGGAAATTCAAAATTAAGACAAAAACATGTAAACAAATTTTAATTCTAGTATGTAAATAAATATGGTTTTTAAGAACCCTGAGATATTCGCTAGCTAAGGGTTTCTGATCTGCGCCGCTCCTGCAGATCACAAACCCTTGGCAAGCGAAGGTAGGGGTATTTATGAATGCAAAAAATCTTGAGACAGATTTAAGCTCAATTTTTTTTTGGTTATTTTGATTCTATCAATATACATGTATATTATTTTTAGGTCTTATTGTCTGTAGTCTGAAGTAATTTATGCACATATTGGATAATACCAGCTACATGTAGTATCTACATCGCAGATCTCTGGATAATTTCTCAGCATGAAGTATATTAATTTTTTATTCCGTTATTGTAAATGTTTGCATTTTTAAAAATAAAACATGAATTGAAGAGTTATGTTTATTTTTTTTTTTTTTATAAGAAAATCAATTTATGTCAAGAATATTTCACTTGTATACCAATGTATGGACAGAAATTGAGATTAGAATTTGTTTTAAATTCACTAAAATTTGTTATCCAAACACTTAATTATTAATATTCAATGATTGATTTGTGCATTAAAATTAGAGAATTTAGATACCTTAGCTAATTCACATCATAAGGTGCAAATTATGTCCTTCATGTATTTTATACATATATAATTTAACCTGAGTTTATCTGACATAAATGTCTTACATTTAGTGTGTAATGCATATTTGATATTGTGAATGCAGATCAGTACTTCCTATTATGCATAAATTGTAAGTATTTATAATACATATTGCTGCAAATAATCTCCCTATTTGCTTTTATTTTCATGGCAGATTGGGGGTAATATGATTATGATGACAGGCTTGAATGCTGAATCTGAGCCATAGGTTTCGGATGCTGGAGAAGGTTAAAGTTTTTAGCTCCCCTGAGCTGAAAGATCAAGTGAACTTTTCTGATCACATTTTGTCCATCATCCCTCTGTCCATCCGTTGTCAGTCTGTAAACTTTTTGCATTTTGAACTTCTCTTAAACCATTTGGCCAAATTCAACCAAATTTGGCACAAAGCATCCTCATAAGAAGATGAATATAAGTTGCAAAAATAAAAAGGCAGATTATATTCAAAGCGGAGAAAACTTCGAAACTGTAAAAAAGGGGGTGCATTTTAAAAAGTCTTTTTCTCAAGAACTACTGAGTTAATCTTAACGTAATATAGCATAAATCATCCTTATGGAAAGGAAAATATAAATTGCAAAAATTAAGGGATAATTATGTTCCAAATTTGAGCTAATTACGAAAATACTAATAAAGGGGGGTCATATCTTGTAGACTGGCAATGCCTCTTTCTTACGATATAGACTGGTCCTCTGACAGGCATTGCCAGTCTATCGTACGATAGAGACAGAGGACTAGTCTACCATACGATAACGAGGTTCTTTGTTTGAAGCAGCCATTTTGGATGCATGTTGTCAATCTTACAAAGATCAATAAGTTTGTTGTGCAACAGTTCACATGCGAATATAATCTATAAAACATATATTGGTGCCGATTATTGTGAAGTAAATTGAGGTTAAATATTTCAACGCGTTGTCATTTTCACTTGTGACGGTGGTTTTAGCTTGTTTTGATTTTCGTGTCATTTTGCTTTTTAACTTGGGGAACAATTGCCTATATTCAGTATTCTGGTATTTGGAAATTTTACGTACGAATCAAACATAGACTTCGGTAAATAGGCAGTTGATTGTTTACCTGCGAAAATGAAAAAATCTGATGCATTAACAACGTACTAAAACTTTTAGTAAAAGACATTTCGTTCAATCGGTAAACGGTACGATCTCTGAGGAATTGTTGGGGTCACATTGGTGATTAATTCAATGTGTTTTGTTACAATGCCTTGCATTTTCTTGAGTCTATTCATTTTAAACAGACATTATTTTCGTTGATGGAGATATGTAGGTATATGTATGATTTTAAAAATAAATTGTGCTCTTTCTGATTAAGTGCATTTTCCCTCTATTTTCATTGTTTATTAATTTCTATTTTAGTGTCAACAAGGACCAAACAAGGGGGCAACTTTGGTTGAAATAATTGATTTTTGATCGGAATTTCCTCCGAAAGAGAATTTGAGGTAGCCATGTATTCTGAGTTAATTATCGTGTAAATTAACTCCAAAGACAATAAAATGATATTTATGTAATTGAAAAGACGTTTTCACGGCCTCAGTTAAACCCTGTTGTAATTAATCACCTGCGACTGTCTAATCTTTAGAGGTTATAAATACGGGTGATGCAAACACATACCGTGCATTGAAAATAACAACCGATATTTATTATATTTCGTGTTGATATTACAATAAGTTGGTAACTTGTAATTAGTTAATAACTCTGCCAAATTAATGCAAAACCGTTTTTTTAGCTCACCTGAGCTGAAAGCTCAAGTGAGCTATTCTGATCACATTTTGTCCGTCGTCCGTCTGTCCGTCCGTCCGTCTGTAAACTTTCACATTTTGAACTTCTTCTCTAAAACCACCGGGCCAATTTCAACCAAATTTGGCACAAAGCTTCCTTATGGTAAGATGAATATAAATTGCAGAAATGAAAGACCGATCTTTATTCAAAGCGGAGAAAACCTCGAAACTGTAGAAAAATGGGGGTGCATTTTTAAAAATCTTCTTCTCAAGAACTACTGAGTCAAATTCAACGTAATTTAGCATAAATAATCCTTATGGAAAGGAAAATATAAATTGCAAAAACTATGGGCTAATTCTGTTTCAAATTTGAGTAATTTACGAAAATAATAATAAGACAGAGAGAATAGGGGGTCAATCAGTTTAACTTCGGGCTCGATATTTCATATATCGAAAACGAGGTTAGAGACAGAGGACCAGTCTAGTTTGTTTAAAGCAGCCATGTTGGACGCGTGATAAACGGGTCAAACTGACAAAGATTAATTTGCTTTTCGTGCAACAGTTTACGTGCGAAGGGAATATTTGAAACATCCACAATATGTTTGTGCCGTGTTTGTGAAGTAAATTGAGGTTAAATATTTCAATGCGTTGACATTTTCACTTCTGACGATGGTTTTAGCTTGTTTTGATTTTCGTTTCGTTTCTTTTTAACTTGAGGGGGAACTATCGCCTATATTTTGGAATTTTTACGTATCGAATCAAATATAGACTTCGGTAAATCAGACAGCTAATTGTTTACATGTACCTGTGCAAAATGAGCAAAATCTGATGCACTACTATTGGTACATTCAATTCGGCACGATCTCTACGTAATGGTTGATTAATGCAAAATGTTTTGTTAAAACGCTCATCATTTTCAGTCTAAACGGAGATTATTTTCGCTGCTAGAAATATATAAGTATATATATGATGAAAAATAAATTGTGTTCTTTCTTTGTTTTAGTGCATTTTTCTTTTGTTTTAATTGTTTTCAATTTTATATTTACTAACCGTATCTGAGAGTCAAGCTTCGAGTTATAAGCAAATTACAGAGCTTTGCGCACAATGCTATGTTTGTACACAGAGCTGAGGTCATGCTTTAGTTTGTTTATATTTTATATATTTTAAATGCAGCTATGCTGAGTAGGAAATACCAAGTTTAAAAATCTTAAGTTGATGGTAATAAACTCATGTGAACAAAAACATGACTCAAACCAAGCTATGTATCTTGTTTATAATTCTACGATTGACGCTGAAATTTTGGTTGATCATTAGAAATGATGATATGCTGTAACTACTTTCTGGGGCCCCCTCCTTATTCGATTAATTATATGGAATCTACACCAATTTTGATAGTTTTTCAGACACAAGTAAATAAAACCGACATCTTTAAAACAGTTTCCATAGTTCTGACACATTACTGTTATGGGGTAGACTGGTCCTCTGTCTCTATCGTACGAAAGACCGCGCATATCAGACAGGCATTGCCAGTCTATGTTATGGGGATAAATGCATTATCGCTATTCTTAAGAAAATATTACAGCGGAAAATCATCTTGGTTTGTAGCCATTTGTTGTTTTTGAATGAAGATGAAAATAATGGGTGGGCCCAAAAAAAATAAAGTGATATGTCTGTCAATACATTGATTATAATAGCTCTTTAAATATCACGTGACAACATTTTTCATTCGAGTGTATTCATCGATCAAGTGAGTAAGGTTATAAAACGTCACATGAGTTGACGCCAGGTAAACAACAATCGTTTATTAATAGGGAAGACCAATGAAATTTTTTAATGCTTTTAATTTGAGCGCATTGAGGTACAATTTTCTTCTTTCACATATAGGAATTTTTAAAATAAAATACAATAACTATAGAAAGTAGTTGAAGAAGAAAATGTACCTATATGCTCATCTATTTTGATCACTTTATAAAGTGGGGGGGGGGGGGGGGACAGAACTAAAATGAAGGGAATTGGAAATTCACAGTGTACCCCTACTAAAAATTTAGTTTAATATCTTGCATAGGATCTTCTTGCGGTAAAAATGGTATTTCATAAAGGTACAATGTCAAAGATTAAGTGTATGCAAAAATAAGTGTAAAATTCGGATACTTTACGGTATTTATTTTTTGTTATTCTACCGAGGGGCCATGTGGCACAATATCCTTTGAACGCCCATACATGTATAAAGACATTGTTGCTCAGGTGAGCGATGTGGCCCCATGGGCCTCTTGTTTACAGCTATCTTCAAAATCAAAAAGATCCTCTACCCAACTGTTGTAATTGGGTCATAGGGTAGGACTAATGCCTCCAAAATACACAGAAGTGCATAAACTGATTTTTTTGTCACTTGGCTAACTCAATTGCAAAACATTTTATCTATATCATGTATGAATACATTAAAAAAATTAAATAAAACAAATTGGATATGTTTTTAAAAGTTGCTTATAATTCTACGACTGACGCTGAAATGTGTGTTGATCATTAGAATTGTCTTACTAAACATTAAATACTTGTGTACAGAAAAATCAAAAGGATGATGTGCTATAACTACTTTGTTGAGTCCCTTCTCATTTGATGAATTATGAAATCTGCAACAATTTTGGTAGTTTTCAAACGAGTAAATAAAACAACATCTTTTAAACAGTTCTGACACATTATAATTATGAGGATATCTGCATTATCATTATTTCTAAGAAAATGTTGCAGCAGAAAATCATCTTTGTTTGTAGCCATTTGTTGTTCTTGAGGAAAGATGAAAATAATTGATGGGCCTAAGTACAAAACAGTGATACATGTATGCCTGACAATACATTGAATTATATAGCTTTTTAACATATCACGTGACAACATTTTCCACTCAAATGTTTTCATCGATAAAGTGAGTAAGGTTATAAAACGTCACACAAGTTGACACAGGTAAACAATTATTTAAGGAAAGAGCCCGGAAGACCAATTAAGTTTTTGACTGTAGCATTAGCGACTTTTGCCACAGAGTTCAAACACTGCGTACTGGCTTCCAGACTATCTGGCGATCCACTGTCCATCAATCTTTGTTAACTTTCACATATGAGATAAGAGCTGTGAAAATGAAATGTATCTCATCGGCATGGTATAGTCATAGAGCTTAGCATCTTAAATAAGCACCAAAAAAATATTCACTTAGATGTGGAAAATGAAAATTACACTAATTTAAGTAATTTTTTTTTCATAAATACTAATACACCAACAAAAATAATTGCAGGTAAATGGCAACCACCTTTTCTAGTATTTTCATCATATAAACCAGATCACTGGATGAAATATCTGGTTTCAGCGCTGCTGAAACCCTTTGGAAACTTTCTGGAAACTTAAGGTTACTTTAAGTCTCCGACAGGTTTCAGCACGGAAACTTCAAGTTTCATTAAGTTTCCGCAGTGCTGAAACTTAGGCTGTCCACGAATCCAAATGGTTTCCGCAATGGAAACTTACTGAAACTTGAAGTTTCTGCATAGTTTCAACCTCCATATACGATTGGGATACATATTGTTTACAAAGGGTTTCCGCAACTGAAACTTACTGAAACTTGAAGTTTCTGCATAGTTTTTACCTCCATAAACCGTTTTGATACATATTGTTTACAAATGGCTTCCGCAACTGAAACTTACTGAAACTTTATTTTTTTGCTTCCACAAAAACTTAGCATGGTTTCTAATACATGTAAAAACAACACAATTTCAAACAGTTCCAAATTTATTTTGTTCACAAAACTTAAAATGTTTATAATAATAAATAAAATACAGCCAAAATACAATAATGGAGAAACATTTGTATGGAAATTCCCTTATGAGGGACTATTATTTAAAAAATGATAAAATTGCACAACTAAAAAAACACTTCCCATAAAAATTTGTACTTTTGTACTCATACTTGTCTTCTTCTTGATCAAATGCATACCAAACCTCCTTTAATAATACAAAAGATGTTACTTTTTAAAAAATATGAATGCAATTTACAAAACAACTACATGAATTAACAAAAAAAAACCTTCACTGTTACATGAACATGATACACTTGTCTCAATTTGTCTTGAACTACAATGAATATGTACACCATAAAATATTTTTCTAGAGGCTAAAGTGTCCATCTTTTGTGAAAAACATACACTACAAGATAATAATTGACTATAGTGGTATGACCCAGATATGATTTGAATATGTATGTCCATAAATGAGGCTAAAGTGACCTACTTTCGAGTTGGGACAAATCTTTTCTTTGTTACCGGTATTTATATAATCTAATGTCTTACATTAGAACAGGATTTGACAGCATATTATTAGATATTCCAGAAAGTCCAAAGTGAACTTCTCATTTTCCCCCATGATGTTCCAACTGATCAGATTTGATTGTCATAAGCCTTTCAGTATTTAAGAGATAACCCAGAGTGGGATATAAGAAAAGCTTGCGGTCTGATGGAATGCTATTAAACAATGGAGCAAGTCTGTCAAATCATGTGCAAAAATATGATATACACATTTAAATAATTATGCAACACTCTTCATTCCTGATGAATATTGTTCTTTACACACAGTTTACCTTCCTATAATTCACTATTTTGCCTACATTGATATCTTTAAGTCCAAGTAATAAATACATTGTTTATGTATGTCAAATGTTACTACATGTACTTGCTTATTGTAGCCTGAAGATATAAAATACAAACTGTCACACGGATCATTCACTATACGCTTCTCATCAATACCAGTATTTTACTTATGATATAAAAGCTGATTCCAATATTAGTTACATAACACAGATAAAAAAAACCCACATGGAAATGCTATTGTAAACAACTTTCAGTGCAAGTAATTTTGTCATATAAAAGTTGTAATAAATGGGGTACATGTTATCTCTATATATTTTCATATTCAACATAATTGAATATTGTTTGGTGTATTTTTGATACATACATTCATCTCCTAATGCAGTGTTTTTACATGTATTAAGATTGGTTTCTATATTGTTCATATACTGCTGCAAATAAGAACTAAATTATCAATAAATGTAAACACAAAAAATAAAAAAAAACCACACTATGTACTAATTAAAATATCTAGATATACGTATATCTGATTCAGGATTTATATTATGATTTGTCAGACAACAGTTGGTTAGTATAACTAATATGCCTTTTCAGTTCTCTATTTAAAAAGTACACATCATACCGGTAAAATAAAAATAAACATTTAGGGTTGTGTTTGGATTGTGAACATGTATATGAATCAACTACTAGGTATCAACAACATCATTAACACTGCATGTACCCGGTATATTATCAACTGGGAGATGGGTGGATACATGTTACCAGGAGTCTAATATTTTATGCAATACTTGCAAATATAACAAATTATTTAAGAAAATGAAAGTTAATATCAAGGTCTAATCAATCATTTGATAATGTGTCAACACCATGTGATTTTCTTAGATTTTAGCTTACAGACATTGCAGTTTACTGGTATTTGATTATATAAAAAGTTCTTTTATAGTTTATAGGTTCTTTGAAATAGGAATACTTTACAGCTACCAAGTCTTTGTTCTGCAGAGATTTATCAGGTCATAGAGATGTGTCCATTAGAATGAATAAGGAGTTTTCTTGGCTGTTGTTGCTGTAACCTGAGTTGTAGTTTATGGAAACATGCCTTTCTGGTGGATTTTCGAGCATTCTCCAGGCTTGTGAAGCACTCACATAAGATCACACTTGGTAGTTCTGGACAGTGGTAGCATTAAGTTTCTTCTTCTTGTGATGAACTCATTCCTTTCACTGGGCGGTACTTCATGTCTGTTCTTTTTATCATAAATAAGTTTAATAAAGTTTCATTTAAATGATTTATTAACGAACATTCAGTGTAACATGTACAGGTAGATGTAAAAGCATAAAATTCATTCTGAATATAATTTTCTAAGAAGCCACTTTACAGTTGCCAGTTGCTGATTAAATCATGTCATACAATGACTTCAGTAGTATCTGGTCTAAAATGTTTCATTTTATGTTTGAAACTAAGTTATTTTCATTTTGATTCAATAATTGTTTGTTAAACAATGGAAGAAGAATGTGTTTCACCACCCCCCCCCCCCCCCCCCCCCCGAATTACTACACTAAAATTATAAAAATCTAACACGTGTATAAGTTAAGGGTGAAAATAATCAATTTCAAAGCCAATACCTTGCGAGAGATCTCGTTTGCAAATGAGAGATAACTGAGAGCTTTGAAAATGTTATCGGGAGTATCTATATTGTAAACTAAGTTACCTTGATATCAGTTCTTCGTTCCTGCATGTATTATCTCCTTGTTGTAGAGGCTATACATGTTTCCCCAATTCTCCATTTTACAACAGCACCTTCTTATCCATTTTAACTTCGCTCCGAATTATAAAGTGCGCCAATACAGACCAATCAGAACATGTTTCCCCAATTCTCCATTTTACAACAGCACCTTCTTGTCCATTTTAACCTTCGCTCCGAATTATAAAGTGCGTCAATACTGACCAATCAGAACCCGCTAAATCTTGGCGAAATGATCCATGGGATAGTTTAAAATACATAATGTTTAATCAAAATTATCATTTTTTATTGAATATAATATTTTTTACATATATTTATTTTAAATATGAACTGTTGGAGTCAGTATTTTCTGATTAAGTACGAAAAATTATTGGTTTTTTTTTGTTTACTTACAATTGTAACACGTGATAAACAAAAAAAATGGCCGACCGTTTGTTTACAAATGGCTAAACGTTGTAATTAAACTAATTTGGTTGAGAAATATATTTCAGATTTTGTCTATAACTTTATTATATGTACACATGATTTTGCCAAACTAAATGATAGAGCCATATAGTTTAGTGTCAGCGTAATCTTAACTCGTCCAATTTTCACCGCGATTCTGAGCACAGTCATTGTCTTATTTAAAATATAGAGGTGTGAAAATATTATGTTAAACACAGAGCAGTTTCCACTTGAACAAGAATCACAAGTATAATTAAATGCCCATCAATTAACGGTGGTCTAGACGGTAGGCTGGTTAACGGGGTTTACCCGTGCGGTCAATTTACAACTACGATATGAATTGATGGCAATTATTTTACAGTTACACATGTCCACTGCTTGATCACGATGAACAGAACGTTAAAGAAAATATTCATAAAATACAAAAGCATTTAACATTGAACAAGCCGGGAAGTAAGACGTGTGTTACTTCACACAATATGTAACTGATATATAAACTTTTAAATAATTTGTCAATAACTGAATATATTGCAAACAATTACGTCAATTGCAATGGATTTTGACGATTTAATTCGAACTTGACCCTTACCCACCTACATATGAATAAAATGAGCATTTTAAATACATAACTTTACATGCTATAGTTTTAAGAAGTATTATTTAATAAATAATTTACATGTAGTGGACATGAGGTGCTTTGTGCTAATAGTTACTTAATTATTTGGTATACTTTCTACATCGTATGTAATCGAATGTATCATCAAATTAAAAAACTGGGATTGAAATCACTTGCACCACATTACCAGTGCTGGATTCAACTTTAAACTGATTTTGTAATATAACGTGTAACTGAAGTTAATGCTTATTATATCTTATTACAGAAACATGTAGTCTACATGTTTCATACACATGGATCCATATTTGTGTTTACAGTACATAATGTAAATACAAAGTATAGAAATGCACGAATCATGATACAGTCACACATAGTAAAGTCTAAAATGCATGTATTCTAAATAATATCAGATTCAGACCCCAAGTGGTTTTTACTTAATATCATATATTAACTGAAGACTTAAAATGTTTTTTTCTGTGTACATGTATTGGCGTGGGATTTTAAAAAATGAACTCTAAAGTTCAGGTTGTACGATTTTTTTGGTATGGTTTATAATAATGTTGCATTTACAATGACTTTACCTTAATTTGTTTTCTTAATTAGTACACCAAGATTCATTAATTTATTAATGAAAGTGATAAAGGATTTAAGAAGGAGTCTAACAAAATAGGTATATTGCTAGCTCTTATAATTAAATGAGTGTAAGTACATATTTCATCATACAATGTTTTCCATATACACCTAGAGTCCTTTTTTTTTTTTTACTAATTAATCATTAATTAAAGTAACTAATTAATTTTACTAACTGAGATACACACAAATTGAAAAACAAATTCCTGCCGGGCTGCAGGTATAAACTCATGCTTAGTACTGTGTATATGTTATGTAACAGTCTTTTGTTCACTCCTGACAGAAAAACCCTGCAATCCACACAGAATATACAGGAAAATCACAAAGAGGAGGTCACCTGGACAAAGAATGTATACACATGTATACACATGCCCCAGTACCTAAGATTAATGATTTGATTATTTAACAAGAGAGACATCAGTTGTTTGTTTAATTTAAAATCAATTACTTAGTAAATTTTAAAGATAGTTACATGTATACATACAGTTTCAGTCACGCTGAGACCTACTGTACATATAAGCATGTACGGATCATGAGGCTAGAATTAAACTTGAACCTGTTAAAATTATTGATATAACTATCAAAACTCAAATAATTTTTAGTAATGGTTTCAGCTGTGCGTAAACTATTTGGAATCTTAACTTAAAGTTTCAGCATCCTGAAACCCAGCGGAAATGTGCTGAAACTGATTGATAATTCCATAATAATTTACACCACTTTTCATACATTTCAATTTTGGTTTTTTCTCAATCAAGCTTCGCTAATTAATAATCAACGAAAATTCCTTAAAAAAATTCCGGAAATCATCTGGAGTTTTTGGATTTTACAATCTTGCGCATGCGCATTGCATTGATGCTAAATCACCGGAGGCTCTTGAGTTTATGTTTCCACAATATCATATTTGCATGGATAAACTCAGAAACGATAATACAAATACGTGTAAATTTTCATTGGAAATTTGTTATATATTCTGTTCATCAAAGAAAATACGGAACATAACTATAACACAGTGCATTTACTATGAAAAATCCCGAGGGTTTCGAATGTCAACATGGTGTGTAAATTTAAAGCGAGAAAAAAATGTTGGTGAAAAAAGTGTTGAATTCTTCAATAATAGAATTAAATTTTTAGATTAAAGGTATTACAGCCTCAAAATGGTTTGTTATGAATAATTTGACTGTTATTTTCAATGCAACTTTATTAATTTTCTCCAAAATCGTTTCGGAGCAATTCTGCAATTTTCTGCTACATTACGGGTATATGTAGTGACATTCATAGCATTATTGTAGGCTTAAAGCTTGGTTATGTAAATGTCAACAATACAGTGTATCGATGTATCTATTTTTGTAAATGTCCGATATCATATGCAATGTCAACCCAATTTAAGCTTCAAATTTAGGATCTATTCATGACTATTTATTTTTGCCGATGGATTCTTGGAATTTAAATGATTAAATTCTTATAAGCCGCAGCTTTTTTGATAAATCAAAAATGCCACATTAATGAAAAGGTGTTTGAATATTCATGAATGTTCATGAAGACATTGTTTCAATAATACTGTATGTAAAATTGTTCTGATTTTATATCAAGTTTTTGAAAATATTCAAATTTTCTGAAATAATTCTTCATGAAAATTCATGAATGTTTATAGCCTTAAACTATTTAATTACCAGGTATTCCAGGTATTGATATATGTTTATCATTTGTTCATGACATTACATTTTAAGAATGTATTCATGAATAAAATTTCATGAACCACCTTTATGAACCAGTCCTGAGCCAGTCATGAATATATTATGAAACTTTATGAACGGTTCATTAAAGTTCCTAAAATTATGAATATCATCCCACAGGGAATATGATATACAATATGGCAATTTACCAAATTATTTTGTATCACATAATATAATATTGTTTCATGTTATGTGATACAATGTGTATGATATTATATCCTATCGTATTATTACTTACTAGGTTTGTTTCTGACTGTTTACAGAAATGTATCGGGTTGATCAATCTCATAGATGTGAGGCGATGCCCGAGGACTATCAAGTGACACATTTATTCACAAAAAGCGATGATCTACACAAGCCTTGTACAAGTTGCCTAACATCTCGTCCAATTTAAATCATTTAAACTCTTAAACTTATCAATATCACTTTTCAAATACGCTTTGAAAATCTTCGCCTCACCCATGTTTACTTTCAATGTTTTGTTGCTATTCAATTTCAAACATTTTCTCCCATTCCTTTGCAGAGATTTGAGCAAATGTCGACGCTGCCATTTTGTTCTACTCCAGACAAAACAATGTGGCGTCAATATTCAAAGGGCAACTACTCTAATTTTAAGGAATTTCAAAGGGTAACTACTCCAAATATTTTAAGTACATACGGCTTGCGGTTTCTGTATTAAATACTAGGAAATGTTGAAATGAGTAGGTGAAGCTTTGGCCAATGACGGCCATATTGCCGAATATTAATTCTCACTGAACAAACTGAACAAACATAGAGATACATAAGGCAGTCATGTGCTTTGTTTAAACCAATGAAAGTATGACATTTCAATCCGAGGGAAAACAATAGAATATCATATGATATTATATCATTACATAATACAAAATTATGTATTATATAACATGATACAATATCGTATAATACACTATCAAAAAATTAAATCACATGGTACAAAAATGTGTCATTACGTGGTACAATATCATATGATACAATATCATATCAAATGATACAATAACATATCCTGTAATAAAATATCAACATACGATATGATTTCACGTCATTTCGTATTACATGACAATATTATATGATGCAATATTATACTACAAGATAAAATATCATATAACATAATATAAGAATATCATACAATATCATATATGATACAATAACATGATAATGTGATGCAATTACATGTGGTTTGATACAATATCACATCATATGATACAATATGAGATGTACAGTACTTGAAATTATGAAATATCCCCAATATGAGATTATGATATAAAATATAATCATTGTATTATATGATACAATGTCATAGTGTATTGCGTGATACAGTATCATATATGATACAATAACATACTATATGTTAGAAGTTTACACCATATGATACAATATCAGAAGCACAATACTTGAATCATGATATTATAAAATATTAAATTGTATCATACGATAAAAGATATAAAATATTACATTGTATTATATGGTATTATAAGACACAGTATTAAAGTTTATTGTAGTGTTCTGATAAATGTTTTATCATGCTCAATTACAATTACTATCATCAATTACCCGAACCTCGTCCCTCATTCAAGAATTCAGTTACAGGGGTTCACTCAGGGGTCCACTCTGTTGAAAGGGTGTGTCTGGTTGGTACTGAAGTGAGATGAGGTGTTATTTATTGTAAAGATGACTTCGCTAAATTTGCACCAATAATTTATTTATATTTTTGGATAGGAAATTCCAGAGACAGTTTCTATATGCAAGAAGTGCATTTCTCCAAAGCCTCCAAGAGCTCATCACTGTAGCATCTGTAACAAATGTGTGCTAAAGATGGATCACCATTGTCGTATCCTAATTTACATATTTACTTGCTTACTCTGCTAATATTGTATACGACTCAAACATTATAAACTATTATAAAAAATTCTTTGGAAAACTTAGAGTCTGACAGGTGTTAAAAGGTTAAATAGAAATTAAATCTTGCATGATTTGTTGAAACCATCACCTTTCTATTGATAATTCAGTGACTTTTATCAATGGCATTGGCAATTTGACAGTCACTTGTTTACATTACTGACCTGTTTATTGACCTATCTTGTTGACATGCCTAACTGTTAACTCAATATACGATTTTTGACTGTTTTGTAGGGCATTGTAACAAACGACCAGGAAGAACAAGGTTTTATTTTTAGGGAATAAATAAGGAAAGTAATTATAACAAATAAGTTGGCACCTTATACTTTTTCCAACTCTTATAATAAAAATCGAAAAACAGGTTTTAATTTTCCTTTTCTTTGTTCATTAAGGTCTTCCGTTTCCAACGGAAGACATTATACTGATTCTGATAGAAATTCTTCATTATTGTTATTCTTCTTCTAGACGTTTTTTCAAATTGTAATATCTCGCTTAATTTCTCTCCAATTCCATTCAAATTTTCAGGGTATATTGTTAATGATAATACGTTTTCCATGAGACAAAACGAAATGAAATTGCTACTTTTTGTTGCGAGTAATTCCCCTTTTTAAATATTTTTTCGGGTACTCCTTTCTGGACAAAGGATCTGAGACGGTCCGTAGCAAGTGATTTTAAGTTATAAATCTTTAATATAGATACTTTGAACATTGTCCTCCCAGTTTTAATTTTTCGATTTTCTTTTTTAAACCAATTAAAATCCTAAATCGAAATTAATGTTTAAAAAACTGTTAAATTTTGCTCATGTTTTCGCTCCGTAACTTTTTAATTTGAAAACTTTTGTAATCACATATTGAACAAAAATTGTGCAAAATATCAAGGGCTTTCGTTTAATACCATATCAAAGGGGCTGGACCCTAAATTAAGGGATCTAGAGCCCTTGAAAGTATTTCCTTTATAACTCAAAAAAGGAAAAGTTGTTCTTTGTGATCGTGATAACTTTATTAAAGTATTATTTTGTTCGGGTTTTGCGTTATATAAGATTTAAAAGATAAACCTGAAGACAGGTACCTGCTTTCAATTAGCAAATAGAAGATGATCTTTCAATTATGCGTAAAATTAAAATAAAGTCGCAAAAACATTGTTCTTTACTACGTGGGATGCTAAAAAATTTTTAAAAAAGGTTTAAATGTGTCCTGTGTGTTTTTCCCTACTTCTTTTGAGATATTTATTTTTCTATTATAAAGTTCTTAATATTCAAAAAACATGCCTTTAAAAGCAATATGTGAAAAATAGTTCTATCTCTAACTTTCATCTTTTTTATTAATTAAGCCCATTATATAAATAAAGACTATTAGGGATATGATAACTACAATGACTTTCTAAATCAACACTTTCCCGTAAGCCTTGTGTATATGTTTACGTAACTGATCCCTCGTATGTGGCCCTGGAGAGCCATCGAGCGTGGATCGACTAGAGAATTTTTGAGGTTATCTAATACACAGGCTTCGCATGCTTGTACCTTATATCTAATACTGACTCCAAAAATACTACTCTCTAGAATCTGAATATCTTCGATTTTGCATGAATTTTAGGCTTAGTTTACATTTTACGTAAGATGCTTACATGTGCTATGTAATTGATGCAAGGCTTTTGCTGTGGATTTTTGTTTAAAGTATGAATTCTGTGGTCATAACTACATGTATGTATCGCACTAAATTCAAGCTTAGTGCACGAATGTTTGCATGTACGCACGGTATGTTTGAGATAATGTACAAGGGCGTTATAGACTCAACGAAATGAAAATAATTCTCCAAAAGCAAGTAGTCCGCTTAAAGATCTCTTTATCATTGTGCAGCGTTCAATAATCCACACACTCATTGTATATCTATTTATGCCAATTTCTCATTGAGAGCCCATGAGAAAAATTGCAAATGTCCAAATGCCTGTTAAACGGAGTTTGTTATATTTCGTGTTATGATGCCCGAAAGCTCACAAAAAAACGATCAGAAATTATCCGCAAATGTTATTCAGGTTGAAACTCAAGTGCCAAACATCAGAAAAAAATCTTAAAATAATTTTTGAACATCTTCTGAAAAGACGATCAATTATGAAATAACAAAACTGTATTAAATTGTGCTTAGTATCTTGCAGAGCATCAATGCATACTAAACTAGTCATGAAACAAAGTTAAAATACAACAAATTTGCGTATCAGTCTTCTTTAAATCGGCCACTCGCTGAATTCAATCGCTCATCGACGTTTTGTGAATCGTCGGGATCAAAGCCACCGATATACACACGTGTGTGAATGCTCTAAATTATGCTGTATGTTGATATACACCCCCCCCCCAAAAAAAGACACTTATATTTGAATTAATCTAAACGAATTCATTATATAATAGTTAAAGTGTGAAATCAAATGTTAATCTTTCATTGCTTTAGCGTGTTATTAAACACTTAAACTCTCTCTCTCTCTCTCTCTCTCTCTCTCTCTCTCTCTCTCTCTGGGCAGTGTTTATTATGTTACGGAGCCTATGCAACTAATGTGTACGATTTTTAGTTTTCGACTCTGGAATTTATATTTACATTATATAAGGGCTTCGGTCATTTCTCGCATTTGCTCCCAGAGATTGCACAGTAGTTGAGCGAACTTCACGAAAGACGATTTGATTCTGTGTGATAAGCAGAATGTGAAAAAAGAGATAATTTAAATATGGCTGAAACCATGCCGTTTCTGCAACCCATGGATTCGCTCTTAAACATAAAACATTATTAGGCGAGGATCATTGAAGAGAGTCTCCTACCCCTGGGTCTCTTTTGTCAGCTTTTCGTCACAGTTTAAGACAGAATTTTTACAACTAAAATATGATCCAAATTCTTAAATTCAAAACTTCATGATAATTAGTTTTTTTTTTTAAAAGGATATGATGTGCAGAGATTGATTTTATTTTTTGAATTTTTGAAGGTACAATGTATAATACACTATTTGTTTCAAATGAAAATTTGTTCCATGTTAATATGTACAATTCTGCCTTACACCCCCCCCCCCCCCCCCCCCCCCCCCCCCCCCCCCCCGAATCCAAAGCTTATGCGTGCGTTTATAGGTTTATAGAGAAACCTAAATAAATATTTCCATTATGTATTATTATCTATTAAAATTCTATGATTTTATAATACTTTGATAGACAGCAAGATCCTGTGTAGAACTCAGTTGTTAAATTTAAAACCGTCAAATGTGGATCCCCTCCATTTACTAAAATCTATGTGACCCGGAAGCTCAGGTCTTGGCGATTACAAAGTACTTTATTTCAGTTCAAATTCCGAACTCTCAGGACTTATTTTTGCTGATTATTAGTTAATGAACGCTAGTAGAAAAAAATCCCCGATTGGCACAATGTAGAATGTATATAATATCTACAGCAATTGAATGGTCTCGACAATCCCATTTACCTGACAGTGTATAAAAGCACAAAAAATTCGCGTCAATAATTTTAGTAGTATAGATATCCTTTTTTGGCCAAAATGCTTTAAAATTATCCTATTTTGCCGTTAGATCAGTGCACTTCTTCAGCAAAATTGATGGTGTTGAGATTGTTCGAAATATAGTATGACAGGTACATAGGTCATCAGCATTTTAGACAGAATTGCAATCACGTGACACACAAAATGAAAGTCCAAAACAACTTGGTTTGTTCCGGATGAGTGTTAACGACTTCTAAACTAATACATGTACATGTAGGTGATGACTTCAAATGCGTGAAATGATCAACTTGAGGCATCTATTACTTCATTTGATTTCTTCCTACTGATGAACACAGATACAGTGTATCGAGACCACATGTCAATGATGTGCAAAATCCATTTGTCATTCCACTTTTTCAGGTCCATTGCAACCTTTCATTGAATGCTGTCGCCAAAGGCAGAGCTACCACTGGTCTTGCAGGGGTTCTGGCGAATAATTGGCAAATTTCACATTTTCGCTCAATGTCTGATAATGTTCCATAGTATTCTTCCTTCCAGTTTTTGGCATCTTTCAGGAGAGCTACAAGCTTCTTGATAGGTGGATGAGCAAACTGTCTGTGTAGTTTAAGAAGTTTTTCCTGAGAAAGTTTTTCACTAGCTTGTGTGTCCTCTTTGCATACATCTGACACCGCTACAGTCTCACACTTGTCGATAGGGACACAATAATGTCCAGCCGTTGTCAAGTTCCGTGCAATTTCTTTTCCTAATATTGTGGCTGTATCATATTCCAAGTCCATTTTTACGCTAGCTCTTTTCATGGCATCCTTCGACAACAGTAAGGGTATATCAGATTCTACAACATCTGTTTGAATTGTTACAGCTTTGTCTGCTAAAACAGCTGGAATGCTGAACTCTCCTTTGGACTTTAGACAAGTTCCTCCTCCAAACTTAAACACTTTCGTACTGTCAGAACCCTTTATCGTCTTCCTGTCCTTGCCACTTAATGATTCAATATAGTTGTTGAACCATGTCTGACCACACACTGTACTGCTACATGCACTGTCGAGCACCGCACAATTCTGGGCATCCACACATAAACGAGACATATCTTCCCTCTGAAATCCAGGAAACAGGACTGCATGTTCTGTGTTAAATGTGTTCACTTTAGACATGTTTTCCCAACTATGTGGACAGTCTGTAATCATATGCCTGTAAGAGCCACATGATTTGCAGGTCAATAGTTTACCATCACTTCAAGTAGGGTTTATGTCCTTCTTAAGTCCTCCCTGTCTTTGACCAGATGCTGCTTTAAATGGAGTGTATTCTGTCTGACGATATCCTGCTGCTTCATGCTATCATAGGCTCGACCACGACCACCACGTCTGCCGCCAGTAAATCCAGGACGATGAACATTGTTTCGTACATACCCAGCTGCCAGCAAGGCTTCCTCATTCTCAGCAAGAAAAGCAGGCTCTAACTTGATGCTTGGTCCTGATGAATGAGAAGTGCCAGAATCACACACTTCACCTTTGAACTTTTTCAAAGATCTTTTTGCTTGTTCATATAAAGTAGCTTTCTCATCATAGTTCATCCCTGTCAACACAATCATGGTCTCCTCTTTTGAAATGTTAGCCCTGCGTAGTAGTTTAAAGGCCAAGATTTCAGGTGGCAATTTCATCTCCTTTTTCTCTATCTTCCTATATTTTGCATCAAACACACATATATTCCACAATAGTTTGACCCTCTGCTCGTCTATAATCCTCAAAATCTTCAAACTTTGTTAAGCTGTCTGCCAGATCATCCTTTGCAAGGTGTTTGTCAAGAAATTCTATAAAAATTTCTAGTCCTGTTTCCTTCTTTAAGTCTTCCAATTTAATTTGATCAAACACTTTTTCACGAATTTTAGAGTCATCATCTTCTGGTAGAATTAAAGCAATTGCTACTCCCCGTTTTTTCTTTTCTAGTTCTGTAATCTCTTTCCATGCAAGTAATTCTTGTTTGTACAGCTCGTAAGATTTGGACTGACTGTATTTTGGGGGGTTAATTTTGTTGCCATTATTCTATCTATTCCAGTCCAAAGAATTCACTTTGAAACACTGAAAATATAATCACTCACAGTTTTAAGTCTTCATTCACAAACTTTAGAATCTTCGCTCTCCTTTGCAACTACGCTCTGCTACCTCTGCACCTGTTAAACACTCAACATCATCAATCACACTATGTGGTTTCATCCATTTAATATAAAAAAACAAACTAACTCCCCAAACTGGAGAGTTCCAATAACATAATAGAAAGAGTTGTGAGAGTTATCTAACTTTGTATATAGATTAACAGGGGCCACAATGGGGAGTCGAATTTTTACACAGGAATATATAGTGAAAAATCTTTAAAAATCTTCTTCTCAGAAACCGATGGGGCAGAAAAGCTGTAACTTGTGTGAAAGCGTCCTCAGGTATGGAAGATTCAAGTTTGTTAAAAGCATGATCCCCAGGGGTAGGGTGGGGCCACAATGGGGGGTTTAATTTTTACATAGGAATATATAGAGTAAATCTTTAAAAATCTTCTTCCCTAAAACTGATCGGCTAGAAAAGCTGTAACTTGTGTGGAAGCATCCTCAGGTTATGTAGATTCAAGTTTGTTCAAATCATAATCCCAGTTGGGGTGGGGCCACAATGGGGAGTCGAATTTTTACATAGGAATATATAGTGGCAAATCTCTAAAAATCTTCTTCTCAGAAACCGATGGGGCAGAAAAGCTGTAACTTATGTGAAAGCATCCTCAGGTATGGAAGATTCAAGTTTGGTCAAACCATGATCCCCGGGGGTAGGGTTGGGCCACAATGGGGGGGGGGGGGGGGTTGAATTATTACATAGGAATATATAAAGTAAATCTTTAAAAATCTTCTTCTCTAAAACTGGTCGGCTAGAAAAGCTATAACGTGTGTGGAAGCATTCTCAGGTAGTGTAAATTCAAGTTTGTTCAAATCTCGATCCCCGGGGGTAGGTTGGGTCCACAATGGGGGGTTGAATTTTTACATTGGAATATATAGAGCAAATCTTTAAAAATCTCCTTCTCTAAAACTGATCAGTCAGAAAAGATGTAACTTATGTGGAAGCATCCTCAGGTAGTATAGATTCAAGTTTGTTCAAATCATTATCCCCGGGCGTAGGGTGGGGCCACAATGGGGGATGAATTTTTACATAGGAATATATAGAGTAAATCTTTAAAAATCTTCTTCTCTGAAATCGTTCAGCCAGAAAATCTGAAACTTGTATGAACGCATCCTCAGGTAGTGTAGATTCAAGTTTGTTCAAATCATAATCCCTAGTGGTAGGGTGGGGCCACAATTGGGAGTCGAATTTTTACATAGGAATATATAGTGAAAAATCTTTAAAAATCTTCTTCTCAGAAACCGATGGGGCAGAAAAGCTGTAACTTGTGTGAAAGCGTCCTCAGGTAAGGAAGATTCAAATTTGTTAAAAGCATGATCCCCAGGGGTAGGGTGGGGCCACAATGGGGGGTTTAATTTTTACATAGGAATATATAGAGTAAATCTTTAAAAATCTTCTTCCCTTAAACTGATCAGCTAGAAAAGCTGTAACTTGTGTGGAAGCATCCTCAGGTTATGTAGATTCAAGTTTGTTCAAATCATAATCCCAGTTGGGGTGGGGCCACAATGGGGAGTCGAATTTTTACATAGGAATATATAGTGGCAAATCTCTAAAAATCTTCTTCTCAGAAACCGATGGGGCAGAAAAGCTGTAACTTGTGTGAAAGCATCCTCAGGTATGGAAGATTCAAGTTTGTTCAAATCATGATCCCCGGGGATAGGGTTGGGCCACAATGGGGGGGGGGGGGGGGTTGAATTTTTACATAGGAATATATAAAGTAAATCTTTAAAAATCTTCTTCTCTAAAACTGATCGGCTAGAAAAGCTATAACGTGTGTGGAAGCATTCTCAGGTAGTGTAAATTCAAGTTTGTTCAAATCTCGATCCCCGGGGGTAGGTTGGGTCCACAATGGGGGGTTGAATTTTTACATTGGAATATATAGAGCAAATCTTTAAAAATCTCCTTCTCTAAAACTGATCAGTCAGAAAAGATGTAACTTATGTGGAAGCATCCTCAGGTAGTATAGATTCAAGTTTGTTCAAATCATTATCCCCGGGCGTAGGGTGGGGCCACAATGGGGGATGAATTTTTACATAGGAATATATAGAGTAAATCTTTAAAAATCTTCTTCTCTGAAATCGTTCAGCCAGAAAATCTGAAACTTGTATGAACGCATCCTCAGGTAGTGTAGATTCAAGTTTGTTCAAATCATAATCCCTAGTGGTAGGGTGGGGCCACAATTGGGAGTCGAATTTTTACATAGGAATATATAGTGAAAAATCTTTAAAAATCTTCTTCTCAGAAACCGATGGGGCAGAAAAGCTGTAACTTGTGTGAAAGCGTCCTCGGGTATGGAAGATTCAAGTTTGTTCAAATCATGATACCGGGGGTAGGATGGGGCCACAATGGGGGGGGGGGGGTCAAACTTTTACATAGGAATATATAAGGAAATATCTTTAAAAATCAGTTGCGTAAAAAAGTAAGTTCAGATAGTCTAGATTAAAATTTGTCAAAATCATAACCTTCAAGGGGGAACTAATTTCACAGAAGAAAACATTTAAATTATCCACAAAATTTCAAATGTTATTTGAATTATTGTTGATTCTTTAAAATTGTTTAAACTCTGGCCCCTGGACAATTCTTTGGCCTCACAAGGGGTTCAAAGTTTGATGTAGGTTTATAATCCATAGATAAACAGTTGTTTAAGTCTGATCGTTTTCTTGAGAACTGAAATGCTCAATATGTAATATGACTGTAAAATCATCCTTGTCTATCATTGCTGAGGTGAGCGATGTGGCCCATGGGCCTCTTGTATATGATATTGTATATAATGATATGATAATGTATAATATGATATTGTATTATATATTATATTATTGAATCACACTCACTATCACTTGATATTGTATCATATTATATTGTTATATATAATATTGTATCATATGATACAATATTGTAAAATAATATGATATTGTATTATATACTATATAAATGTTTCACATGAAATCGTATCATATAATATTGTATCATATTGTACGATATTGTATAATATGATATCGTATTAAATAGTATATTATTGTATCACATGATATTGTATCACATGATATTGTATCACATGATATTATATCATATGATACAATGTTGTATCAAATTTTATGATACAATATTATATTATGTACCATATATGATAGAATATCATATTCAATATCATAATTTATATAACAATGTCATAATATATCATACAATATGATATTGTATCATATAAATCTATTATGTATCATATATTATGTTACAATTCCGTATCTTATTATATGATACAATTTCATATTACTATGATTTTCATTTAATATGATAAAGGTGGTCTCATAAAGGTGATGCCTCGTCTCCGTGAGCTTTGTAATCTGTGATTACCTATGTTTGATATTCCAAATGAGCGACTCAATTCATAGTTTGTTTTGTTCTGTCTTAGTTTAATCAAAGTTAAAGTTGATTTTCAACTAATAAATTTTGAACTTGATTGTAAAGATATCTTGGATGATAAGCAGCTGGACCTAAACTATGAAAAACAAAGAGGAAATCTGTGTGTGATGCAAGACCGGTATAAAACAGCATGCCTTCAGGGTCATCAATAAAGTTTTCAATGGAAAAAAACGTTGTAGGGATGGTTTGAGATGATGTCTCTGTGAAGCACCTTTCTTTCTGGTCTTTCAACTCAGTGTTTGATGCATCTTGGTCTTGAGTTGCTGTCTGTTGACTCAACAGTACACCAGTTTGCCACATCAGAGATATCAGCATCATCCATCAATACTTCTAATGGTTCTTTTGCCTCATTCTTCCTCTCTTTGTTTGACGCAGCTATTCCAAGGAAAAACTGAAGGGATCGAGTCTGCCTTTCTTTGTTTTTTTAAAGGATCAGTTCCTAAAAAATATTTAACAAAATAATCTATTTTATTCAAATTATTTGTCTTATAATGGATTTCTTTTATGAAAAAAGAGTTCAGATTATATCTGCTCTCAACAACAGACAGGCTATACCTGGAGATGACTATATTTAGCTTCAATTTAAAGGACTATATATGGTTTGAGCCGAAAATGGCCCCCTAAAATGAACATCTTCATTCTACTGTAATTCTTTGTTTTCTTTGAACAGATATACATTTGAAGTTTTTTCATAACTTTCATTTTAAATAAAATGCCCATAATTTGAAAATATGACACCTTGAATTTGACCTTTTCCCGCCATTTTTGCATTTTTATGATAACACGGCTTGTTTAGAAGCAGTTTTTCTTTAAGAAAACATTGAGCGATTGCTTGAACAAACAAAATATTTTCACAAAAGGTGTATATATCCAGTACTTATAAGTGACAGGAAGTTCGTTCTTGTTCAAAGCATCGCTCTATATTTCCCATTCGAAATTGCTTTTTTAAATGTCAATAAATGACTGATTTTGATTGAATTATACTAATAGCGTCAATTTTGACGTCTTATACTGCCAGTGAGTGCAAATAAATCAAATAAATAGGCCAAAAATATCTTTAATATAAACTCTTCTAAAAAGTAACACAACAATTAATGTACCTGAAACACTGTTTAATACAACATTAAAGATAATGGAAAAAAAAAATAAATCTTATCTTGCATTTTATGACATTCCTCCTCCAAAACATTCCTTTTTTCCTCATCATTCTTCATCACCTTCTGTCAGCTCAAGTTAAAAATGGGTCTGTGTTTTGTGATTTATGACAAAACAAAATAGCCATGGAAGAGCAAAGTTTTTAATATAATCACAAATTTGTCAATTTCTTTGCATATTTTGAATCTGCCAATTTATTCATATATGACCAATCAATTCATGAAAATAAAGTAAAAAAAAGTATTTAAAAACGAACAAAAGTATGCAACATATAAACGATTAAAATACAGATGTTTTCACTATCTCTTTTTTTCCATTTGCTTTTGCAGGACATCAATAATTTAACGGCTAATTCCCCAGCAACCCCCTCCAAAGTGAAAACAGTTTCAATCGTTTTAAAATGTAATACCAAAACACAAATTGAATTCACTGAAAAAATGTTATAACTTACCATGTCAAGTTACAGATATAAAGTCATCTTCCCGAAAATGTTTGTGACAGACAACACTGTGTGACTGAGGACACCATTGCTTATAGCGAAACTCCTTGCTGTTTCTTTTGATAGCCAAAACCTAGAGCTTCTTCAATTTTTTTGTCTTTCGGGAAGCTCAATCCACCGCGGGTTGAGTATCCAGGGACACAGCAGCACGTAGGCATTACAAAAGTCTTTCTTGAACCGAAACGTTCGTAGCGGCACCGATATTTTAACAAAGGCAGAAGACCGACAAATATCGATCATTAGAACTGTTAGTATCACCGCCAATATACTGATTACAAATTTACAAATTGTAGTTTCAATTGTAAAGAAATTAACGAACCATAATTTTAAATTGTTCATAAATTTTGATTAATTAAAGATGTTGGTTTAAATTTAACTTGACTTTGATATTTTCATTTTTTAATAAGCTCATAGATATGTGTTGTTTTGAAGAGTACATTAAAACTCAAGTACTTAAATGGTATATCTTGAAAGTGTTATACACCCTTGATTGAACATGGGAAACAGATCTGTTTGGTTTTCATAGGAACTAAATTTGTTATCAATGTCCAATCAAGGGTGTACGGGGATTACTCCCTGGTTGTATTCCATACACCCTTATATAATATGATACAAAGAAAATAATTGTTTAACAGGGGTCACGCGGAGACCATGCATATTCCATAAAATATATGGTCAGTATGAAATATACCTCCCTTTGAACATTATGGCGTCATTGTTCGAGTATTTTGACGTCATGTATTGTATCCAGATTGAAAAACTTGTAACATTGTTATAAAATAGCATGTGATTTATAATTAGGGAAGAACTTTCATCATATGGGGTACACTTGTGGAAGAATAATCTACTTCTGTCTTCTGATTTGATCTTTAGAGAATAAAGGACATCTCTAGTGACTGTGCATTTTGTGTAATGAGTACAATGTATTGAACTGAACTGGAGTGAACTGACATTTCTGAGTTTTTTTTTATAAGAATTGTTACACAAGTTAATTGCGAACCATGAATAAGTTTAATTCAGGTGCTATATGATACTTTTATTTTAAAAACTTTAGGTACAAGGATTTAAGTGAGACACAATATTTCATTGAAACCGTCATAGCTTTTCGGCTAATTCGGAGAAAGACCCTCATCCATCTCATCTGTAAAATATGCTTGGATAAGGGTTCCGATTTCATTAACTGATAAGGTAGAGGATATTGTCACTGTGGTTTTGTTTTCTCAGAAACAAATGAACATAATGAATTAAGAAGTTTTTTTTTACTGTTTTGCATGTATATTTACATTAATAATCTGAATATATTTCATTTTATTATTTTCTTTTTTAATCAAGAAAAGTAGTATGGAAATTTTATGAACAATTCCAAGATTTTCTAGTCTCTTTTTTGTTTTTTAGTTTTTGTTGATATTTCGGTGATTTTAGTCACTCTAATTAGGGAATTTCACATTTGTCCTTTTTTAAATAAGCCTTGCGGGGGTATTTGTCCCATAAGGACAGGTCTAGTATATGCATAAAGTAAGGGAGTGCCAAAATACTGTTAAAAGTAAAAAGTACAGGGATATTGATTTAATTGATTTTTAATTAAATTTAAATAAATTCATTCCGATTCGATATTTTTTCTGGGAATTTGACCCTTTTGAACTTAGAATTTTTGCCATATCTTGAATGTAGCAATTACTTTGTTGGTAGCAAGGACACAGTGTGTAAATATGAATAGTACATAGAAATTTTCATTCCATTTTTTGTTCTGGGAATTTCGGACCTTTTTAGCTCACCTGAGCTGAAAGCTCAAGTGAGCTTTTCTGATCACTTTTTGTCCGGCGTCCGTCTGTCTGTCCGTCTGTCTTGTCTGTCCGTAAACTTTTTACATTTTCGACTTCTTCTCCAGAACCACTGAGCCGATTTCAACCAAACTTTGCACAAAGCATCCTTAGGTAAAGGGGATTCAAGTTTGTTAAAATGAAGGGCCACACCCTCTTTCAAGGGGAGATAATTACAAAGCATTGAAAATTTGTTGGTATTTTTCAAAAATCTTCTTCTCATAAACCATTTGGCCAGAAAAGCTGAAACTTGTGTGGAAGCATCCTCAGGTAGTGTAGATTCAAATTTGTTCAAATCATGATCCCCGGGGGTAGTGTGGGGCCACAATGGGGGGGGGGTCAAATTTTTACATAGGAATATATAGGTAAATCTTTAAAAATCTTCTTGTCAAAAACCATTCGGCCAGAAAAGCTGAAACTTGTGTGGAAGCATCCTCAGGTAGTATAGATTCAAGTTTGTTCAAATCATGATCTCTGGGTGTAGGGTGGGGCCACAATGGGGGATGAATTTTTACATAGGAATATATAGAGTAAATCTTTAAAAATTTTCTTCTTATAAACCATTTGACCAGAAAAGCTGAAACTTGTGTGGAAGCATCTTCAGGTAGTGTAGATTGAAATTTATTCAAATCATGATCCCCGGGGGTAGGGTGGGGCCACAATGGGGGGTTGAATTTTTACATAGGAATATATAGAATAAATCTTTAAAAATCTTCTTCTCTGAAACTGATCGGCCAGAAAAGCTGTAACTTGTGTGGAAGCATCCTCAGGTAATGTAGATTTAAGTTTATTCAAATCATGATCCCTGTGGGTAGGGTGGGGCCACAATTTGAGGGGGGGGTGTCAAATTATTACATAGGAATATATAGGGAAAAACTTTCTAAAACACAAATTATCTAGAAAAGCTTTAGTTATTTCAGTCTTCAAATAGTATAGATTAAAATTTGTCAAAATCATATTCTTCAGGAGTAGGGTTGGGCCACATCGGGGGGGGGGGGGGGGGGGGGGGGGTCCAATTTTTCAAAGGAAAACATTTAAATTGTTCACAAAAATTCTAATGGTTTTTATATATGGTTTTACTTATATGCAAGCATTTTGACAGATTGTTGATTCTTTAAAATTGTTTAGACTCTGGCCCCTGGACAATTCTTGGACCTCAAAAGGGGTTCAAAGATGATGTAGGTTTATTGTCCATATATAAACAGTTGGTTAGGTCTGATCATCTTCTGGAGAACTGCAATGCTCAATATGTGATATGACTGTAAAATCATCCTGTTACAAAGGGGGTCGATGATAAACATAAGAATATGCAGGGGAATTTTTATATATATACAGGATCTATGATACGACATTGTTCAGATATTTTGTATATGACTCTATAAAGCTGATTTTATTATGTCTGTTGTTGCTCAGGTGAGCGATGTGTCCCATGGGCCTCTTGTTAACTTATATTAGAAGTCTGACCATTATTTAATATAGTACTACAACAATGTCAGCGAAACTTATCTTAAACCACTGCATGGAATTTAGTGAAACGTTGTAGGCATTTAGGACACAATGTGTAGATGAAATGTGGCGATAACGAACAGTGTTCAAATTCAAAAGTCCAAATGAAAATTACATAACAGGAGCAGAGCAAACACGGACCTCTGCAAAAATTACCCCCCCCCCCCCTCCGCGTGCTCTTTGTCATAATCGGGAAAACGGAAAAATCCGTACATAATTCGGTAAATAATAATGGCCTAACAATAAGTATGAAAAACGTCAGTCAAAATTCGACCTTGCGGAATTTATATTTGCGGACAAGGTCGTTGTATCGACCATAGAACTAACGAAATGATGACTTCAATCGAGACTGTTGATAATCTTGTTTAATCAACTTGTTGTCAGTAGCTTGCCTCGGTTTAGAAATTGATCATACGTAGAGCATGCCCTTGCATATCGAATCAACTGAGACAAAAACTCCATACGCAGGTGATGAAGATATATTGCTACGTAAGTAAGGAAAGGTGACGATAGAAAAATTGAAGTCATCACGTTTATCATAAAGTTTTGTTGTTAGGTTACCATTAATGTCTTTTTATAGTTTTATATCTAAATATGAAACATATGACTCAGACTCTGTGGAATCTTTTATTTCATGTTAACTTTAGTATATCGAGTCGACGTAAGAATGGAAGTAACAATTGTTAATTGATAATACGTCGTCGATATACCTAAATGTCGAGTTGAAGGCCACAGCGAGTGATTTCTTGTTTTCATGTACAAGTCTTTGAATAAATTCTGCTTCATATGAATATAGAAATAGGTCTGCTAACAATGGAGCGCAATTGATATCCATGGGCATTCCAACAAATTGGTGGAAGACCTGATTTCCCAAAACAACATAGAGGTTGTCAATCAGAAACGCAAGCATCGTTTTTATGTCCTCTTCAGAGTACTTGTGTACGCAATCCGAATGGTTTGGATTTTAGTAAAATTTTGTCATTTCAAGTTTTCTAGAAGTTCTTTCGAATTTTTAAGGAGGCTGGGTGGTCAACAAAATTAACCATCAAATCTTCCTCGAATTTTAAAGACTGATTTGTTACAACAGAGAGTTATCACCACATGCCATCCATAAACTATTTTTTAATAAAGAAACTATTCATTTGTTTTTGATTTAAAGTTTGAATATTTTCCTTTATCTTTATACAAATCTCTTCTTTTAAAGGAGATTTATATGGTCTATAAATGGCCACGACCATCCAGCCCTCTTTACACCACTTCTTGAAAATACTGTAGTGCAGTACTCTTGAAGTTTCTCCTTTACTGCAGTTAATATTTTAGTAAGGAGTCATGAAAGAGGCTTGGTAGATCATTTTTCTGGAACCCGCTATTTATCTTTGTAAGGATTTTTATGAAGTTTAGGTATCCAATATAAGTAAGGTAATTGAAATTCATTTTCATTGTTGGGAATATTGAAAATATTTAAAACTGACATACGATTTCGAAGAATTTCCTCCTTAGAAAGCGAGCTATGAGTATAAGTTGTATTGCCACTTGAAGAGTTAATTCAAAGTCCTTCTAAATACAATTTATATAATGAGCCTTACAAACAAAGACAATGTTGTTTCCTGCTTTGTCAGCAGTGACCAGTACAAACTGATCGTGTAATCTATCTAGTTCTTTTTTCACTTCTAGATTACTAAACATAGAAGGATAAATGGTTTTCATATTGCGCTTTAATCGCTTAATGCGAGATTTTAACATACATCGAACACTTTTAATCTATTCTAACAACGTGTCAATGTCTTCTTTTTCATGTTTGGAACATCGTTTGGCGTATTCTTCTACAGAATTCATAAATTTATAAAATTATAATGCCAGTTGAGAGATCAGGGTTCCCTAAATTTTGGACCTTTATTATCTATGTCATCATTATTTACTATATTTACGTCACCAGTAATGCCGTGTCCAACAGGACTATAGCTGAAGGGTGAAGAATGACAAGAACGCGTTGGAGGACTTTTCAGATGCTCCATGTCGAGGCAATGAAGTGTTTGTTTGTAATTAAAAAGTTTGGAAGCAGTGGTCCATGTATAATTGTAAGAAATACAAGAAGTAGACTTCAACTTAAAGTATGGTGGAATAGAAGACTGGACCTTTTTGTGATTGAGAATATTACTAATATTTACTGCGTCAATTCCTTTGTTGGCATATTGAAGTTTAAAGAACAAACGTGGTTTTTGGGCAGTTTCTTCTACATGTGGCAGTTTATAAAGCCTGTGGTTAGCAATATCCATCATCACAGAACCGAGTCTGTATTCGGGTATTTAACAGGGTAATTCCGATTCCATTATTTTTGGAAATTTCGGCCCTTTTGAACTTTGAGACAAAGGAATGGATTTGCTGAAAGTGTTTTGTGAGTCATGCCCTTTATCAAATTAAATGATATTGCATGAAACTTTGTAATTGTTAAAGACAAAAGTATAAATGTGGATATAAGATTTGGTGTAATATGATAATTTTTCTGGAAGGTTTGCCCATTTCTAAAATCATTTTGTTTGTTTAATGCATACCCTGCCATTCATTATATGTAGCTTTATCAAGGAAGTTTGGATCGTGGGGTTTGTGAGCTTGCTTACCCTTTTTAAGCTCACTTAAACTGACAGCTCAAGTGATCTTTTCTGACATCTTTGTATCTTCAGTTATGACTTTCTGTCTATATGTCCGTCTATAAATTTTTACATTTTTAACTTCTTTTCAAGAACCACTCAATCAATTTAAATTAAAGCTGGCACAAAGCATCCTTGGTTGAGATCGTTTCATAAAATGAAGGACCAGGCCTTCTTACAAGGGGAGATAATTACCATTATTGGAAATTATCATTTACAAGAAATCTCGGCAAAAAGTTTTTGGCCAATAAAGTTGAAACAGGTAGTGGAGATTCAAGTTTGTTCTACCCATTATCCCCAGGGGTAGGGTAAGTAGGGTCTAAAGAGGTTTTAGAAAGGAATAAAGAGAGAACAACTTGATTAAAAAAATTCTTGTAATGAAATGTTTGACCAAAAAAACCCCGATACTTTTATGGAAACATCCTCAGGTAGAGTAGATTTAGGAGTGTTAAAATCCCTTTCCTAGGAGATTATTGGGGTTACAATGAGAGATCGAAGTTTGACATAGCTAAGAACAGATAGAGAAAAATCTTTATACATTTTCTCAAAAAACCATTGGGCAACGAAAGATGAATCTTGTATAGAAACATCCCGAGGTTGATTCAAGGGTGTTCAATTCAAAATTCCAAGGGGTTATGGTTATGCCATAGTAAGGCTTTAAATTTTACAAAGGGATAAATTGGAAAAAAAATATCTTCATAGATTTCAAAAAATCTTCTCAAACTCTATTTGGCCAGAAAAGCCGATACTTAAGCAAGAAGAGAATAGTCTATAAAAATCTCAGAGCTCATTTGGCCAGGAAACTTGAATTTTTTTGTGGAAATATCATCAGAGAGGAGATTCAAGTTTGTTCCAATCATGATCCTCCAGGATTGGGTGGGGCCACGATGTGGATCAAATTTTTCTATTAGAATTAATTGGAAACTTTTTGAAGTTCTCACAAACCGTAAGGTCAAAACTAAATCTTATGTGAAAACATAAATCTTAAAAAAATATCCTTTTTTTTTTAAAAACTACAATGCTACTATTTTTAGGTTACTTGAGTCACTCAGGTGACCTGTTGCAATTGGTTTTCGTCCGGTGACGTGTATAAACAATTGAACATTCTTTTTTATCGAGCCTCCAGCATATCGGAGTATCAAGTAGCATATTTCCTGGCTATTATGCTCGGGATCGCCCTTCAAAACAGTTTAAAACTTACCTGGAAGTGACATTGTGATAAACACTCATAATTTTTCAGGCGACATAAGGACTTGGGGCCTTGTGGGTTATATGATTATTGTGTAGTGTTAAATAAATTTTCTAACACGTGGTCTTAGTTACAAGTTTTGTAATGCCTTTGAAAACTAATTATATCTATCTAAGAAAACAGGACGCATTGATAATAGAATTTGATTAAAAGACGCTGGATATATTTATATGTTACTAATAGAATGAAATCAGACAACAAACAATATGGTACTTGACTTGAAATGTACTTTTAAAATAAGTAATATATTCAGTCGAATAATTTATATAGTTTTACTATTGAATTGTTTTTTGCATCCATAATTTCATTACGTCACAACACTTCCAGGATAAGATGAGCTGCGTGCTTCGAGCCCGATTCGTCAGTGTACTGATAAGACACAGATCACAATTATTTTCCCCTCTTATTCCTTTATACAACAAAAAATCATATGAAAATTTCCACCGGCTCAAATCAAATCAAATACAGCATACCTATAGAATAACACTAGTCCATCAACATATCCAAACTACAGGAAAATCTATCGAGAGGGGACTGACATATGACCCCTAAAATAACCCCTACAATGAAAAATCCACTTTCACTTTGGAATATGTATATAAAACATTGATCTCATTACATATTTTCTATTGAGCCTTTAAAGATTATTTTTCTGATTTCCTGCCTGTATTTTTTTCAAACCTTATTTCTATCCATACCCTAAAAGTAACCGAATTCGCCCATTTAGCACCCCTAGGAATTTTTTAAATAATACATAAATTTTTAGAATGGAACTACTTGAGGGGGTAAAAATAGTGGTATGTGACCTGATAGGACACAGACCACAATTATTTTCCCCTCTTATTTTCTTTTATACAACAAAAAATCATATCAAAAATTCCACTGGCTCAAATCAATTTAAATACAGCATACCTATAGAATATTACTAGCCCAACAACATATCCAAACTACAGGAAAATCAATGGAGAGGGGACTGAGATATGCCACTTAAATAACCCCTACCATGCAAAATCCATTTTCACTTTGGAATATAAAGATTGGCTTCTTTACACCCTATTGCGCCTTTAAAGATAATTTTTCTAAATTTTTTTCTAAATGAAGACACGCCCTCTTTCAAAGGGAGATGATTAAAAATCATTGAAAATTTTTTGGTATTTTTCAAAAATCTTCTTCTCAAAAAGCATTTGGTCAGAACAGCTGAAACTTGTGTGGAAGCATCCTCAGGTAGTGTAGATTTAAGTTTGTTAAAATCGTGATACCTGGGGCTATGGTGGGGCCACAATGGGAGGGGGTGAGTCATATTTTTACATAGGAATATAAAGAGTAAATCTTGAAAAATCTTCTTCTCTTAAACTAATCACCCAGAAAACCTAAAACTTGTGTGGAAGCATCCTCAGGTAGAGTAGATTAAAGTTTGTTCAATTTATGATCCCCGGGGCTAGTGTGGGGCCACAATGGGTGGTTGATTTTTTTACATAGGAATATAAAAAGTAAATCTTTAAAAATCTTCTTCTTTAAAACTGATCAGCCATGAAAGCTGAAACTTGTGTGGAAGCATCCTCAGGTAGTGTACATTTTAGTTTGTTCAAATCATGATCTCCTGTGGTAGGATGGGGCCACAATGAGGGGTCGTATTTTACAAAGTGAAATATAGAAAAAAAATCTTTAAAAATCTTCTTCTCAGGCAGCCAGAAAAGCTGAAACTTGTGTGAAATCATCCTCGGTTAGGGTAGATTCTAATTTGATAAAATCATGATTCCCAGGGGTAGGGTATGGCCACAGTGGGGGAGGGGGGGGGGGTCGTATTTTTACATAGGAATATATAGAGAAAAATCTTTGAAAACCTACTTCTCAGAAACAGATTGGGCAGAAAAGCTGCAACTTGTGTAGAAGCATCCTCAGGTAAGGAAGATTCAAAGTGTTCAGATCATGATCCCTCTTAGTAGGGTGGGGCCACAATTGGAGGGGGGGGGGGTGTCAAATTTTTACGTAGGAATATGTAGTGAAAAATTGTCTAAAACACAAATTGTCTAGAAAAGCTGTAACTTCTTCAAACAGTCTTCAAATAGTCTAGATTAAAATTTGTCAAAATCATATTCTTCAGGAGTAGGGTTGGGCCACATGGGGAGGGGGGGGGGGGGGAGGAGGAGGGTCCAATTTTACATAGGAAAACATTTAAATTTTTCACAAACATTCAAATGGTTTTGATATATGGTTTTACTTATATGCAAGCATTTTGACAGATTGTTGATTCTTTAAAAATGTTTAGACTCTGGCCCCTGGACAATTCTGGGGTTCAAAGTTTGATGTAGGTTTATATTCCATATATAAACAGTTGTTTAACTCTGATCATCTTCTCGATAACTGCAATGCTCAATATGTGATATGACTGTAAATTCATCCTGTTACAAAGGGGGTCAATGATAAACATAAGAATATGCAGGGAAATTTTTTTTATACAGGATCTATTTTACGACATTGTTCAGATATTTTGTATATGACTCTATAACGCTGATTTTATTATGTCTGTTGTTGCTCAGGTGAGCGATGTGGCCCATGGGCCTCTTGTTTGAAGCAGGTCACATGTTTATATGAATAATAGTGCTAATGATAATTCAAACTTGCATAGTTGATTTAACTATCTAAATGAATCACAGAGGTAGCTTCAGATACAGAGAGTGATCTTGATTATCTAGATGCTTAGGCAGGTTTAAGATTCTGAAACAACTCAAATTGTGTTAGGCTCTTGGAGCTTGTTTTAAAATAAGTCAGATTTAACGCAGACATGAAATCACACGTGTTGAAATACCAAAGGTGTAAACAGTTACTCTGGTGCAGGCATTTCGTAGTTTATTGGCAAAATGTCTTAATTTATAAGTATAGATGGATGTACGTGTAAATAGAGGTAGCTTCAGATACAGACCTTGATCTTGATTATCTCGATGCTGGAGCAAGTGTAAGTTTTCATGGATCATGTAACTTTGGATTTGAAAGGCTAGCTTCAAATACAGAGCCTATATATATATATATATATATATATATATATATATATATATATATATATATATATATATATATATATATATATTAACAGCTGCAAAAAGGATATTACAAAGAACTTTATATGATATTTCATTTCTTGTCATTACGGAAGCCCATTGAGCTCATTTTCTTAGGTAAAATAAATATTTTTTTTCGCGAATAAACGCGGAACTTTCGCGAATAAACGCGTTACTTTCGCGAATAAGCGCGTAACCTTCGCGAATAAACGCGAACGCGAATAAACGCGTTACTTTCGCGATATAACGCAAATCTTTCGCGAATAAACGCGAAACTTTCGCAATATAACGCGAAACTTTCACGATATAATGCGAAACTTTTGCGAATAAACGTGTTACTTTCGTGAATATACGCGAAACTTTTGTGAATAAACGTGAAACTTTAATGTAAGTATTTTTATTTTAAACAAGAGCCATCAAAAACTTAATGAATTAGATGTAGCACATTCTTTAAATATGAACAATACCTAGAAAAAATATGTGGATTTAAATTTTTTTCAGATTCTTGATTAGTCATATTTTCCAGAAATAAAAACGTTACACTAGACCTTGATTGACATTGATTTTAGATCACCTTTGTAGTTTGATATTTTTGTGAATCGATAGGAAAAATTCTTTCTATATATGCATTGCAAATACATATTTCAAAATGTTAATATTTTAATTGTCAATTTATTATAAACTGTTATAGGAAGTATACTGAACATTAGGAGTAGTGAACCAGCAACCATAAAACCTTTTTTTATCCATAGCCATATATGAATAAAAAATTGAACTGATATAAATTGGAAATACGCTTAATGCAAACCGTATGTATACAATATGCAATTTTACGCGTTTATTAGCGAAATATTCGCATTTATTCGCGAAAGTTTAGAGTTATTTCGTGAAAGTTACGCTTTTATATTCACGAAAGTTTTGCGTTATATCGCGAAAGTTACGCGTTTATTCGCGAAGGTTTCGCGTTTATTCGTGAAGGTTACGCGTTTATAAGCGAAAGTTTTGCGTTTATTTGCAAAAGTTTCGCGTTTATTTGCAAATGTTTCGCGTTATATCGCGAACGTTTCGCGTTTATTCGCGAAAAAAAATATTTTTTTTTACCTACGAAAATAAATGGGCTTTCGTATGTTATAAATGTATTGATACACAAAAATTATAATCAAACATTTTTCCAACTGAGGGAAAAATTATATATTCAATGAATATACATGTATATGTAAACAATAGATTGCTTATTATAATGATTTAGATTCATGGAAACTAAAATATGAAATGGCTTATATTTTTAAAGAAAACAGTACCTAGCTAGAAGTAAATCTTTACATGGGCCATTTATATTAAATAATTTATTTTCATATTGAAGATGTAATTATATCAAATTTGTATTTCTGATTTGGTACATTGGTATATATGTACTTCATTAAGAGAAAATATTTCTCTAATCAGAGGGTCACTGTGCCTTAATTATGTTGGTTGAAAAACTAAATTATACATTAAAATGATATTTTATTTTCAAGGAAGAAAACATTTGTATTTCTACATTGCTCTATTGGAAGCTAGAAGACCAGACAATATGTATATGTGTACCCTAAATATCAGGCAGTAAAATCTGACATTTCAATGAATGCAATTCAATTAATATCTTACAGATTGAAAATTGCATATTTTTGGATATAACATACATTGTATTTACTTATATCACAGAGAAGTGAGGCAGAATCGTTGAAAAATTATTTTCTGAGAATACATAATCCATGCGACCACAATATGGATAATTATAGAAATTGGTTGGGGGAAATGATGGCTATAATTTACGTGATATGTGGCCAAGATGATTAAGCAATTTTGATTTTCCACGTGATGAAGCCAAAGTTAATTTATTAAAGTGGTCTATGTTGATTTAAATCATTTTTATTTATTGTCAAATACTTTGAAGATGATACTTGATATGCCGAAGGCTGGATGAAAAGAATACCCCCTCATTCGAGCATTCCCCTGGATGAGATGGATAAGGGGCATTCTTGGACAACAGCATCAGGCTGAGGAGTAGTTCCCTCCCTGTATGGGTTTTAAAATTTTTATCCCACCTTAAATACAAATATATTGGCTTTAAAATTATGAGTGTTTGTCGCAATGGACAGACTATTTATACAGTATGTGACGTCACTTCAAGGTAGGTTTATGCTTTTATTTTTTTTTTGAAGGGCGATCCCGAGCATAATAGCCAGGACATATGCTACTTGATACTTCTCAGCTATTTTCCAAGATTGTCCTTCATCCATTACATCCGGGGGAATGGTCGGATGAGGGGGACATTTTTAACTTATTCTTGAAAACTGCATGGCCAATTCTTATGAAATTTTGTATGATTCGTCTTTAGGGTAAGGGAACCTTAATTTTAAATTTCATGACTCTTGCCCCCACCGGGGCCATAAGGGCAGGGCAACATTTGACCAGTTTACCAAAAATCATCTTCTCTACTTCTGCAAATCTGAGAGAAAAACGGATTTCATAGTGATGTATACCAGGAGGCCATCTACAAAAATTGCAAATTTCATGTCCGCCGAGTTAGGGTTTTTTTTTGTTCTAGGGCGTGGCCAAAGTAGTCATATAGTGTAAATGTATATAAGGCTGTCCAAAGTTAATTCTGTGTTTAATGTTATTCGCACACGTAGGTTAAGGAGAAATTGTCGTTTAAAAAAAACAAACTACAATTTTTAATTTTATTTTTTTAGGTTTGATTTTACTTTTTGCAACTAGAATACTGCAATCTGTAAGAATACGAAATGCGTAAGACACTTTATGGATTATACTTCGGATATTAAATGGAATAGTCTTTAAAACTGACAGGAAAGACCATTAAAAAACTAGTCTACATGTAGCTGGAATAATAACTGTATATGTATTATAAAAATAAATAAGAATCACTCGTTTGAAAATTTTGTTTGCTTTAATTTTATCGTTCTCCATCGTAGATTGGGTATTTGGGAAGTGACGTTAAATTTACAATTAACTTGGGGCAGCCTAATGTTAAAAAATCCTCTTCTTTACTTTTACTGGAATTGAATAAAAACTGACTGCATATTTAGATGAACTGTAAAGTTCCCCACCAAGACTGTAAATTTAATGTCCCTTGGGGTAGAGTTTTTTACTCTAGGGCGTGGCCAAAATGGTCATCTAGTGATAATTCATATTGTGTTTAAAATTTTCTTCTCTACTTCTGATGATAGTGAATATAAACTGACTACATCTTAAGAAAGACCATAAAACCATGTACCAAAATTGTAAATTTAAAATTTCAGGTCCCCCAAGTAGGGGTTCTGACTCTATGGCGGGACCAAAGCGGTCATATGATGTAAAAGTATATAATTTTAAAAAATCTTTTTCTTTACTTTTACTGTCACTGTATAGAAACTGACTGCACATTTAGAAAGATTATAAAGCCGTCTACCAAGATTGTAAATTTCATAGCCCCCGGGTCAAGGGTTTTGACTCTAGGGTATATAATATTAATATATATATATATATATATATATATATATATATATATATATATATATATATACATAATGTTTAAAAACCTTGTTCTATACCTCTTCTGAAACTGACTGCATACTAAGAAAGCCCTCTACCAAAGTTGTTAATTCCATGACCCCAAGGTAGGGTTCTTACTGCAGGATGTGTCCAAAAATCGGTCACGCAGTATTAATGTATATAATGTTTAATCATCTTCTTTAGGTCTACTGATACGAAATAGAAACTGGCTGCATATTTAGAAAGACCATACAGCTGTCTGCTTAAATGACACCTTAATGTTTACTTTAATGACACTAAACCCTCTTGAGCCGTTCTGTCTCTCGGGGGGGGGGGGGGGGGGGGGGGGGGGGGGTATATTATGTTTTAAAATCTTGTTCTTTAGTTCTGCTGTTGAATTTTAATGAAAGAGATGAATGCATGCTAAGAAAGAGAATGAATGAATCTTTCAAATTTAAGTTATCATGAAAGGATTTGCCCCCTTGGGCAAGAGTCCAGTGTTTGGGGGGGGGGGGGGGGGGGGGGGGTATTGAAATGGTTAATTGACTTATCTTCCCTTCCTTGTTCATATTCAATAAGTAATCATTGTAAATATTGTAATTAAGAGGTCGAAGTAATAATTGGTTAGTGAAAACCAATGATGTGTGGTACAATGCTTTTTAGACTGATGTAAGATGTTGTCGTTGTATGAGTTGCCTTAGATTTCTAAGAAAGAAGATGCATTGTGTAGGAAATCCAAGGATGAGTACTGAAAGCTGAAGCTTTGTTGGTCAAACATTCTTTATAGTTAGTTTAAAGTAAGTGTTACATAGAAATATAATACACTGTTGTATATTTTGTAAGATTTGCTTAACATTAGAATTGGTACAAAATAGTATTGAGGAACAATATTGTGTTGTGACAAGTTTCATGCAAGTGGTCAATTATCAAGTGTCAAGTTGCTATATTAAGTGGCATAGCCAGGTAGAATAGCCAGGTGGTAAGATGACAAGTTGCCTTGCCTGGTTGCAAAGACAGTTGGCATTGAAATAACCACTAGGAAGGTGGCATATCTTTATATATTGAATCAAAGCTTTTTCATTTTTCCAAGAGACCCTTGGTGTGTATCATTATTACTTCTTTGTCGCAATTTCTATTAAGATCGGGTGATTACAAGAATTCACGAAGGGAAGAGGGTGGTCATTACTATAATTTAGATTTTTTAAAACTCCTGAATGAAGCTTATTAATTAAATGCATATATGAGAGTCCACTGTGTATGGGCTATGGTACTCAGGTGACCGTTTAGGCCTTGCCTCTTTTTAATATATACCCATCAATTTTCCTTTTTTGATACTGTCAATTTTACTGAGTGTGATCCAATTTTTCGGATCACCAGACTGTGGTTTTCCGATTCCGTATCACCACTCTCTGAAACTGGTGACGTAGTACACATAAAATAACGTCTGTATTTTAGCGCGTTTTAAAAGAGTTCATCTAAAAAAGCTTTGTTATATAAGTAAACGTCATACAATTGATTTTTAAAAGATTGTTTTGTAATTAAAACTTATAAATGGACAAGGGTATATTTCGTGTCTCGTTTGATCTGATGTTACGCCTGGCAACTCGACGTGATCGGGCTCTTTGGATCAAGTTACTGTTATAATTTATATGTATCAAAATGTCTTGAATTAGTTTTAGTTCTATATCGTTGATATACACAAAGGCCTAAAAAAAATTAATGTTTAACATAAGAATATGTGGAAAACAATCTCAAAAATATTTTGAAATAATATATATTATACTAATGTATCCAGATAATTTTGTATTCAACTTCATTAAGCGGCTATTATCAAAGTTATGATCATTGTTGCTCAGGTGGGGGGTGTGGCCCATGGGCCTCTTGTCTTTTATTTCTTATACAAAAATACCTGCATTAGATCATTGTTAGTAACAATATATGAAAGTCAAGCTAGAATGAATATCAATAGGAATATCATTTTTGTTTTACAGTTAAACATCTTCTTTACTTGACGGCTTCACCATAAATTAACTTTAATATCTCAATTTATCAATTATTTACCTTAAATGATTGACAAGCTTGGATAAATAACTGTGTGGGGTTCTTTAATCATCGATACTTTTTCCAGTTCTGTGTCTTCATGCTGTCGGGAACTATTTATGTGTGTGTGACAGGACTAGATTTGTTTAAGCAACACTTCTATGGGGACAAGGTAAAAGTGGGTTCAACAGGAGATAGTCTATAAGAAAACTTGCAGAAAAAAGCTTTTCATTTTCTAGCTCCCTTTCTCTCTTTCTTCTCTCATTCCCTCTTGGTCTTTTCTCACTCTCAATATTTCACTGTACATACATTCAAAAACGTTATTATCAATGAATGGATATGATAATATTTGTTTCAGTATTACCCATTCCCAGCTGTTTTATATCCTCTGAACATGGCGTATGACATAATATATGGTGAACCAAATGTAAGTAGCAAGATAATTTAATTGACATACTTCTTTTATTTAAATTTAGGTAGCCTGACACACAAATATCTATTTGATGGATCTATAAAGAATCGTTTTAGCACACCTGAACCATATGTTTGACAGAAATATATAAAGAAAAATCTTTTCCCCATGAAATGCAATGCTACATTTTATGACATTACTGTATTTACATTTGCAAATATATTTATATATATTATTCACAGTAGAGCAAAAACCTTTAATTGTGTGTAAATTTTTAACGGGTTAAAAGGTTATATTTTTGAAATGACAATGATCATCGCGTGAACTTATGGTTAGACAGTTGTATTATTGTAAACATAAAAATCAGTTATGTTTTTTCATCAAAATCTGTCCGTTGTGTATAGTCGTTGTCGTAAAATTTCCACATGTTCATCTTCTTGTCCAGAGCCTCTGGGCCAATGTCAATCAAACTTTGCACAAAACATAATTGGTTAAAGGGGAGATGATTTAGAAATATTCAAAATGTGTTGGTATTTTTCAAAAATCTTCTCAAAAACCATTCGGCAAGAAAAGCTTAAAGTAGTGTGGAAGCATTCTCAGGTAGTGTATATTCAAGTTTGTTAAAATCCATGATCATGATCCACGGGGGTAGGTTGTGGTCACAATGGGGCTGGGGTCGAATATTTACATAGGAATATACGGAGAAAAATCTTTAAAAATCTTCTATAAAAGCTTTTGGCCAGAAAAGCATCTTGTGTAGAAGCATCTTCAAGTAGTGTAAATTCAAGTTGTTAAATTCATGATCCCGAGGGTATGAGGGGCCACAATTATGGGGATGCAATTTTTTACACAGGACTCTTCAGAGAAAAATCTTTAAAATGTTCTTCTTTAAAATTAATTGGCCAGATAAGCTGTAACTTATGAATAAGCATCACATGTAGTGTAGATTCAACTTTGTTATGATTTTTGGAGGAAGGGTGGAGCCATAATGAGGGGTCGAATTTTTACATAGAAATATATAGAAAACTAGAATCTTGTTGCAAAAGCAACAAAAAGGTCTTCCGTTCTGATATACATGTATGAATTTAACTATAAGACATTGCTTCTCTCAAGTAGAAAAAAAAATAATGGATATGATAATTACTGTGAATGAAATATGTATACGTTACTTCTATGTAAAACAGCAACAAAAATGAAAAAAAATAATCAATTTTTGAAGTACCTTTTGTGCTGGAAGAAACACCGAACCAAACAAAACATGTATATAATTTCTACAGTCGTAAGTCAATCTTTCCTCAAAGTTTGGTTTTTCACGTCTCTGCCGAAACTGAAAACTCTATCGTTGAAACAAGGTTTTTAGCTCACCTGAGCTGAAAGCTCAAGTGAGCTTTTCTGATCACTTTTTGTCCGGCGTCCGTCCGTCTGTCCGTCTGTCCGTCTGTCTGTTTGTCTGTCCATAAACTTTTTACATTTTCGACTTCTTCTCCAGAACCACTGAGCCGATTTCAACCAAACTTGGCACAAAGCATCCTTAGGTAAAGAGGATTCAAGTTTGTTAAAATGAAGGACCACACCCTCTTTCAAGGGGAGATAATTAAAAATCATTGAAAATTTGTTGGTATTTTTCAAAAATCTTCTTCTCAAAAACCCTTCGGCCAGAAAAGCTGAAACTTATGTGGAAGCATCTTCAGGTAGTGTAGATTCAAATTTGTTCAAATCATGATCCCCAGGGGTAGGGTGGGGCCACAATGGGGGGTCGAATTTTTACATAGGAATATATAGAGTAAATATTTAAAAATCTTCTTCTCCAAACCCATTCGGCCAGAAAAGCTGAAACTTGTGTGGAAGCATCCTCAGGTAGTGTGATTCAAGTTTGTTCAAATCATGATCCCCGGGGGTAGGGTGGGGCCACAATGGGGGGGGGGGGGTCGAATTTTTACATAGGAATATATAGAGTAAATCTTTAAAAATCTTCTTCTTATAAGCCATTTGACCAGAAAAGCTGAAACTTGTGTGGAAGCATTCTCAGGTAGTGTAGATTCAAATTTATTCAAATCATTATCCCCGTGGGTAGGGTGGGGCCACAATGGGGGGTTGAATTTTTACATAGGAATATATAGAGTAAATCTTTAAAAATCTTCTTCTCAAAAACGATTTGACCAGAAAAGCTGAAACTTGTGTGGAAGCATCCTCAGGTAGTGTAGATTCAAGTTTATTAAAATTGTGATCTCTGGGGGTAGGATTGGGCCACAATGGGGGGTCAAATGTTTTACAAAGGAATATATAGAGTAAATCTTTGAAAATTTTCTTCTCTGAAACTGATAAGCTAGGAAAACTGAAACTTGTGTGGAAGCATCCTCAGGTAGTGTAGATTCAAGTTTGTTCAAATCATGATCCCCGGGTGTAGGGTGGGGCCACAATGGGGGATTGAATTTTTACATAGGAATATATAGAGTAAATCTTTAAAAATCTTATAAACCATTTGACCAGGAAAGCTGAAACTTGTGTGGAAACATCCTCAGGTAGTGTAGATGCAAGTTTGTTCAAATCTTGATCCCTTGGGGTAGGGCGGGGCCACAATGAGAGGGGGGGGGGGTCGAATTTTTTACATAGGAATATATAGAGTAAATCTTTGAAAATCTTCTTCTCTGAAACTGATCAGCCAGAAAGCTGAAACTTGTGTGGAAGCATCCTCAGGTAGAGTAGGTTCAAGTTTGTTCAAATCATGATCCCCGTGGGTAGGGTGGTGCCACAATTTGGAGGTCAAATTTTACATAGGAATGTATAGAGTCATTCTTTAAAAATCTTCTTCTCTGAAACTGATCAGCCAGAAAAGCTGTAACTTGTGTGGAAACATCCTCAGGTAATGTAGATTTAAGTTTATTCAAATCATGATCCCTTGGGATAGGATGGGGCCACAATGGGGGGGGGGGGGGTCGAATTTTTACATTGGAATATATAGAGAAAAATCTTGAAAAATCTTCTTCTCAGAAACAAATTGGGCAGAAAAGCTGCAACTTGTCTGGAAGCATCCTCAGGTAGGGAAAATTCAAATTATTCAGATTATGATCCCTGTGGGTAGGATGGGGCCACAATTTGAGGGGGGGGGTGTCAAATTATTACATAGGAATGTATAGGGAAAAACTTAGTATAGATTAAAATTTGTCAAAATCATATTATTCAGGAGTAGGGTTGGGCCACATGGTTGGGGGGGGGGGGGGGGGGGGGTTCCAATTTTTCAAAGGAAAACATTTAAATTGTTCACAAAAATTCTAATGGTTTTTATATATGGTTTTACTTATATGCAAGCATTTTGACATATTGTTGATTCTTTAAAATTGTTTAGACTCTGGCCCCTGGACAATTCTTGGACCTCAAAAGGGGTTCAAAGTTTGATGTAGGTTTATAGTCCATATATAAACAGGTTTTAGGTCTGATCATCTTCTGGAGAACTGCAATGCTCAATATCTGATATGATAGTAAAATCATCCTGTTACAAAGGGGGTCAATGATAAACATAAGAATATGCAGGGGAATTTATTTTTATTTTTTTTTATACAGGATCTATTATACGACATTGTCCAGATATTTTGTATATGACTCTATAAAGCTGATTTTATTATGTCTGTTGTTGCTCAGGTGAGCGATGTGGCCCATGGGCCTCTTGTTTGTCTCGGGATAGGAAACTGACGAACGGAAGTGATTAATGAAAATTAAAGCTAGTATTTCTTGTACATTTGCCTAGTGTACATCACTATTTATCAGGCTAGATGAAACACCCAAGAAAGTCAGATAAACTTGTTAAAAACATGATGTGTTTGAACCCTTCTGGTGAGGACCGGAAGTGACGGTCGACAAAATGAAAGCGATTAAACACATCTTCATTCAAATGTCTATCATCCATGTAAGTTTCATGCCTTTGTCACTTACAGTTTTTGAGATCTCGCTGTTACAACATTTGTTCAAAAAAGACAACCTGAGATATTTGAGATATCTCACCGGAAGTAGAAATTTTTTGTTTATTTAACATCGGATAGATGACATATGTAAGAATATTATATTTCAATTCTCTGTGAAATAAATTAAATATGTAAAAAAAATAATTTTTGAAGTGCTTCCGGTGTCGACCGGAAGTAACGACGAACAAAGTTTGGACGCTCAAGTATTTACCGTTTCTGAGATCTCGAGGTGACAAGCTTTTTGTCGTGGGAGAGGAAACGGACAAAAGGAACTGAGTTTAGATAAAATGAAATTGAGCTCCTCTAGATATTTTTATTTTCAATCATCCCTGAAAAATTAAGGAAAATCCATTCAGACATCTTTGAAAAATTCACTAAACAAAAAGGGGGAAAAAATAATAAAAATAACTAGACTCTTGTTGCTATAGCAACAAAAAGGTCTTCCGTTCCTCATGTATTAATCTGTTTAAAAAAATGCATTTCTCTTGTGAAAAGAAAATGGATATAATATACTGTAAAGGAGTTTCCCAGTAATTATTTTCATGTAAAACAAAACAAAAAGACTATATTATAAAAAATATTTAAGTACTTTCTGTGACGACCGTAAGTTACGCCGGATCAGACAGAACATAGTAAACATATCTTCATACATTGTTTTGTCTTTCCTCAAAGTTTGGATGTTCACGGTTTTGTTAGTTATGAGATCTCGCTGAGAAAAAGGTTTTGTCTCAGGGCCTGAAACGGACAAACAGAAGTGATTAAAGAAACGAAAAGTAGATATTTTTAGTATATTTACTGTTCATCGCACTGAGTTAATTGTTTAAAAAATCCAAACTTCAAAATCTTCCTTTGCTTAAACGCTTTGAGTGAGAACCGTAAATGACGGAGGACCAACTGAAACCTGTTAAACACATGTTCAATCAAATGTCTATCGTCCATTTAAATTTTGTATTTTGATCTCTTAAAATTTCTGAGATCTCGTGGGTACAGGTTTTTAGAAAACAAAGCTGCCTGAGATATTTGAGATGTCTCACTGGAAGTAGAATTTTTTCGTTTATTTAACTATGTGTAGATGATCTTTTGTGTTTATATTGTTAAAATATTACTTCCATTCTAAATAACCAACTAATTTTAAAAAACTCAAAATTTGGTGTACTTCCTGTAACGACCAGAAGTTACGCCGGATAAAACAAAATAGTGTAAACAAATGTACATACATAGGTCTATCATCCCACAAAGTTTAGTTGTTCAAGTCTTTTCTTTTTTGAGATCTCGTCGAAATAAGGTTTTTTTGTTTCGGGACAGGAAACGGACAAACGGAAGTGCTCAATGAAAATTGAATTTAATATTCCTTGTATACTTGCCTATCGTACATTATTGCTTATCGATCTAACTAAAACTTTCAAAGGAAAATAGTTCAACTGATAAACCGCTTGATTTGTTTGAACTCTTTCGGTGTGGACCGGAAGTGACGGTCGACAAAATGAAACGTTTTAAACACATCTACATTCAAATGTCTATCATCCATGAAAGTTTCGTGTCTTGATCACTTACAGTTTTTGAGATCTTGCGGGTACAAAATGTGTTTTGAAAAAGCTAGATAATTGAGATATCTCGCCGAAAGTAGAATTTTGGTGTTTATTTAACATCGCATGAATGACGTATGTACAGTCATTTCATGCATATCTTTTACAATTTCATGCTATGCTATGGTATGCGATTTTAATGATATGCTATGAGATTTCAATGTAATGCTATGAGATTTGTATGCTATGCTATGAGAAATTGAAATGAAGGGCCTAATGATATGGTATGGTATGCTATGCTATTGTATGCTATGAGGTTTGAACAAAAACGCCTCCAATCACAGAAGAGTTCTACATATTTCGAAGTAAAATGATAAAACGTTTACTACTAATCTGCAATGTGAACATTTATTCTTTCAAATAAAAACATTTAAAACCGAGTTAAAATCATGTTGTACGCTATGATATGGTAAGCTATGGTATGCTATGGCGAATGAGATTGTATGCTATGGTATGAGATTCCAATGCTATGCTGTGAGATTCCAATGCTATGCTATGAGATTTCAATGCTATGCTATGCTATGGTGTATGTTGTAAAAGATATGTTTGAACTGACTGTAAGGATTTAAACTAATCTTTTCATTTTATGTAAAATAAATTAAATACGTAAAACAAATAATTTTTAAAGTGCTTCCGTTGACGACTGGAAGTGACGACGAACAAAACAAAATAGTTTAAACACATATACAACTATAGGTCTATCATCCCACAAAGTTTGGATATTCAAGTCTTTATTGTTTTTGAGATCTCGAGGTGACAAGCTTTTTGTCGCGGGACAGGAAACGGACGACTGGAACTGAATTATGAAAAAATGAAAAAACGCCTCGAGATATAATCATTCTCTATCATCGCTGAAAATTTCACAGAAATCTATCCAGCCATCTCTGAGAAATCTTGTGGAGAAAAAAAGGGGAAAAAAATAATAAGAAACATTACAATCACTATAAGGTCTTCTGTTGGAAACGGGAGACCTTGAAAAGAAACATTACAATCTTTATAAGGTCTTCCATTGGAAACGGAAGACCTTAATAACTAGACTCTTGTAGCTATAGCAACAAAAAGGTATTCCGTTCTCATAAAAATGTATGATTCTGTAGAAAAAAAAAGCTTCTTTCAAATGGAAAATATAATGGATATATTTACTTTGAAGAAAACTTCCAGAAGTAACTTCCATGTCAAACAACGAAACGTTAAAAAAATGTTTTGACTACTTTCTGTGACGACAGGAAGTTACGCCGATTCAAGCAAAACATGTTTAACATATCTTTATGCAAAAGTTAATCATCCCTTAAAGTTTGGTTGCTGAATTCTTTACCGTTTTTGAGATCTCGTAGAAATAAGATTTATTGTCTCTTGACAGGAAACGGACGAACAAAATTGCTCAATGAAAATAAATGTTAGTATATCTTGAATATTTGCCTCTCGTACATTACTGTTTATCAAGCTTACTGAAACAGTGTAAGAAAAACAATTAAACTTATAAACCAGTTCATTTGTTTGAACCCTTCCGGTTGCGACTGGAAGTGACGGCCAACAAAATAAAACACGTTAAACACATCTTCTATTAAATATCTATCATCTATGTAAATGTTGTGCTTTGATCACTTACAGTTTCTGAGATCTGGCGGATACAATATTTAGTTTAAAAACGCTACTTGAGATATTTTAGATATCTCACCGGAAGTAGATCTTTTTTGTTTATTTAACATCGCATAAATGACTTATATAAGCATTTATACTTATATAATCATTCTTTGTAAAATAACTAAAATAGGTAAAAAAAAATAATTTTTGAAGTGCTTCCAGTGCCGATCAGAAGTTACGCCGAACAAAATAAAATAGTTTAAACACATCTACATGCATAGCTCTATCATCCCACAAACTTTGATTGTTCAATTCATTACGGTTTTTTAGATCTCGAGGAGTCAAGGTTTTTTGTCTCGGGACAGGAAACGGACAAACGGAAGTGCTCAATGAAAATGAAAGTTAGTATTTCTTAAACATTAGAAAACAAGACTTAATTCCTTATCAAATTATCTAAAATTGTCAAAGAAAAACCATTTAAACTTTTAAAAAAGTTGATTTGTTTGAACTCTTCCAGTGTGGACCGGAAGTGACGGTTGACAAAATGAAAGAGTTTAAACACATCTATCAAATGTCTATCATCCATGTTAGTTTCGTGTCCTGACCCCTTACAGTTTTTGAGATCGCACTGTAAAAACATTTGTTTAAAAGAGTCAATTTGAGATATTTGAGATATCTCACCGGAAGTACATTTTTTTGTTTATTTACCATCGGATATATGACATATGTAAGAATTTATATTTCTATATCAATTGTATGTGAAACAAGTCATAAAAATAATTTTTGAAGTGCTTCCGGTGACGACCGGAAGTTACGACGAACAAAACAAGATAGTTTAAACACATCTTCAACTATAGGTCTATCATCCCACAAAGTTTGGATGTTCAAATGTTTACCGTTTCTGAGATCTGAAGGTCTATCATTCCCGAAAATTGCACGAAAATCTATCCAGCCATCTCTGAGAAATCTTCTGGAAAAAAAAAGGGGAAAAAAATATTAATAACTAGAGTCTTGTTGCTATAGCAACAAAAAGGTCTTCCGTTCCTCATGTAATAATCTGTAAAAATGCATTTTCTTGTAGAAAGAAAATGGATATAATATACACTGTAAAGGAATTTCACAGTAATTATTTCTAAGTAAAACAAAACAGAAAGACAAAAGGTCAATTTTCGAATACTTTCTGTGACGACCGGAATTTACGCCGGATCAGACAGAACATAGTAAACATATCTTTATACATTGTTTAGTCTTTCCTCAAAGTTTGGATGTTCAAGTTTTTGTTAGTTATGAGATCTCATTGAGAAAATGTTTTTGTCTCCGGACCGGAAACGGACAAACAGAAAAGATTAAAGAAATTGAAAGTAAATATTTTTAGTACATTTACCTAAGGTACGTTATTGTTCATCACACTGAGTAAAGTGTTAAGAAAATCTAAAGAAATTTAAAATTTCTTTTGCTTTAACTCTTACAGTGAGAACCGGAAGTGACGGACGACCAAATGAAACCCGTCAAACACATGTTCAATCAAATGTCTGTCATCAATTTAAGTTTTGAATCTTGATCTCTTACAGTTTCTGAGATCTCGCGTATACAAATTTTTGTAAAAGTAAGCTACCTGAGATATTTAAGATGTCTCATCGGAAGTAGAATTTTTTCGTTTATTTAACCATGTGTGGATGACTTATTGTATTTCTATTGCTAAAATGTTACATTCATGCTAAATAAACAAAAGAATTTTTTTAAATAAAATTTTCTTGAACTTCCTGTGACGACTGGAAGTTGCGCCGGATAAAACTAAATAGTGTAAACACATGTAAATACATGAGTATATCATCCCAAAAAGTTTGGTTGTTAATGTCGGTACCGTTTTTGAGATCTCGTCGATATAAGGTTTTTTGTTTCGGAACAGGAAACGGACAAACGGAAGTGCTCAATGAAAATTAAATTTTGTATTTCTTGTATACTTGTCTATCATACATTATTATTTATCTATCTAACTAAAACTATCAAAGGACAACAGTTAAACTGATCAACAGCTTCATTTGTTTGAACTCTTCCGATGTGGACAGGAAATGACGGTTGACAAAATGAAACCATTTAAACACATCTTCAATCAAATGTCTATCAGTGAAAGTTTCGTGTCTTGATCACTTACAGTTTCTGAAATCTCGCGGGTACAAAATTTGTTTTAAAAAAGCTACCTCAGATAATTGAGATATCTCACGGGAAGTAGAATTTTGTTGTTTATTTGACATTGCATAGATGACATATGTAACGAGTTATATTGATATATTCATTCTCTGTAAAACAAATTAAATATGTAAAAAAAATAATTTTTGAAGTGCTTCCGGTGTCGACCGGAAGTAACGACGAACAAAACAAAATAGTTTAAACACATCTACAACTATAGGTCTATCATCCTACAAAGTCTGGTTGTTCAAATCGTTTTTGTTTTTCAGATCTCGATGTCACTAGCTTTATGTCGCGGGACAGAAAGCGGACGACCGGAACTGAATTTTGAAAAAAATGAAAAATATACTTCGAGGTATTATCATTCTCTACCACCGAAAATTTCAGGAAAATCTATCCAGCCATCTCTGAGAATTTCTGCCGACAAAAAAGGGGGAAAAATAATAAGAAAGAAAGAAAGAAAAAACATTACAATCACTATAAGGTCTTCCGTTTGAAACGGAAGACCTTAACTAGACTCTTGTTGCTATAGCAACAGAAAGGTCTTCCGTTCCTCATGTATTAATCTATAAAAATGCATTTCTCTTGTACAAAGAAAATGGATATAAAACATTCTGTAAAGGAATTTCCCAGCAATTATTTCTAAGTAAAACAAAACAAAAAGACAATAAATCAATTTTTGAGTACTTTCTGTGACGACCGGAAGTTACGCCAGATCAGACAGAACATAGTTAACATATCTTCATAAATTGTTCTGCCTTTCCTCAAAGTTTGGATGTTCAAGTTTTTGTTAGTTATGAGATCTCATTGAGAAAATGTTTTTGTCTCGGGACCAGAAACGGACAAACTGAAGTGATTAAAAAAATTGAAAGTAAATATTTTTAGTACATTTACCTACGGTACGTTACTGTTCACTACACTGAGTAAAATGTTAAAAAAAAATCTAAAATTTTTAAAAACTTCATTTGCTTTAACGCTTCGAGTGAGAACCGGAAGTGACAGACGACCAAATGAAACCCGTAAAACACATGTTCAATCAAATGTCTATCATCAATTAAAGTTCTGTATCTTGATCTCTTACAGTTTCTGAGACCTCGCGGCACAGCATTTTTATAAAAGAAAGCTACCTGAGATATTTAAGATGTCTCACCGGAAGTAGATTTTTTTTCGTTTATTTAACCATGTGTAGATGACCTTTTGTATTTCTATTGCTTGAATGTTACTTCCATGCCAAATTACTAAAATATTTTTAAAAAATCAAATTTTGATGTACTTCCTGTGACGACAGTATATATTGCGTCAACATTTAAGGATTTTGGCCCCTAAAAATCCGTAGTTACGTAATAAATGGGCTTGGCAATGATTTTTTCTGATAGATATTGTTATGATCAACAACTTTGCTTCTATAATGCTTTACAAAATCTTGATCGTTTTTAAGTTATTTGTAATAGAGTTTACGAGTTTATTGGGCCCGTAATTAAAGGGGCCAGCTCCTTTTTCTTGATTTTGTTGGAAAGGTCTTCAGAATACTAACAATTTTTGTTCTTACACCTATCTAAAATTGTTGTTCATTTTTGAGATAAAAATGATTGAATCTTTTAGGGGTCAGCCCTGTAAATCCTTAATGGGGACAGATATTGGTGTTTTGATAAGTGCAATCGATTAAAATCATCAATGCAGACATTTTCTCTTCTACCATGCTTAACAAAACATGTCTCCTTCTCTAGATATATTGCGTCAAAGTTTAAGGATTTTGGCCCCTAAAAATCCCTTATTATGTAATAAATGGGCGTGGCAATGATTTTTTCTGATAGATATTGTTATGATCAACAACTTTGCTTCTATAATGCATTACAAAATATTGATCGTTTTTAAGTTATTTGTAATAGAGTTTACAAGTTTATGGGCCCCTAATTAAAGGGGCCAGCCCCTTTTTCTTGATTTTGTTGGAAAGGTCTTCAAAATACTAACAATTTTTGTTCTTACACCTATCTAAAATTGTTGTTCATTTTTTAGATATAAATGATTGAATCTTTTAGGGGTCAGCCCTGTAAATCCTTAATGGGGACAGATATTGGTGTTTTGATAAGTGCAATCGTTTAAAATCATCAATGCAGACATTTTCTCTTCTACAATGCCTAACAAAACATGTCTCCTTCTCTAGATATATTGCGTCAAAGTTTAAGGATTTTGGCCCCTAAAAATCCCTAGTTACATAATAAATTGGTGTGGCATTGAGGTTTTCAGATTGATATGGTTACAATCAACAACTTTGCTTCTATGATTCATTACAAAATCTTTTAAATTTTTAAGTTATTTATAATATACTTTACGAGTCTCTTGGCCCCTAGTTCAAGGGGCCAACCCCTTTTCAATGATGTCGATGAAAAGAACTTTTAATTATCTACCACTTTTGTTATATATGTCTTAACAAAATATCAACTAATAAAAAGATACAGATCAAAACGTGTGAAAATTTTGATTCAAAATTCGGACCCAATTTTCGAGCCATAGCGAGCTCCAAGAAATGGCGCCACAGGAGTAAAATAAAAACAATGGGCACATCTTCAAACTATGGTCTAACTATCCTGAAAATTTCATATTCATATCTCTGATAGTTTTTGAGTTTTTGTGTGCACAAAATAGGTCGTAAAAATGAACAAAATGGCCGATAAATCGGTACGGAAGTGATGACAGGAAAATTATCAAAAATGTATGAAGATCATATGAAGTCCAATCATCTGTGAAAAAATTGTGGAAATCGGTCGAATCGTTACGAGAAACGAGTAGGTCTTCCGTTCAATTTTTTAAAAAGTTTAAGGACTTTGCCTCCTATAAATCTCTTATTAAGTAATAAATGGGTGTGGCAAAGAGTTTTTCAAACAGACATTGTTACGATCAAGAACTTTGCTTCTATAATGCATTACAAAATCTTGATCGTTTTTAAGTTATTTCTAATAGAGTTTACAAGTATCTTGGCCCCTAATTTAAAGGACCAGCCCCTTTTTTTGATTTCCTTGAAAATGTCTTAAGAATACTAACATTTTTTGTTCTTAAACCTATATTAAATTGTTGTTCATTTTTGAGATACAATCGATTGAATATTTTAGGGGCCAGCCCTTTAAATCCTTAATGGGGACAATTGGTGTTTTGATTAGTGGAATCGATAAGAATCATCAATGCAGACATTTTCTCTTCTACAATGCTTAACAAAATAAGTCTCCTTCTCTAGGTATATTGCGTCAAAGTCTTAGGAATTAGGCCCCTAAAAATCCCTAGTTACGTAATAAATGGGCGTGGCAATCATTTTTTCTGATAGATATTGTTATGATCAATAACTTTGCTTCTATAATGCATTACAAAATCTCGATCGTTTTAAGTTATTTGTAATAGAGTTTACGAGTATCTTGGCCCCTAATTTAAAGTGCCAGCCCCTTTTTCTTGATTTCCTTGAAAAGGTCTTAATAATACTAACATTTTTTGCTCTTAAACCTATCTAAAATTGTTGTTCATTTTTGAGATACAAACGATTGAATATTTCAGGGGCCAGCCCTGTAAATCCTTAATGGGGACATACATTGGTGTTTTGATTAGTGGAATCGATAAGAATCATCAATGCAGACATTTCCTCTTCTACAATGCTTAACAAAATAAGTCTCCTTCTCTAGGTATATTGCATTAAAGTTTAAGGACTTTGGCCCCTAAAAATCCCTAGTTATGTAATAAATGGGCGTGGCAATCATTTTTTCTGATAGATATTGTTATGATCAACAGCTTTGCTTCTATAATGCATTACAAAATCTTGATCGTTTTTAAGTTATTTGTAATAGAGTTTACGAGTATCTTGGCCCCTAATTTAAAGGGCCAGCCCCTTTTTCTTGAATTCCTCGAAAAGGAAAATATACAAATGATTGAATATTTTTAGGGGCCAGTCTTGTAGATCCTTAACGGGGACAGACATTGGTGTTTTGAAGTGTAGTGAAATCGATTTAACTCATCAATACAAGTATATCCTCTTCTACAATGCTTCACAAAATATGTCTCGTTCTCTAAATATATTATATCAAAGTTTGAGAACTTTGGCCCCTAAAAATCCCTAATTACGTAATAAATGCGCATGGCAATGATTTTTCTTGATAGATATTGTTACGATCAACAACTTTGCTTCTATAATGCATTACAAAATCTTTATCATTTTTCAGTTATTTGTAATAGAGTTTTCGAGTATCTAGGACCCTAAATAAAGGGGCCAGCCCCTTTTTCTTGATTTCCTTGAAAAGATCTTACAAATACTAACATTTTTTGCTCTTACATTCATCTTAAATTGTTGTTCATTTTTGAGATACAAATGATTGAATATTTTTAGGGGCTAGCCCTCTAGATCCTTAATGGGGACAGACATTGGTGTTTTCATTTGTGGAATCGATTAACATCATCAGTACAAGTATTTTCTCTTCTACAATGCTTAAGAAAATATGTCTCGTTCTCTAAATATATTGTATCAAATTTTGAGAACCTTAGCCCCTAAAAATCCCTAATTACGTAATAAATGGGCGTGTCAATGATTTTTCCTGATAGATATTGTTATGATCAACAACTTTGCTTTAATAATGCATTACAAAATCTTTATCTATTTTCAGTTATTTGTAATAGAGTTTACGAGTGTCTTGGCCCCTAATTAATGGGACCAGCCCCTTTTTCTTGATTTTGTTGGAAAGAACTTTTGATTCTCTACCACTTTTGTGATATATGTCTTAACAAAATATCATTTGATAAAAAGATACAGATCAAAACGTATGAAAATTTTGAATGAAAATTGGTACCCAGTTTTCGAGCCTAGGCGAGCTCCAAGATAAGGCGCCACTGCCGTAAAACAACATAATAGGGCACAACTTCAAACTATAGACTACCTATCCTGAAAATTTCACAGTCATATCTCTGATAGTTTTTGAGATCACCTGTGCACTAAATGGGTCGTAAAAAATTGAAAATTCGGCCGTAAATCGGGACCGGAAATGAAGACGGAAATAATTTCAAAAACATGTAAAATGCAGGTCATGTTCCATCATCTATGAAAAAATGGTTGAAATCGGTCGAATAGTTTTCGAGAAATCGCTTGCACAAAATTTGGAAAAAAAAAAAAAATAATAATAATAATAATAACTAGATACGATCTCGTTACGAGTAACGAGTAGGTCTTCTGTTCAATTTTTTAAAAAGTTTAAGGACTTTGCCTCCTATAAATCTCTTATTAAGTAATAAATGGGTGTGGCAAAGAGTTTTTCAAGCATACATTGTTACGATCAAGAACTTTGCTTCTATAATACATTACAAAATCTTGATCGTTTTTAAGTTATTTGCAATAGAGTTTACGAGTATCTTTGCCCCTAATTTAAAGGGCCAGCCCCTTTTTCTTGATTACCTTGAAAAGGTCTTAATAACACTAACTTTTTGTGTTCTTAAACCTATCTAAAATTGTTGTTCATTTTTGAGATACAAACGATTGAATATTTTAGGGGCCAGCCCTGTAAATCCTTAATAGGGACATACATTGGTGTTTTGATTAGTGGAATCGATAAGAATCAACAATGCAGACATTTTCTCTTCTACAATGCTTAACAAAATAAGTCTCCTTCTCTAGATATATTGCGTCAAAGTTTAAGGACTTTGGCCCCTAAAAATCCCTAGTTACGTAATAAATGGGCGTGGCAATGATTTTTTCTGATAGATATTGTTATGATCAACAACTTTGCTTCTTTAATGCATTACAAAATCTTGATCGTTTTAAGTTATTTGTAATAGAGTTTACGAGTATCTTGGCCCCTAATTTAAAGTGCCAGCCCCTTTTTCTTGATTTCCTTGAAAAGGTCTTAATAACACTAACTTTTTTTGTTCTTAAACCTATCTAAAATTGTTGGTCATTTTTGAGATACAAATGACTGAATATTTTAGGGGCCAGCCCTGTAAATCCTTAATAGGGACATACATTGGTGTTTTGATTAGTGGAATCGATAAGAATCAACAATGCAGACATTTTCTCTTCTACAATGCTTAACAAAATAAGTCTCCATCTCTATATATATTGCTTTAAAGTTTAAGGACTTCGGCCCCTAAAAATCCATAGTTACGTAATAAATGGATGTGGCAATCATTTTTCCTGATAGATATTGTTATGATCAACAACTTTGCTTCTGTAATGCATTACAAAATCTTGATCATTTTTAAGTGATTTGTAAAAGAGTTTACGAGTGTCTTGGCCCGTTATTAAAGGGGTCAGCCCCTTTTTCTTGATTTTGTTGGAAAGAACTATTGATCCTCTACCACTTCTGTTATATATCTCTTAACAAAATATCAACTGATCAAAAGATGCAGTCCAAAACGTACAAAAATTTTGATTCAAAATTCGTATCCAATTTTCGTGCCTAGGCGAGCTCCAAGAAATAGCGCCACTGGAGTAAAACATAACAACATAACTGTAAGATAAACATATTTTCTTCAATAATCTATTACAAAAAATCCCTCATTAAAGGGTTATAGATAAAAGACTTTAGAGCCCTCTAGGTCCCTAATTTGAGGGGCCAGTCCCTTTTTCCTGAGATCAAATGAAAGGTCATTTAATTTTTAAGACATTTTGTTCAATTTCGAAATTCGTTACCGTTCTTGAGATATCTGAGAAAGAACGTTTTAGGGGCCGGTCCCTTATCTCCTTAGTGGGGCTGCTGAAAAAAATTTTGAAGATTGCATATTGTTAAGTACATTATTTTTGAAATACAATTGATCAAAGTTTTGGACTTTCGACCCCTAAAAACCCCTAATTACGTAACACATGAGAATGAGAAAATCATGATACTGTTAAGCTACATTACTGTAAGATAAACATATTTGCTTCTATAATCTATTACAAATAATCCCTCATTAAAGGGTTATAGATAAAAGACTTTAGAGCCCTCTAGGTCCCTAATTTGAGGGGCCAGTCCCTTTTTCCTGAGATCAAATGAAAGGTCATTTAATTTTTAAGACATTTTGTTCAATTTCGAAATTCGTTACCGTTCTTGAGATATCTGAGAAAGAACGTTTTAGGGGCCGGTCCCTTATCTCCTTAGTGGGGCTGCTGAAAAAAATTTTGAAGATTGCATATTGTTAAGTACATTATTTTTGAAATACAATTGATCAAAGTTTTGGACTTTCGACCCCTAAAAACCCCTAATTACGTAACACATGAGAAAATCATGATACTGTTAAGCTACATTACTGTAAGATAAACATATTTGCTTCTATAATCTATTACAAATAATCCCTCAGTAAAGGGTTATAGATAAAAGACTTTAGAGCCTTTTAGGTCCCTAATTTGAGGGGCCAGTCCCTTTTTCCTGAGATCAAATGAAAGGTCATTTAATTTTTAAGACATTTTGTTCAACAAGTGTTTAGAAATTCGTTACCGTTCTTGAGATATCTGAGAAAGAACATTTTAGGGGCCGGTCCCTTATCTCCTTAGTGGGGCCGCTGAACGAAAGTTTGAAGGTTGCATATTGTTAAGTACATTATTTTGAGCATCTCTTCTTCTATACTACATTTCAAAGTATTTTCCTTTTTGAGATACAATTGATCAAAGTTTTGGACTTTCGACCCCTAAAAACCTCAAATTACGTAACACGTGAGAAAATCATTATACTGTTAGGCTACATTACTGTAAGATAAACATATTTTCTTCTATAATCTATTACAAAAAATCCTCCAGTAAAGGGTTATAGATCAAAGTCTTTAGAGTGCTTTAGGTCCCTAATTTGAGGGGCCAGCCCCTTTTTCTTGGTAACAAATGAAAGGTCTTGTAAATTTGAACTTTTATTACATCACATGTTTTAACAAAATATTTTCCGGAAAAGAGATAAACAAACAAAAGCACGAAAATTCACAATACTTTTGATATCTCATTTTTCGAGCCCTACCGAGCTTTGGCGCTTTTATTGCTAGACACATAAAACAACAACCATGCAAAACTTCAATCTTTTCTCTACCAACCGTAGATTTTTGAGCTCAATATCTCTTATATTTTAAGAGAACGTCCGCAGACAAAATACCCATATAAACCAAAACGGATGTGACGTCATCAATGCAACAAATTTGCTATCAGGTTCAGACCAATATCTATCACATCTGAAAATTTGATGGAGATCGGTCGAGCCGTTTCTGAGAAATCGCGTGCACAAAAATTGGAAGAAAAAAAAAGAATAATAACTAGATACGATCTCGTTACGAGTAACGAGTAGGTCTTCCGTTCAATTTTATAAACGATATGATTAAAATATCAAAAAAATTTCAGAATTCTCCCTCACCTCCTTCCTTTCAGATAATGTATAAGATTGTCAATATCATTTACAATGCTTAACAAAGTTTTTTGCTTTTTCACATACAGCACATTAAAGATTTAAGCTTTTGGTCCCCTAAAATTCCCAATTACGTCACCAATGGGTGTTAGAATGAGTTTTACAAACTGATATTGTTACGATCAACAACTTTGCTTCTATAGTGCATCACAAAATCTTGATCGCTTTTAAGATATTTGTGATAGACTTTACGAGTCTCTTGGACCCTAATTTGAGGAGCCAGCCCCTTTTTCTTGAGTTCATTCAAAAGGTGTCTCGAATACAAACATTTTTTGTTCTTACACCTATCTTAAATTGTTATTCATTTTTCAGATACATATGATTGATTATTTAAGGGTGTCAGCCCTTTAGATCCTTAATGGGGAGAGACATTGGTGTTTTGATTAGTAGAATCGATGAGTATCATCAATACAGACATTTTTGTCTTTTACAATGCTTAACAAAATATGTCTCCTTCTCTAGATATATTGAGTCAAAATTTAAGGATTTTGGCCCTTAAAAATCCCTAGTTACGTAATAAATGGGCGTGGCAATGATTTTTTCTAATAGATATTGTTATGGTCAACAACTTTGCATCTATAATGCATTACAAAATCTTGATCGTTTTTAAGTTATTTGTAATAGAGTTTACGAGTTTATTGGCCCCTAATTAAAGGGGCCAGTCCCTTTTTCTTGATTTTATAGGAAAGGTTTAAGAATACTAACAATTTTTGTTCTTACACCCATCTAAAATTGTTGTTCATTTTTGAGATATAAATGATTGAATCTTTTAGGGGTCAGCCCTGTAAATCCTTAATGGGGACAAATATTGGTGTTTTGATAAGTGCAATCGATTAAAATCATCAATGCTGACATTTTCTCTTCTACTATGCTTAACAAAATATGTCTCCTTCTCTAGATATATGGCGTCAAAATTTAAGGATTTTGGCCCCTAAAAATCCCTAGTTACGTAATAAATGGGCGTGGCAATCATTTTTTCTGATAGATATTGTTATGATCAACAACTTTGCTTCTATAATGCATTAAAAAATCTTGATCGTTTTTAAGTTATTTGTAATAGAGTTTGTGAGTTTATTGGCCCCTAATTAGAGGGGCCAGCCCCTTTTTCTTGATTTTGTTGGAAAGGTCTTAAGAATACTAACAATTTTTGTTCTTACACCCATCTAAAATTGTTGTTCATTTTTGAGATATAAATGATTGAATCTTTTAGGGGTCAGCCCTGTAAATCCTTAATGGGGACAGATATTGGTGTTTTGATAAGTGCAATCGATTAAAATTATCAATACAGACTTTTTCTCTTCTACAATGCTTTACAAAATATGTCTCCTTCTCTAGATATATTGCGTCAAAATTTAAGGATTTTGGCCCCTAAAAATCCTTAATTACGTAATAAATGGGCGTGGCAATGATTTTTTCTGATAGATATTGTTAGGATCAACAACTTTGCTTCTATAATGCATTACAAAATCTTGATCCTTTTTAAGTTATTTGTAATAGAGTTTACGATTGTATTGGCCCCTAATTAAAAGGGTCAGCCCCTTTTTTTTGATTTTGTTGGAAAGAACTTTTGATTCTATACAACTTTTGTTATATATGTCTTAACAAAATATCAACTGATAAAAAGATGCAGACCAAAACGTACAAAAATTTTGATTCAAAATTCGTACCCAATTTTCGTGCCTAGGCGAGCTCCAAAAAATGGCGCCACTGGCGTAAAACAACATAATAGTGCACAACTTCAAACTATGGTCTACTTATCCTGAAAATTTCGTTGTCATATATCTAATAGTTTCTGAGATCAGCTCTGCACAAAATGGGTCGTAAAAAATTACAAAATCGGCCGTAACTCGGTACCGGAAGTGACGACAACTCAAATTTCAAAAACATATAAAATGCAGATCACGTCTCATCATCTGTGAAAAAATGGTCGAAATTGGTTGAATAGTTTCTGAGAAATTGCGTGCACAAAATTTGGAAAAAAAAAAAAAAATAATAATAATAACTAGATATGATCTCGTTACGAGTAACGAGTAGGTCTTCCGTTCAATTTTTTAAAAAGTTTAAGGACTTTGCCTCCTATAATTCTCTAATTAAGTAATAAATTGGTGTGGCAAAGAGCTTTTCAAACAGACATTGTTACGATCAAGAACTTTGCTTCAATAATGCATCACAAAATCTTGATCGTTTTTAAGTTATTTGTAATAGAGTTTACGAGTATCTTGGCCCCTAATTTAAAGGGCCAGCCCCTTTTTCTTGATTTTCATGAAAAGGTCTTAAGAAAATTTTCTCTTCTACAATGTTTAACAAAATAAGTCTCCTTATATAGGTATATTGCGTCAAAGTTTAAGGACTTTGACCCCTAAAAATCCCTAGTTATGTAATAAATGGGCGTGGCAATGATTTTTTCTAATAGATATTGTTACGATCAACAACTTTGCTTCTATAATGCATTACAAAATCTTTATCGTTTTTCAGTTATTAATAGAGTTTACGAGTATATTGGCCCCTATTTAAAGGGGCCAGCCCCTTTTTCTTGATTGTGTTCGAAAGGTCTTAAGAATACTAACATTATTTGTTCTTACACCTATCTGAAATTGTGGTTCAATTTTGAGATATGAATGATTGAATCTTTTATAAATTTATATGATGCTCTCTAGATCCTTAATGGGGACAGACATTGGTGTTTTGATGAGTGGAATCGGTTTAAATCATCAATACAAGTATTTTCTCTTCTACAATGCTTAACAAAATATGTTTCGTTCTCAAGATAAATTGTATCAAAGTTTGAGAACTTTGGCCCCTAAAAATCCCTAATTACGTAATAAATGGGCGTGGCAATAATTTTTTCTGATAGATATTGTTACGATCAACAGCTTTGCTTCTATAATGTATTACAAAATCGTTATCATTTTTAAATAATTTGTAATAGAGTTTACGAGTGCATTGGCCCCTAATTTAAGGGGCCAGCCCCTTTTTGTTGATTTTTTTCGAAAGACCTTACGAATACTAACATTTTTTGTTTAAAACCTATCTAAAATTATTGTTCATTTTTGAGATATAAATAATTGAATCTTTTAGGGGCCAGCCCTCTAGATCCTTTATGGGGACATGCATTGGTGTTTTGATTAGTGGAATCAATTTAAATCATCAATACAAATATTTTCTCTTCTACAATGCTTAACAAAATATGTCTCGTTCTTTAGATAAATTGTATCAAAGTTTGAGATCTTTGGCCCCTAAAAATCCCTAATTACGTAATAAATGGGCGTGGCAATGATTTTTCCTGATATATACTGTTACGATCAACAACTTTGCTTCTATAATGCATTACAAAATCTTTATCATTTTTAAGTTATTTGTAATAGAGTTTACGAGTGTCTTGGCCCCTAAATAAAGGGGCTGGCCCCTTTTTCTTGATTTTGTTGGAAAGAACTATTGATTCTCTACCACTTTTATGATATATGTCTTAACAAAATATCAACTGATAAAAAGATATAGATCAAAACGTCTGAAAATTTTAAATTAAAATTCGTACCCAATTTTCGAGCCTAGGCGAGCTCCAAGATAAGGCGACATTGACGTAAAACAAAGACAATAGACACAACTTCAAACTATGGTCTACCTTCCCTGAAAATTTCATAATCATATCTCTGATAGTCTCTGAGTTTATGCGTGCACAAAAATGGTCGTCAAAAACGACAAAAGCACCTATAAATCGGTACCGGAAGTGACGACGTCAAAAATTTCAAAAACATATAAAATTCTGATCACATCCAATCATCTGTGAAAAAATGGTTCAGATCGGTCGAATAGTTTTCGAGAAATCGCGTGCACAAAATTTGGAAAAAAACAATAATAATAATAACTAGATACGATCTCGTTACGAGTAACGAGTAGGTCTTCCGTTCAATTTTTTAAAAAGATTAAGGACTTTGGCTCCTTTAAATCCCTAATTGAGTAATAAATGGTTGTGACAAAGAGTTTTTCAAACAGACTTTGTTACGATCAACAACTTGTCTTCTATAATGCATAACACAATCTTGATCGTTTTTAAGTTATTTGTAAGAGTGTTTACTAGTATCTTGGCCCCTAATTTTAAGGGCCAACCCCTTTATCTTGAGTTCATTGAAAAGGTCTTAAGAATACTATCATTTCTTGTTCGTAAACCTATCAAAAATTGTTGTTAATTTTTGAGATATAAACGATTGAATATTTTAGGGGCCAGTCCTTTAGATCCTTAATGGGGACAGACATTGGTGTTTTGATAAGTGGAATCAATTAGAACCATCCATGCAGACATTTTCTCTTCTATAATACTTAACAAAATATGTCTCCTTCTCTAGATATATTGCGTCAATGTTTAAGGACTTTGGCCCCTAAAAATCCCTAGTTACGTAATAAATGCGCTGGCAATGATTTTTTCTAATAGATATTGTTATGATCAACAACTTTGCTTCTATAATGCATTACAAAATCTTTATCGTTTTTAACTTATTTGTAATAGAGTTTACGAGTGTGTTGGCCCCTAATGAAAGGGGCCAATCCCTTTTTCTTGATTTTGTTGGAAAGATCTTACGTATAGTAACATTTTTTGTTCTTACACCTATCTTAAATTGTTGTTCACTTTTGAGATATAAATAATTGAATCTTTTAGGGGTCAACCCTGCAAATCCTTTATGGGAACATACATTGGTGTTTTGATAAGTGGCATCGATTGAAATCATCAATGCAGACATTTTCTCTTCTACAATGCTTAACAAAATAAGTCTCCTTCTCTAGGTATAGTGCGTCTAAGTTTAAGGACTTTGGCCCCTAAAAATCCCTAGTTACGTTATAAATGGGCGTGGCAATGATTTTTTCTGACACATATTGTTATGATCAACAACTTTGCTTCTATAATGCATTACAAAATCTTTATCATTTTTCAGTTATTTGTTATAAAGTTTACGAGTCTCTTAGCCCCTAATTAAAGGGGCTAGCCCCTTTTCCATGATATCGGTGAAAAGAACTTTTCATACTCTACCACTTTTGTTAAATATGTTTCAACAAAATATCAACTGATAAAAAGATACAGATCAAAACGTGTGAAAATTTTGATTCAAAATCTGTACCCAATTTTCGAGCCATAGCGAGCTCCAAGAAATGGCGCCACAGGAGTAAAGCAAAATCAATGGGCACAACTTCAAACTATGGTCTAACTATCCTGAAAATTTCATATTCATATCTCTGATAGTTTTTGAGTTTTTGTGTGCACAAAATAGGTCGTAAAAATGAACAAAATGGCCGATAAATCGGTACCGGAAGTGACGACAGGAAAATTATAAAAAACGTTTGAAGATCATATGAAGTCCAATCACCTGTGAAAGAATTGTGGAAATCGGTCGAATAGTTTTCGAGAAATCGCGTGCACAAAATTTGTGGAAAAGAAAAATAATAATAATAATAATAACTAGATACGATCTCGTTACGAGTAACGAGCAGGTCTTCCGTTCATTTTCTTAAACCATATGATTAAAATATCAATGAAATTTCAGAATTCCCCCCTCAACTCCTCACTTTCAGATAATGTATACGATTGTCAATATCCTTTACAATGCTTAACAAAGTGTTTTGCTTTTTCACATACAGCACATCAAAGATTTAAGATTTTAGTCCCCTAAAGTCCCTAATTACGTCCTCAATGGGTGTGGCAATAAGTTTTACAGACTCATAATGTTACGATTAACAACTTGCTTCTATAATGCATTACAAAATCTTGATCGTTTTTAAGTTATGTGTAAGAGACTTTACGAGTGCCTTGGACCCTAAATTAAGGGGCAGCACCTTTTTCTTCAGTTCATTCGAAAGGTATTATGAATATATTACATTTTTTCTCTCCTTCTCTAGATATATTGCGTCAAAGTTTAAGTACTTTGGCCCCTAAAAATCCCTAATTACGTAATAAATGGGCCTGGAAATGATTTATTTTGATAGATATTGTAACGATCAACAACTTTGCTTTTTTAATGCATTACAAAATGTTTATCGTTTTTATGTTATTTGTAATAGAGTTTACGAGTGTCTTGGCCCCTAATTAAAGGGGCCAGCCCCTTTTTCTTGATTTCCTTGAAAAGTTCTTAAGAATACTAACATTTTTTGTTCTTACACCTATCTTAAATTGTTATTAATTTTTGAGATAGAAATGATAGAATATTTAAGGGGCCAGCCCTGTAGATCCTTAATGGGGACAGACATTGGTGTTTTGATTAGTGGAATCGATTAGAATCATCAATGCAAACATTTTCTCTTCTACAATCCTTAACAAAAAATATCTCTTTTTCTAGATATATTGAACCAATGTTTAAGGACTTTAGCCCCTAAAAATCCCTCATTACGTAATAAATGGGCGTGGCAATGATTTTTTCTGATAGATGTTGTTATGATCAACAACTTTGCTTATATAATGCATTACAAAATCTTGATCGTTTTAATGTTATTTGTAATAGAGTTTACGAGTATTTTGGCCGCTAACTAAAGGGGCCAGCCCCTTTTTCTTGATTTCTTTGAAAAGGTCTTAAGAATACTAACAATTTTTGTTCTTATGCCTATCTAAAATTATTGTTCATTTTTGAGATATGAATGATTGAATCTTTTAGGGTTCAGCCCTGTAGATCCTTAATGGGGACAGACATTGGTGTTTTGATTAGTGTAATCGATTAGAATCATCAATGCAGACATTTTCTTTTCTACAACGCTTAACAAAATATGTCTCCTTCTCTAGATATATTGCATCAAAGTTTAAGGACTTTGGCCCCTAAAAATCCCTAATTACGTAATAAATGAGCGTGGCAATGATTTTTTCTGATAGATGTTGTTATGATCAACAACTTTGTTTCTATAATGCATTACAAAATCTTGATCGTTTTTCAGTTATTTGTAATAGAGTTACAGATCAAAATGTCTGAAAATTTTGATTTGAAATTCGGACCCAATTTTCGAGCCATAGCGAGCTCCAAGAAATGGCGCCATAGGAGTAAAACAAAAACAATGGGCACATCTTCAAACTATGGTCTACCTATCCTGAAAATTTCATATTCATATCTCTGATAGTTTTTGAGTTTTTGTGTGCACAAAATAGGTCGTAAAAATGAACAAAATGGCCGATAAATCGGTACCGGAAGTGACGACAGGAAAATCATCAAAAATGTATGAAGATCATATGAATTCCAATCATCTGTGAAAAAATTGTGGAAATCGGTCGAATAGTTTTCGAGAAATCGCGTGCACAAAATTTGTGGAAAAGAAAAATAATAATAATAATAATAATAAGAAACAGTACGAAAACAATAAGGTCTTCCGTTGGAAACGGAAGACCTTAACTAGATACAATCTCGTTACGAGTAACGAGTAGGTATTCCGTTCAATTTTTTAAAATGTTTAAGGACTTTGCCTCCTATAAATCATTATTAAGTAATAAATGGGTGTGGCAAAGAGTTTTTCAAACAGACATTGTTACGATGAAGAACTTTGCTTCTATAATGCATTACAAAATCTTGATCGTTTTTAAGTTATTTGTAATAGAGTTTACGAGTCTCTTGGCCCCTTATTAAAGGCGCCAGCCCCTTTTTCTTGATTTTGTTGGAAAGGTCTTAAGAATACTAACAATTTTTGTTCTTACACCTATCTAAAATTGTTGTTCACATTTGAGATATAAATGATTGAATCTTTTAGGGGTCAGCCCTGTAAATCCTTAATGGGGACAGATATTGGTGTTTTGATAACTGCAATCGATTAAATTCATCAATCCAGACATTTTCTCTTCTACAATGCTTCACAAAATATGTCACCTTCTCTAGATATATTGCGTCAAAGTTTAAGGATTTTGGCCCCTAATAATTCTTAGTTACGTAATAAATGGGCGTGGCAATGATTTTTTCAGATAGATATTGTTATGATCAACAACTTTGCTTCTATAATGCATTACAAAATCTTGATCGTTTTTAAGTTATTTGTAATAGAGTTTACGAGTCTCTTGGCCCCTCATTAAAGGGGCCAGCCCCTTTTTCTTGATTTTGTTGGAAAGGTCTTAAGAATACTAACAATTTTTGTTATTACACCTATCTAAAATTGTTGTTCACGTTTGAGATATAAATGATTGAATCTTTTAGGGGTCAGCCCTGTAAATCCTTAATGGGGACAGATGTTGGTGTTTTGATTAGTGGAATCGATTTAATTCATCAATCCAGACATTTTCTCTTCTACAATGCTTAACAAAATATGTCACCTTCTCTAGATATATTGCGTCAAAGTTTAAGGACTTTGGCCCCTAATAATTCTTAGTTACGTAATAAATGGGCGTGGCAATGATTTTTTCAGATAGATATTGTTATGATCAACAACTTTGCTTCTATAATGCATTACAAAATCTTGATCGTTTTTAAGTTATTTGTAATAGAGTTTACGAGTCTCTTGGCCCCTCATTAAAGGGGCCAGCCCCTTTTTCCTGATTTTGTTGGAAAGGTCTTAAGAATACTAACAATTTTTGTTCTTACACCTATCTAAAATTGTTGTTCATGTTTGAAATATGAATGATTGAATCTTTTAGGGGTCAGCCCTGTAAATCCTTAATGGGGACAGATGTTGGTGTTTTGATTAGTGGAATCGATTTAATTCATCAATCCAGACATTTTCTCTTCTACAATGCTTATCAAAATATGTCACCTTCTCTAGATATATTGCGTCAAAATTTAAGGATTTTAGCCCAAAAAAATCCCTAATTACGTAATAAATAGGCGTGACAATGATTTTTCCTGATATATATTGTTATGATCAACAACTTTGCTTCTATAATGCATTACAAAATCTTTATCATTTTTCAGTTATTTGTAATAGAGTTTACGAGTGTCTTGGCCCCTAAATATAGGGGCGAGCCCTTTTTTCTTGATTTTGTGAGAAAGAACTATTAATTCTCTACCACTTTTGTTATATATGTTTTAACAAAATATTAACTGATAAAAAATACAGATCAAAACGTCTGAAAATTTTTAATGAAAATTCGTACCCAATTTTCGAGCCTAGGCGAACTCCAAAATAAGGCGCCGTTGACGTAAAACAAAAACAATAGACACAACTTCAAACTATAGACTACCTACCCTGAAAATTTCATTATTATATCTTTGATAGTCTCTGAGTTTATGCGTGCACAAAAATGGTCGTCAAAAACGACAAAATCACCGATAAATCGGTACCGGAAGTGACGACGTCAAAAATTTCAAAAACATATAAAATTCAGATCACATCCAAACATCTGTGAAAATATGGTTCGGATCGGTCGAATAGTTTTCGAGAAATCGCGTGCACAAAATTTGGAAAAAAATAATAATAATAATAATAATAAACAGTACGAAAACAATAAGGTCTTCCGTTGGAAACGGAAGACCTTAACTAGATCTCGTTACGAGTAACGAGTAGGTCTTCTGTTCAATGTTTTGAAAAGTTCAATGACTTTGGCTACTATAAATCCCTAATTAAGTAATAAATGGGTGTGCCAAAATTAAAATTCAAATTGGTGTGGCAGAGAGTTTTTCAAACAGACATTGTTACGATCAATAACTTTGCTTCTATAATGCATTACAAAATCTCGATCGTTTTTAAGTTATTTGTAATAGAAATTACGAGTATCTTGGCCCCTAATTTACAGGGCTAGCCCCTTTTTCTTGATTTCCTTGAAAAGGTCGTAAGAATACTAACATTTTTTGTTTTTAAACCTATCCGATATTGTTGTTTATTTTTGAGATACAACCGATTAAATATTTTAAGGGCCAGCCCTGTAAATCCTTAATGGGGACATACATTGGTGTTATAATTAGTGGAATCGATTAGAATCATCAATGCAGACATTTTCTCTTCTTCAATACTTAACAAAATAAGTCTTCTTCTCTAGGTATATTGCGTCAATCTTTAAGGACTTTGACCCCTTAAAATCCCTAGTTACGTAATAAATGGGCGTGGCAATCATTTTTTCTCATAGATATTGTTATGATCAACAACTTTGCTTCAATAATGCATTACAAAATCTTGATCGTTTTTAAGTTATTTGTAATAGAGTTTGCGAGTATATTGGCCCCTATTTAAAGGGCCAGCCCCTTTTTCTTGATTTTGTTCGAAAGGTCTTAAGAATACTAACATTATTTGTTCTTACACCTATCTAAAATTGTGGTTCATTTTTGAAATATGAATGATTGAATCTTTTAGGGGCCAGACCTCTAGATCCTTAATGGGGACAGACATTGGTGTTTTAATTAGTGGAATCGATTTATATCATCAATACAAATATTTTCTCTTCTAAATGCTTAACAAAATATGTCACGTTCTTTAGATAAATTGTATCAAAGTTTGAGAACATTTGCCCCTAAAAATCCCTAATTACGTAATAAATGGGCGTGGCAATGATTTTTCCTGATATATATTGTTGCGATCAACAACTTTGCTTCTGTAATGCATTTCAAAATCTTTGTAATTTTAAAGTTATTTGTAATAGAGTTTACGAGTGTCGTGGCCCCTAAATATAGGGGGCAGCCCCTTTTTCTTGATTTTGTTAGAAAGAACTATTGATTCTCTATCACTTTTGTTATATATGTATTAACAAAATATTAACTGATAAAAAGATACAGATCAAAACGTATGAAAATTTTGAATGAAAATTCGTACCCAATTTTCGAGCCTAGGCAAGCTCTAATATAAGGCGCCACTGACGTAAAACAAAAACAATAGACACAACTTCAAACTATGGTCTACCTACCCTGAAAATTTCATAATCATATCTCTGATAGTCTCTGAGTTTATGCGTGCACAATAATGGTCGTCAAAAACAACAAAATCACCGATAAATCGGTACCGGAAGTGACAACGTCAAGAATTTCAAAAACATATAAAATTCAGATCACATCCAATCATCTGTGAAAAAATGGTTCAGATCGGTCGTATAGTTTTCGAGAAATCGCGTGCACAAAATTTGGAAAAAAAAAAAATAATAATAATAATAATAAACAGTACGAAAACAATAAGGTCTTCCGTTGGAAACGGAAGACCTTAACTAGATATGATCTCGTTACGAGTAACGAGTAGGTCTTCCGTTCAATTTTTTAAAAAGTTTAAGGACTTTGCCTCCTATAATTCTCTAATTAAGTAATAAATTGGTGTGGCAAAGAGCTTTTCAAACAGACATTGTTACGATCAAGAACTTTGCTTCAATAATGCATCACAAAATCTTGATCGTTTTTAAGTTATTTGTAATAGAGTTTACGAGTATCTTGGCCCCTAATTTAAAGGGCCAGCCCCTTTTTCTTGATTTTCTTGAAAAGGTCTTTAAAAAACTAACATTTTTTGTTCTTAAACCTATCTAAAATTGTTGTTCATTTTTGAGATACAACCGATTAAATATTTTAGGGGCCAGCCCTATAAATCCTTAATGGGGATATACATTGGTGTTATAATTAGTGGAATCGTTTAGAATCATCGATGAAGACATTTTCTCTTCTACAATGCTTAACAAAATAAGTCTCCTTATATAGGTATATTGCATCAAAGTTTAAGGACTTTGGCCCCTAAAATCCCTATTTACGTAATAAATGGGCGTTGCAATCTTTTTTTCTGATAGATATTGTTATGTTCAACAACTTTGCTTCTATAATGCATTAGAAAATCTTGATCGTTTTTAAGTTATTTGTAATAGAGTTTACGAGTATCTTGGCCCCTAATTTAAAGGGCCAGCCCCTTTTTCTGGATTTCCTTGAAAAGGTCTTAGTAATACTAACATTGTTTGTTCTTAAACCTATCTAAAATTGTTGTTCATTTTTGAGATACAAACGATTGAATATTTTAGGGGCCAGCCCTGTAGATCCTTAATGGGGACAGGAATTGGTGTTTTGATTAGTGAAATCAATTTACATTATCAATACAAGTATTTTCTCTTCTACAATTCTTAACAAAATATGTTTTGTTCTCTAGATATAATGTATCAAAGTTTGAGAACGTTGGTCCCTAATAATCCCTAATTACGTAATAAATGGGCGTGGCAATGATTTTTCCTGTCATATATTGTTTCGATCAACAACTTTGCTTCTATAATGCATTACAAAATCTTTATCATTTTTCAGTTATTTGTAATAGAGTTTACGAGTATCTAAGCCCCTAATTAAAGGAGCCAGCCCCTTTTTCTTGATTTCCTTGAAAAGTTCTTAAGAATACTAACATTTTTTGTTCTTAAACCTATCTTAAATTGTTGTTCATTTTAGAGATACAAATGATTGAATATTTTAGGGGCCAGCCCTGTAGATCCTTAATGGGGACAGACATTGGTGTTTTGACTAGTGAAATAGATTTAAATCATCAATACAAGTATTTTCTCTTCTACATTGCTTAACAGAATATGTCTCGTTCTCTAGATATATTGTATCAAAGTTTGAGAACTTTTGCCCCTAAAAATCCCTAATTACGTAATATATGGGCGTGGCAATGATTTTCCCTGATATATATTGTTACGATCAACAACTTTGCTTCTATAATGCATTACAAAATCTTTATCATTTTTCAGTTATTTGTAATAGAGTTTGCGAGTATCTAGGCCCCTAATTAAAGGGGCAGCCCCTTTTTCTTGATTTCCTTGAAAAGGTCTCACAAATAGTTACATATGTTGTTCTTACACCCATCTTAAATTGTTGTTCATTTTAGAGATACAAGTGATTGAATATTTTAGGGGCCAGCCCTCTAGATCCTTAATGGGGACAGACATTGGTGTTTTGATTAGTGAAATCGATTTAAATCATCAATACAAGTATTTTCTCTTCTCTAATGCTTAACAAAATATGTCTCGTTCTCTAGATATATTGTATCAAAGTTTGAGAACTTTGGCCCCTAAAAATCCCTAAATATGTAATAAATGGGCGTGGCAATGATTTTTCCTGATATATATTGTTACGATCAACAACTTTTCTTCTATAATGCATTACAAAATCTTTATCATTTTTCATTTATTTGTAATAGAGTTTACAAGTGTCTTGGCCCCTAAATAAAGGGGCTAGCCCCTTTTTCTTGATTTTGTTGGAAAGAACTAGTGGTACTCTACCACTTTTGTTTTATATTTCTTAACAAAATATCAACTAATAAAAAGATACAGATCAAAACGTATGAAAATTTTGATTGAAAATTCGTTCCCAATTTTCGATCCTAGGCGAGCTCCAAGAAAAGGCGCCACTGGCGTAAAACAACATGATAGTGCACAACTTCAAACTATAGACTACCTTTCCTGAAAATTTCATAGTTATACCTCTGATAGTTTTGGAGATCAGCTCTGCACAAAATAGATCGTTAAAAAATGCAAAATCGGCCGTAAATCGGGACCGGAAATGACGACGGGAAAAATATCAAAAACATATAAAATTCATATCACGTCCCATCATCTGTGAAAAAATGGTTGAAATCGGTCGAATAGTTTTCGAGAAATCGCGTGCACAAAATTTGGAAAAAAAAAAAAATAATAATAATAATAACTAGATACGATCTCGTTACGAGTAACGAGTAGGTCTTCCGTTCAATTTTTTAAAAAGATTAAGGACTTTGGCTCCTTTAAATCCCTAATTGAGTAATAATTGGTTGTGGTAAAGAGTTTTTCAAACAGACTTTGTTACGATCAACAACTTGTCTTCTATAATGCATTACACAATCTTGATCGTTTTTAAGTTATTTGTAAGAGTGTTTACTAGTATCTTGGCCCCTAATTTTAAGGGCCAACCCCTTTTTCTTGAGTTCATTGAAAAGGTCTTAAGAATACTATCATTTTTTGTTCGTAAACCTATCAAAAATTGTTGTTAATTTTTGAAATATAAACGATTGAATATTTTAGGGGCCAGTCCTATAGATCCTTAATGGGGACAGACATTGGTGTTTTGATAAGTGGAATCGATTAGAACCATCCATGCAGACATTTTCTCTTCTATAATACTTAACAAAATATGTCTCCTTCTCTACATATATTGCGTCAATGTTTAAGGACTTTGGCCCCTGAAAATCCCTAGTTACGTAATAAATGCGCTGGCAATGATTTTTTCTGATAGATATTGTTATGATCAACAACTTTGCTTCTATAATGCATTACAAAATCTTTATCGTTTTTAACTTATTTGTAATAGAGTTTACGAGTGTGTTGGCCCCTAATGAAAGGGGCCAATCCCTTTTCCTTGATTTTGTTGGAAAGATCTTAAGTATAGTAACATTTTTTGTTCTTACACCTATCTTAAATTGTTGTTCACTTTTGAGATATGAATGATTGAATCTTTTAGGGGTCAACCCTGCAAATCCTTTATGGGAACATACATTGGTGTTTTGATAAGTGGCATCGATTGAAATCATCAATGCAGACATTTTCTCTTTTACAATGCTTAACAAAATATGTCTCCTTCTCTAGATATATTGCGTCAAAATTTAAGGTTTTTGGCCCCTAAAAATCCCTAGTTACGTTATAAATGGGCGTGGCAATGATTTTTTCTGACAGATATTGTTATGATCAACAACTTTGCTTCTATAATGCATTACAAAATCTTTATCATTTTTCAGTTATTTGTTATAAAGTTTACGAGTCTCTTAGCCCCTAATTAAAGGGGCTAGCCCCTTTTCCGTGATATCGGTGAAAAGAACTTTTCATACTCTACCACTTTTGTTATATATGTCTCAACAAAATATCAACTGATAAAAAGATACAGATCAAAACGTGTGAAAATTTTGATTCAAAATCTGTACCCAATTTTCGAGCCATAGCGAGCTCCAAGAAATGGCGCCACAGGAGTAAAACAAAATCAATGGGCACAACTTCAAACTATGGTCTAACTATCCTGAAAATTTCATATTCATATCTCTGATAGTTTTTGAGTTTTTGTGTGCACAAAATAGGTCGTAAAAATGAACAAAATGGCCGATAAATCGGTACCGGAAGTGACGACAGGAAAATTATCAAAAATGTTTGAAGATCATATGAAGTCCAATCACCTGTGAAAAAATTGTGGAAATCGGTCGAATAGTTTTCGAGAAATCGCGTGCACAAAATTTGTGGAAAAGAAAAATAATAATAATAATAATAATAATAATAATAATAAGAAACAGTACGAAAACAATAAGGTCTTCCGTTGGAAACGGAAGACCTTAAAAAGAAACAGTACGAAAACAATAAGGTCTTCCGTTGGAAACGGAAGACCTTAATAATAAACAGTACGAAAACAATAAGGTCTTCCGTTGGAAACGGAAGACCTTAATAAGAAACAGTACGAAAACTATAAGGTCTTCCGTTGGAAACGGAAGACCTTAATAATAATAAGAAACAGTACGAAAACAATAAGGTCTTCCGTTGGAAACGGAAGACCTTAATAAGAAACAGTACGAAAACAATAAGGTCTTCCGTTGGAAACGGAAGACCTTAATAATAATAAGAAACAGTACGAAAACAATAAGGTCTTCCGTTGGAAACGGAAGACCTTAATTACCAACAGAATCAGTACAAGATCTTCCGTTGAAAACGGAAGACCTTAATTAAAAGGCTTGGAATTTAACTCTCAGCCATAGGGTTTGGCTGCTGAAAGAGAGTTATGTTTTTGGAGTAGTTTAAAGTTTTTTAATCACTCACTTAACCGTTGTCGCAATCCTCGACCAATTTGTACGATCCTCTCCCATCTGGCTGTGGTTGCATGAGACGAGATTATCTCGAAGTTTATAAAGTATATTGATCCGTGCGAGTTAAGCGTAGTCTGAGGTTGACCAGCATGTAGCGGTATATACTTTATAAAGTAAGCAAGTGCACATGCTGTATTATTACATTTGATAATTTTGCAAAGATTGCTCTCTGAAATATAGGTCCCTCGTCGCAAGCCACTATCATTATATACCCTCTGCAAAATACATGTATGTGGACCCCAAACCGTGGCTGCATACGATACCCGTGAAAAGAAGCGTGACTGAGGCCAAAATAAAAAATACCTATCTTTCCCCTAGCCCGACCGACCCAATTAAATCCCGACGGCTGAATTGTTTTTTAACACATTGAATAGAGATTTTTTTTTAAAGAAACCTAATTTTACCCAAATTCGTTTTTAGGAGACTCACATCTTTTTCGTTTTACAATAATTTTGTTAGCCTTGATCTGTCATCAACATGGGCGAAATACTGCCTTTATGAACGATGACTTCGCAGGAATTTCCTCCAAAACAGAAGTTGAAGTCGCCCTGTATTATGAGTTCATAATGAATTCAAAGTTATGAGTTAAATTAACCCCAAAGGCATTAAAATGATAATCATTTAATTCAAAAGACGTTTCCACAGCATCAGTTAACCACTGTTGTGATTAATAAATCGCAATTGTCTTATCTTTTATGGGTAATAAATACGTGTGATGCAACATATAGCCTACTGTGCATTGAAAATTACAACCGATGTTTATCACTTTTACTGTTGATATTACAATTAGTTGGTAACTTGTAATTAGTTAATAACTCTGCCAAATTAATGCTAAAATAACCATAAAACCATCTGCTTACAGTTATCTTAAAAATTAAAATGATCCTCTACACAACGGTTGTAATTGAGTCAAATGGTTGGACTAAAACCTCCAAAATACACAGAAGTACAGAGACTGATTTTATTTGTCATTTAGCTAACACTATTACAAAACTTTTCATCTATAAAATGTATGAACACATCAAATAAATTAAATTTAATAGATTGGATAAGTTTTTAAAACTTTTAGAAGTTGTTTTATTTTTTATTAACTTGCTTAAATTCGAATCCAATCTTAATTAAGGTTGGATCTGTGCATATCATCATTCTTGTAGGTTATGCTGTATCAAATAATGACAGTCTCCCTGATTTCTCAAACTTCTCCCTACTTTTCTGTTAGGGAGAAATAAGTCTCAAAAATTAGGCTGGTACCTGTGATATGAAAGACTCTTTATGTTGTGAAAAATTTAAACAGTTTTCTTCAATTCGTCAAATTTTAAATAGACCGAAACAAAAAAAGTTGGCTTTGGTAATGGCTATAATTAAAGTGAAATTCGGTAAATTTACAAAAATCTTTATTATCTAAATATTTTTTTCTTCCCTGGCATTATGTTTCAAATTTGGATTATTATTTCTTTGTATAGACACTTATTTCTTTGTCAAAGAAGGATATTCTCTGCAAGTGTAGTGATTTTGTGTAAACTTGATATTGTAGAATCATTAAATATGACTTTACAAACATTAACATTTATAACATTACCTTAAGTTTATCAAATATTATTGTTTTAATATACTTTTAGACATTTTACAAACCAAATTTTGAAAAATTAATTGATACTTTGGAGTATGTACATTATCATTAAAATGATATTTAAATATAGGTTAACATGTACATCAACATACAAATGATAATGAATCTATTCATACACATCTAGTCATTCAATCAAACATTTTAAATTTAAGATAAATTGTGAATTTGATGTTGAATTTGTTTTACATTCATTAGTACAAGTATAACAATATGTTTTACAACTGGTCATATTTTTTTTCAGTTTTGTAATTAATTAAATCATTGATTGATTTTTTTTTCAGTTTTAATTTATAATGTATTTTCAATTATGCCCTGGCAGAATTTTTTATTTTACCTACATACCTACCCAATTTCAAAATTTAGGGTTGGGTTAGGGGAAACAAAGATATTTTTAATGATGGACCAACTGGAAATATTTTTTGTTTGTTTTGTAACTAATTAAAGAATTGATTATTTTTTTTGCATTTTTAATTTATAATATATTTTCAATTATTCCCTGTCAGAAAAAAATATTATTTACCTACCTACCTACCCAACTTCCAAAATTTAGGGTCGGGTTAGGGGAAACAAAAACATTTTTAATAATGGCCTGATGATGCGCAGTTTGACCTAGAAACTAACCAGTTTCATAACTTATTCGAATTTCTCAAACACAAGCTGTCTAATTCCTTCCCAGAATTCCAATTTACGCAAGCGCATTTGCAGTTTCATTCTAACTTAAATAGTCAGCCCGCGGGCTGACTAAAACAGGTTTAAAAGTGATGCAAAAGATGATGCGTGAATATTCAGCATTACGATACTTTATTTGTTCAAGCAGCCACAGGTATGAGAAAGCTGTGCGGACTCCAGACCGTGGCTTAAGCCGATGCAATACTCGGTTAATTTTCTAACTTACATGAAATCGGTGTATTTTACTATGTATGTGATGTACAAAGTTAACGCTTGGTTTTGATTATCTGGATGCTAGTGTAGGTTAAAATCTTTGGAGCTGCTAAACTTGTGTTAGATTCACAAAGCTGGTTTATCATATTGAAGTAAATATTAGTCCTTATCAATTAAGACTTGCAGAGATAATGTACGTATTGATATGTAATAAAGTTGAAGCCTCAGATACAGAGCTTGATCTCGTATCTCGATGCTAGGGAGTTTAAAGTTTTAAAAGTATTTTAAAGAAGGTTTGAGTGTTAGACTTGGTAAGCAATCAAGCGAAAAACAGAGGTAATCTAAGCTATCAAAGCTCACGAAGACAAAGCATCACCTTAAACATTATGTAATAATGCGTCATAATAAGTGTATTAATCGGTACAATTTAAATGTTTATGAAATAACATTGTCTCACGTTGTATTATTCAATAAAATATGATACGATATTATATTGTATTATATGGTACATTATTTTATATGATACGATATTATATGTTTTGTATATTGAATAACACGATCAAAACGTGTCATAATATATAATACCATGATTTCATATATATTATTTAATATTACATGTATATCATATCATACAATGTATAATGAATCAAGATCATTTGGTTTACTGTCTAATCTTTTATCATATGTTTTTACATCTGCTACCATTCTAAGGATACCAGTTACATTTATATTCAAGTGTAAAATCTGCAATTAAGAATTGACACACTGTATTTATTTGATATGGTAAAATGTTACAGAAACCATTTTTTGGGGGCATAGCAGCATTTCGAATTAATACATCATCAAACCATGAAGTTTTTGGGAACCAGAAAGTCACAATGCATCTTGGTGTTGTTGGATATCACAGGCCCGGACAGGATCTAGAGGTGGACCTGCGGGGTCAGCACTTCCACACTGCTGTGGTGTACGAATTTGTTTTGTGCTCAGCAGTGGTGATTGCACTCTCTTTGTTAGTCTTGTGGCATGTAAGAATGATTAGCTATGGAGAAACAAACATTGAGGTGTACATCAACAGGAAAGAAGTTGACAGATTGAAAACGTTAGAATTGGTAAGTTCACAAAGAAGTGAACAGAAAGCAGGCTGTTTGCTCTTGTCCCAATACATAATCAACTGTTGTTATATTTCAAGAAGTGTTGTATGTATGTAATACTTGATAGATAAATTGAAACAAAAAGAAAAAGGACCATGGTACATAAATGCTTTAATTCTTGAATTGTAGTCGATAAAACAATAACAATAAAAAGACGTGTATACAACAGTTCTTTTTTAAGATCAAACGCACACAATTACAAACGATATTCTCTGTTTTACGACATGGTCAAAGTCATTTTTGATTTTCTGTATTATTAGACACTCATTTCGACTACAACACATTCTTACACTTTAAGCCAAAAGAACCGATTATAGATGTATTAACGTGTTCTTGTTGTTTTATCAATATCTTTATGTTATTGTGAAAAAAATACAAGAATGTATGTTATCAATTATTCTTGTGAGTATTTCAAACTTGTAGGTTTATACCAATCCTTATCACTATGGCTTTGTGAGAAACTGGCAACAATTTTTTGGTCTTGGCAATGGAAGGTGGGTACATGCATAAAATTATCTGACACGGCATAGACAAAGGGAATTGAATGCGAAATTTTTATTGCTCTGGTATTACAAAGAGAGTTTTCTGCAAAGTTTGAGAAAAATTGCACATTTTTTAATCCGAACCAATACCGAATGATATTTATCGTTATCTTGAGCAAATCGTTTAAAGTAAAAGAGTGTCATAATTTTGCAGAAATTCTAGGTTGCTTAATTGTCAATTAGGTTGTAATTAAAGGGACACGGTCATGATTTGAGGTATAAATAAAATAACGTTAAACAAAGCTTTACCAGCATGAACAATCTATACATAACAATACGTTGTGAGCACTTTATTTAAGCTTATAACTTAACACTGGCGTTCAATTTCTACTGACCATTAGAAATACTTTTGTGGAGCATTCTAAACATTGAAAATGGTAAGTTTTTATAAAGTTCGAAAATATTCAGCTGAAATCGTGCCCATGCCTTTTTAAGGTGGGATGCTGCACCAAAATTTCATTTTATTGGTCGTTAAATCATTTCTGAAACATAATTTCGTTGATCAAAGAAGGATATGTGCTCTTAATTGTTTTAGAATATTTTTGTGTTGTTTATGAGAAAGTGAAAAATCTGCTTGGTTGCAAGTAACTCGCTGTAGAGTTTAAAATTTGATCTTAATTATAGATAGAATCTTAGTTATTATTGGTTCAATCTTTACCAAATTTGGATAGATGATGCATCTTGTGATTCTGATGCACTCCACATGCTTAGATGCTGAATCTAGGCTGTAGGTGTCGGATGCTGGAGGAGGTTAAGGTTTATAGAGCAGGTCACATGTTTATGTAAATAATAGTACTTACTTATTCAAACTCAACTATGTTAATGAATCACAGAGGTACTTTAGATACGGAGAGTGATCTTGATTATCTAGATTCTTAGGATTTAATAGAACTCTAACTGGGTTAGGGTCATAGAGCTAGTTAATATAACTATGGTTGTGTAAATAGAGGTAGCTTCAGATATAGAGCCTGATCTTGATTATCTTGATGCTGGAGCAGGTGTAATTTTTTTTGAGTAGTTAAATGCAGGTTTGAATGTTGGAAAAAAAATGTTGTTCTGACTAACTTTCATGGTTCATGTAACTTTGGATTTGAAACATAATGCTAGCTTAAGATTATAAGAGCGTTATCAATGATGCTATGAAAACTTTGTCCTATTTCACTCAAACTTGCTTGATAGATGTGATTATTGATATTGAACTGTTTGATATGGTGCAGTATTGTATAATAAGACATGATATCGTATCAGTCATCTCATACATATCTTTTACAATTTTATGCTATGCTATGCGATTTAATTATATGCTTTGAGATTTCAATGCAATGATATGTGATTCGTATGCTATGCTATGCTATAAGAAACTAAAATGGAGGGCTTAATGATATGGTATGATATGCTATATGTTTGATTTAAACTAAATGTGAAATTCACCAAGGGAAAAGGGTAGAGGCTTTTTATTTGGGGGTGACAAATAAAGCCAGTTGGTGAACGTATTTTTTAAGTCACTTGAGTCTAATGGATGACCTAATTCCGTTGGATATATGTCGTCCTTTATCAATTTAAACTTCATCTTGAAAACTTAAATTTCCTGTACATTCTATGCCTATAGCGATAAACTGCATGCATATTCTGTACATTATTACTGAAACTGTGAATATTTTTAAAGATTGACCATTAAAGGCCTGCAGGTCTCTTCTTACAAAAACATTAAAGGCCTGCAGGTCTCTTCTTACAAAATGTACCCAAACGTATACAATATTTGGCCCCGAGCTATGTAGATGATCCAGAATTCAAAAAGCAAGTTAACATTCAGAGGAGTTTTGAATAAGGATTTAGACTATATATGCTTTTCTTAAAGACGTACATTTACCAAAGCGTTCAAAATCTGACTTAAGACTACATGTTGGACGTACATGTATCTTAAGACGTTTTGGGACAGTTTAATATAGTCCTCATATTAGTGTATATTTATTGCTTCATTATCATGGCTTTTGGATGTTTTGTAGAACGTTTGCAAGGAATGTGCTTTTCCCTTCCACTCACCTTCCTCCCGGGAATGGATTGACATATCCCCGTGCCCAAAACAGAGAGGATAAAGAAATAAAAAATAAGGGTCTCATGTTGTTATGACAGCGGAAGTGTGACTAAATGCCCTCTCTTACTGAGCTTGGTGTATATAAAATGGCGTGCTATTTGTGTGCTTAATTTGTTCAGCATATTTAATTGTTCTAGAATACGGTATTAAGAAGGTATGGAGACACCTCAATTTTTTGGCATATTTTTTTTCCAAATAAACAATTTCAACAAACTTTCATAATTATTTTCAACAATATTGGAATCTAATCTTCACATCTAACAGCGTAGCTAAATGGATTAACTTATAACTGATAAGGAAATTGAAACTCTCTGGAGCTTTTATATTTTTGCTATTTTAAAAATTTTAAAATGTATCCTTTGGTATAATATTTAAAACGGTGATTATATTTTAAATATGAGGTGACTTTATCTACATTGATATCTCAAAGTGTACCATATCACTTTGAATGATAGGATGAGCTTTGTTGTGTATCACAAACTACATGGTGCCTGTATAGTTATTCAATGAAATAAAACCCATTGCATTTGATTTTAATATGTTTTCATGAGCAACTTCTATATAAATATACTGTTTTTGAAAAGAGTTTTTAAAAAATATTATACTCTTGGCGTCAACGTTCAGAGCTTGTTACAGTGTTTGAAGCAGGTCAAATTTTGACATGACCATGTATGGAAAACAGTAACGTCACCGATAGAAAAGGCTAGCTGCAGGAAAAGGCACGCCGCAATGGGGATTGAATAAACAGCAAATATTAGATATCATATTATCGCTGAATAACAACATTTTTCAGGAAGTACGAATTTGTAATTATGAGCTCGATGTACATTATATCAAGAGAATGTATAGAAAAGATGCGAGTGAAAAATTCGATCGACAAAATATATCTTTTTTGATCTGAAAATTTGTACACACTATGCCTCTGTTTAAATAAATATACAAATATACGCATTTTTATTATCTTAGAGTATATGTAACAAACTGTGAAAGTAAAGTATTCGGCTGAATAAGAAAATATCGCTAAAAGCATCCTTATCGCTACAACAATGTTGGGACAAGAGCCACCACCCCCGAAAAGGAAAAAAACACGGCGTCGGCTTGCCGGTTAATTAAATAGCTGAGCTATTAATGAGGAAAACAAACTATATATTTACAGACATAAGTTTTAAGATTTTGATTAAGATAAGACATGAGTAGTGGCACCCCCTCTTTCAAATAAAAATTAAAAATTCCAAAGAATGTCGTGAAGTTAAAATGTGTATAAATTGAAAAAAAATGTTTCATTTTGTTGGTAATATATAGAAAAGAAGGAGAAAATTGGCAAAAATATCTTGATTTCAAGCAATTATTACGGGATATAAGTATGGCCCTGAATGTCGATTCAATACAAACTCACTCAGTGAAGTTTGTTAATAAAATGTTTTCGGAGAGCTATACCATGGAAGGCGGAAAGTGTAAAAAAGACGTTATTGCAAAACGAACAACTAATTTTTTAAATCATACTGAAATACGAAACAGACCAGCTTAAAAAATTCAACTGCGAGTTCGATCACAAACTACGGCATCATCTTAGTTCTCATTTGAAGAGTATCGACATAGGGAGGAGGGGGGGGGGGGGGGGTTCTACCCAAATTTCCGGTTACAACTAAAGTAATATGATCTTACGTTAAAATATTCAAAAAATCATTGGTAACTAGAAACGAGCTCGTTGCAAAGCAAATACTAGGTCTTCCGTCGCAGCTGCGTCTTACTTGTGACGTCATACAAAATTGATACATGGGCATGATGCAATGTTACATGTATAGACCCTTAGTAAAAGAGACAAATGCTTTCGATATACATTAGTTTGTTCCATGATGATTTCTTAGTGAAATACAATTGCTTTCGAGCCATATACATAAAAGTTAATTGATATTCTATTGATATGTTGTGTTATTAGCTCACCTGAGCTGAAAGCTGAAGTGAGCTTTTCTGATCAAATTTTGTCCGTCGTCCGTCTGTAAACTTTTCACATTTTCAACTTCTTCTCTAAATCCACTTGGCCCATTTCAACCAAATTAGGTACAAAGCGTCCCTATCTAAAAGTGAGTATTAATTGCAGAAATGAAAGGCCAGTTTTCATTCAAAGTAGAGAAAAACCTCGAAACTCAAAAAATAAAAAGGGGGTGCATTTTTAAAATTCTTCCTTCTCAAGAACTACTGAGTCAAATTCAACGTAATTTAGCATAAATAAAAATCCTTATGGAAAGGAAAATATAAATTGCAAAAATTAAGGGCTAATTTGTTCGAAATTTGAGTTAATTACGAAAATAATAATAAAGACTAGACAGGATCTCGTTGCGAGCAACGAGTGGGTCTTCCGTTTGATTATGAATTAATGACAGAGTTAAATTAATATGTTGACATTATTTTAAATCTTAAATTCAAATTCATCTAATTAGGTAAAACCATTTCAAATACAATGATTTTATAATAATCCAAAAATCTAATGAAACGCCTTAACTAAAAGCCCGAATGATTTTATGTACGACTTAACAAAACCCGGAAATGTAAAGGACGACCTAATTATAAGGTACGAATTAACAATTTTCCGAATCAGATTTAGTACGAATTGGTATATTAATTTTCTTTTAGGCTGATTTTAAGACCTGCATTGCAAAATTAAGATTTCCGGAAAAGGTCATTTTTAAACTGCAAAATCTCTGCAATGCATAGTCCGATTTTAAAACGATTTTCAGTTTTGTATTAAGCACATAAATGTCTACAGAATGAATGTGTTTCAAAATTCCAAAAATCGAAATTTTGGAATCACTTCCGGTGACGACCGGAAGTGACGGACGACCTGTTCATATTAAAATTGGATACGTTTAGAATATATTTTAATGAAAAAAAAATCCAAATCTTTAAATTTGAAAAATTTTTAAAACGCAATTTTTCGAAAAATGCCGTTTGCGTGGACCGGAAGTGATGGACGATCATGTTTGTACCTGATGGCATCTAAGAATTCAAAAATCTATCATTCCTGAAATTTTCAATTTTCTATCCTTAATCGTTTTTGAGAAAAAGGTAGGACAAAATCACTTTTTTAAAAAAGATAAACAAATATATCGGCCGACCGGAAGTGACTTCATCAACGAAAATGTACTTGTTAAAAGATCTTGATATTCTTAATTACCTATCAAAATTTCATAAAAATCCGTTGTACCATGTCTGAGATATTTGAGTTTAAAGAAAAATGTTAAGAAAAAAAAGAATAATAATAATAGTGAAAAATAGAGAAAAAGAAACCTTACGAAAACAATAGGGTCTTCCGTTGAAACGGAAGACCCTAAATAGGGCAATCAGTTTATAACGTCGGGTTCGGTATTCCATTTATCGAAAACGAAGATCTTTGTTTGAAGCAGCCATATTGGACGCATGATAAACGGTCAATCTGACAAGGTTGAATTTGTTTGTTGTGCAACAGTTCGCGTGCGAAGGGAATTTTTGAAACATGCAAAATATATAAGTTCCGAGTTTGTGAAGTAAATTGAGGTTAAATATTACAATGCATTGACATTTTCACTTTTGATGGTGGTGTTAGCTTGTTTTGATTTCCGTTTCCTTTTCATTAATTATGCTTTTTAACTCGGGGAACTATCGCCTGTATTTTGGAATTTTTACGTATCAAATCAAACGTAGACTTCGGTAAATCAGACATCTGATTGTTTACTTGTGCAGAATGAGCAAAATTGAAAGTCTAATGCAATAACTACATACTAAAATTCGGTATGATCATGATAAGATCATAATGATCTCTGCGTAATGGTTTATTATTGCAATGTGTTTTGTTAAGATGCTCAGCATTTTTAGTCTAAACAAGAGATTATTTTTGCTGATGGAAATATGTAGATATATAAATGATTCATTTTGAAAAATAAATTATGCTCTTTCTTTGTTTTAGTGCATTTTTCCTGTTTTAATTGTTTACAATTTTCTAATTACTAACCGTATTTGAGTGTCAAGCTTCGAGTTATAAGCAAGATGCAGAGCTTTGCCCACTATTAGGTTTGTACACAGAGCTGAGGCCATGCTTTAGTTCATTTACATTTTAAATGCTGAATAGTTTAAAAATTTAAAGTTGAATGTAATAAATTCATGTGAACAAAAACATGACTCAAATCTAGCAGAATTGTGAGCTCTGTATCTTGCTTATAAGTTTACGATTGATGCTGAAAATTTGGTTGATCATTATTATTGTCTCGCTAAACATTAAATACATGCACTTGTACAGAAAAAATTAAAAGGATGATATGCTAAAACTACATGTTCTTTCTGTTGAATACGAATACGATGAATTATATAAAATATACACCAATTTTGATAGTTTTTCAAACACGAGTTAACAAAAACGACATCTGTTGAGTCACGATATATCCGCCGTCACGTTATGTCCACCGTCACGAAATGTCCGCCACTTTTTAAAAAATCGTCACGTTATGTCCGCCATCTGTAAATGTCCGCCACTTTTTCGGAAAAAAACATCACGTTATGTCCGCCTTTACAAAACTTCTGTATATTCCCCCCAAAATTATTACCATATCTGTCCGCCGTATTACAATTTCGGGGAAATTGTATTTCATGTATATACCTCGCTAAAAATGTCAGCTTGGTTTTTTAGGAAAATGTATGGTCTAATGTCTGCCACCAATGTTGAACACACTACTCTATCGTTTTATTTCAAATTTGCTATCCCCTTGTGTAATATTATGTCTGCCTTCATTGATCTGAAATTATTTTAAGAATGAGAATTATATATACACTTTACACTGACCGTATTAAAAATATACATGTATATACACAATCTCGAAACGTTGAAACATATGTCCGTCAAAAATTCGGAAAGATCGTATCATGTCCGACGCGAAAATTTACAGCATAATGTCTGCAAATAGGAATGCTCGTTCTAATCGTAAGTCGGAAAATTATGTCCGCCGCCTTATATTTTGACGAGTTCGTTTAACGCACACGATGCACAAGCTAAAAAATTTGAAAAATCGTGACAAAATGTCCGCAAACAGGAATGCATGTTCTGATTGCTGTAATGAGGTAGCTTTTAGAAATGTGAAAGGCCCTTAAAAGGGCCGTTTATTTTCTACTCCAAGGAGCGACTCTTTACTGTCTTGCTTATGGCAAGCAGGAATATGACAGTCCCAGCATCGTTGAAATGGATTTCGTCTGGTAGGTAGTGTCTGGAGAAACCTGTTGACGGTTATCCTCTTAGCGTCAAATTCCTTTCGATGTAGAGAAGAACGGAATTTTCCCCTGGATACTATCTCCGTGAAGAAAATCTCGGGTTGTCAGGGGGTGAAATCTCTAATTCGCTGGAAGAGGCTTGTCAGACAGTCGATGACAGTAGACGGCTCTGCTCCACTGGAAAGGTCGTTACCCCCCAAACAAATGACAACGATGACCGGGCTGTATCGTATCATCTTGGAGATTATGTTTGGGCAGGGCTGGGAGGCTGTCATACCACCAACTCCAAACCACTCTACTTCAAAAATTTATAGATCTGCGCCTGCACTATATGATCGGTAATATATTGAGATTAGCAGAACGAGGCGATATCTTTCGTCCGATATTGGTCGAATCGTCTTCTCGACTGGGGTCTTGCACCAAAAGGACACAATGCTAAATAGCAAAAGTAGACTACAAAACAAAAAATGAGACATAGATATGAGCATTAAAAGGCAATTTAGAAATATAACTAACTGAATCAAATTCCGTTAGAATTAGGTTGAACCCAAAGGGACGACAACGAACACAAACAGATAGCAAAAGGTCATTCAATGACCCTCCTGAAATAAAAGTACATATGTAAATGTACATGTATATAACAGACAAGAGAAATTATACAGTATAGACAGGCAAACGGACGACAAACATAATAAAATCAGAAAAGGCTGACCTGATCTGTTAGCTGGAGTGAAATTATACAGATAAACAAACAGACGACAAACAAAATGTGATCAGAAAGGCTCACCTGATCCGTTAGCTTAGGTGAAAGCTATACAGACAGACGACAAACAAAATGTGTTCAGAAAGGCTCACCTGGCCCCGGGGCCATACAACTTAGACGAGATTAATTTTGATCTCGGTCTCACTTTTCCACAAGGAATATATAGTGGAAAAGTGAGAATGAGATCAAAAGTAAGCTCGTGTAAATTTTATGGCCCCGGGGCCAGATCTGTCAGCTTGAGTAAAAGCTATACAGACAGGCAAACGGACGACAAACATAATATAATCAGAAAGGCTCACCTGATCTGTTAGCCTATGTGAAAGCTTTACAGACAGAAAATGGACGACAAACAAAATGAGATCAGAAAGGCTCACCTGGTCTGTCAGCTTGAGTGAAAGCTTTACAGATAGACAAACGGACGACAAACAAAATGTGATCAGAAAGGCTCGCCTAATCTGTCGGCTTTGGTAAAAGCTGAAAATTATATTTATGATAATCACTAAATAAAATAACAAACTGTTATTGCGTTACCCTCCTGAAATAAAAGTACATGTACATGACAGATTAGGTGAGAGCTACATATATACACACAAAAACGGACGACAAACAAAAGGCGATCAGATTGGCTCACCTGATCTGTCAGCTTTGGTAAAAGCTAAAAATTATATATATGATAAACACAAACAATTATAATCTAAAGGTAGTTGCATGACCTTCCTGAAATTCAATGTAAAAGTACATGTATATAACAGACTAGAGAAGTTATACAAACAGAATAAGGGACGACAAACAAAATGCGATCAGAGAGGCTCGCCTGATCTGTCAGCTATGGTGAAAGCTGTACAGGCAGACATAGAAAAACGGACGACGAACAAAGTGTGATCAGAAACTTTAAGGCTCGCCTGATTTTTCAGCAGGGATGAAGCTGAAGAGTAAAGATTATAAATACATGTATAGATTTATGACAAACATAATTGTAAAATATAGTAAGGATATCGAATGTTATGTCAATAATTATTTACTTCATTTATACTTTTTGTGTTTAGAACAAATTTTACTGATGACATTGAACTTTATAACAATCTGAGTTTGAGAACTCAACCCCTGAGTAAACAACGTCTCTAAGGAAAAAGAATCCAACCTCAGATCTTTTCAGTATTTTTAGTACTTGGATTTCAATTGCTCTGAATTGTTTGTACCATGCAAAATCCTATAGTTATGATATAAAAAAAAATTGCGGAACTCCTACATGGACGATTTAGTGATAGCTGGACGTGTTACACTGTACAAATACCTGTATGTGCTTTGCTGTTATTCACATTAAATCCGGGTGCGGAATTATTAGTGTATTCTGTACTATATTTTATTCGAACAAAGAAAGGATTAATAAAATATTCATATAGAGCCGGGTAACTCGTAATGTTGAATGTCAAGGCAAGCTTTTGGAAAAGCTGTTACTTGTGTCACACTCATAATTTCACTGCTTACATGTTTTTACATATTTTCATTCAGTTTCAAATAAAAGCGTTTATTTCAATATTTCAAATGAACATAAAGATGATTTCATAACTCTAAATTTTCTTTAATTAAGAAAACTGTGTGAAATTGTCTATTAGAAGATTTTATGTTTTTCATTCTGTTTATTTGTAAAATCAATGATTTTGAAAAAGTGAGATTCCTAAACTATTTTATAGCCAAGACACATGTACTAAGCAAATTCTTTTTATGGTGACATTTCGTATTGTTTATTTATCCTAAGTCCATTTTGTGTCTTCTTACACATTTTTCTTTGATGTCACTTATTTCTTTGTTATCCAATATGTGTCCAAACACCAGGTGTCATACATAGACTCTTATTTACTCAAGTTGTGCATCTTTAGCAAAAAGTAGTTTGTTACTTAGTGTGAATGATCATTACGCGTTAATCGTCTTTTTACTTACATTTTTCTAAACATACACAATTTTCACAAATGTCATTGGTCAGTTTTTTAAGAACTAATCTTTTACGACGGGCGAGAGTTGGGCTCACTTACTCGATTCTAATAAATACCTATTTTCATCACCCACTCTCTGCCTCTATTTCAAGGTATGTAAAATTATGTCTTGTCATATTTTATAAACTATTTTATTTTATTGTCAGTATTTCAATTTAAGTTTTTATTAATATTAGAAAACTTAATACTTTTAGGAATTTATAGAGGTTTTTTTTCTATTATATTTAATATGTTCATCTATACATATTTAGATCATACAAATTAAGATCGTGCGATCATATATTTGTCTTACAATGTCTTACAAATACTAACATTTTGTTGTTCTTACATCCATTTAAAATTGTTGTTCATTTTTGAGATACAAATGATAGAATATTTAAGGGGCCAGCCCTGTAGATCCTTTATGGGGACATACATTGGTGTTTCGATTAGTGGAATCGATTAGAATCATCAATGCAGACATTTTCTCTTCTACAATGCTTAACAAAATATGTCTCGTTCTCTAGATATATTGAGTCAACGTTTAAGGACTTTGGCCCCTAAAAATCCCTAATTATCTAATAAATGGGTGTGGCAATATTTTTTTCAAACAGATATTGTTAGGATCAACAACTTTGCTTCTATCATGCAATACAAAATATTTATATTTTTTAAGTTATTTGTAATAGAATTTACGAGTGTATTGGCCCTGAATTAAAGGGGTCTGCCCCTTTTTCTCGATTTCGGTGAAAAGATCTTTTGATTCTCTATCACTTTTGTTATATATGTCTTAACAAAATATCAACTGATAAAAAGATACAGATCAAAACGTGTGAAAATTTTGATTCAAAATTCGTACCCAATTTTCGAGCCAGAAGCGAGCTTCAAGAAATGGCGCCACTTGCGTAAAACAAAAACAATTGGCACAACTTTAAATTATGGTCTGTCTATCCTGAAAATTTTATATTCATATCTCTGATAGTTTTAAAGATCAAGTGTGTACAAAATAGTTTACAAAATCAGCGATAAATCGGTACCGGAAGTGACGATGGCCTAAATTTTAAAAACAAAATAAATTGAAGATCACTTCCAATCATCTATAAAACAATGGTCGAAATCGGTTGGATAGTTTTCGAGAAATCGCGTGCACAAAATTTGTGGAAAAAAATAATAACTAGATACGATATCGTTACGAGTAACGAGAAGGTCTTCCGTTCAAGTTTTTTTAACGATACGATTAAAATATCAATGATATTTCTGATTTCCCCCAACCCCTCTCTTTCAGAAAACGTATGATATCCTTTACAATGCTTAACAAAGGTTTTTTCTTTTTCACATACAGCACATTAAAGATTTAAGATTTTGGTCCCCTAAAATCCTTAATTACGTTATCAATGGGTGTGGCAATGAGTTTTACAAACTGATATTGTACGATCAACAACTTTGCTTCTATACTGCATTACAAAATCTTGATCGTTTTTAAGTTATTTGTAAGAGACTTCACTAACATTTTTTGTTGTTACATCTATCTAAAGTTGTTGTTAATTTTTGAGATACAAATGATTGAATATTTTAGGGGCCAGCCCTTATATTCTAAATAGGGACAGACATTGGTGTTTTTGTTAGTTGAGTCGATTAGAATCATCAATTCGGACATTTTCTCTTCTTCAATGCTTAACAAAATATGTCTCCTTCTCTATATATATCGCATCAAAATTTAAGGACTTTGGCCCCCTAAAAATCTTTAATTACGTCAAAAATAGGCGTGGCAATAATTTTTTAAAACAGGTATTTTTACGATCAACAACTTTGCCTCTATGATGCATTACAAAATCATTATCGTTTTTTAGTTATTTGTAATATAGTTTACGGGTCTCTTGGCCCCTAATTAAAAGGGCCAGTCACTCTTTCTTGATTTCTATGGAAAGAACTTTTGATTCTCTACCACTTTTATTATACATGGTTCAACAAAATATCAACTGATAAAAAGATACAGACGAAAATGTACAAAAATTTTGATTAAAAATTAAAAAGCTCCAGGAAATGGCGCCACTGGTGTAAAACAAAATAATAGTACACAACTTCAAACTATGGTCTACCTATCCTGAAACTTTCGTAGTCTTATCTCTAATAGTTTCTGAGATCAGCCCTACACAAAATGGGTCGTCAAAAATTGCAAAATCGGCCGTAAATCGGGACCGGAAGTGATGACAATAAAAATTTCAAAAACATATAAAATTCAGATCACATTTCCTTATCTGTGAAAAAATGGTTTAAATCTGTAGAATTGTTTCTGAGAAATCGCGTGCACAAAATTTGGAAAAAAAAAATAATAGTAACAAGATACAATCTCGTTACGAGTAACGAGTAGGTCTTCCGTTCAAGTTTTTAAACGATATGATTAAAATATAAATGAAATTTCAGAATTTCCCCTCACCTCCTCCCTTTCAGATAATGTATACGATTGTCAATATCCTTTACAATGCTTAACAAAGTGTTTTGCTTTTTCACATACAGCACATTAAAGATTTAAGCTTTTAGTCCTCGAAAATCCCTAATTACGTCATCAATGGGTGTTGGAATGAGTTTTACAAACTGATATTGTTACGATCAACAACTTGCTTCTATAATGCATTACAAAATCTTGATCGTTTTTAAGTTATTTGTAAGAGACTTCACGATTGTCTGGAACCCTTATGTAAGGGGCCAGCCCCTTTTGTTTTAGTTTATTAGAAAGGTCTCACGAATACTAACATTTTTTGTTCTTACACCTATCTTAAATTGTTGTTCAGTATTTTGATACATATGATTGATTATTTAAGGGGCCAGCCCTTTAGATCCTTAATGGGGAAAGACATTGGTGCTTTGATTAGTAGAATTGATTAGTATTATGAATACAGACATGTTCTCTTCTACAATGCTTAACAAAATATGTCTTCTTCTCTAGATATATGGCGTCAAAGTTTATGTACTTTGGCCCCCTAAAAGTCCCTAATTACGTATACTGGATGAAAAATCCAGTTTCAGCAAAACTAAAACTATATGGAAACCTTGCTGAAACTTGAAGTTGAAGTTTCCTGTATAGTTTCCGCAATGCGGAAACCATTATATTGATTCAGCAAGTATCCGTTAGGTTTCAGTCAGCAGAAACTTTAGTCTAAGATTCCTAATGGTTTCCGCAATGCGGAAACCAAAATTGAAATGTATGAAAAGTGTTGTAAATAATTATGGAATTATCAATCAGTTTCAGCACATTACCGCTAGGTTTCAGGATGCTGAAACTTTAAGTTAGGATTCCAAATAGTTTACGCACAGCTGAAACCATTACTAAAAATTATTTGAGTTTTGATAGTTATATCAATAATTTTAACAGGTTTAAGTTTAATTCTAGCCTCATGATCATGAATCCGTACATGCTTATATGTACAGTAGGTATCAGCGTGACTGAAACTGTATGTATACATGTAACTATCTTTAAATGTGGAAAATAAGGTCATTAACAAATTTACTAAGTAATTGATTTAAAATTAAACGAACAACTGGTGTCTCTCTTGCTAAATAATCAAATCATTAATCTTAGGTACTGGGGCACGTGTATACATGTGTATACATTCTTTGTCCAGGTGACCTCCTCTTTGTTATTTTCCTGTATATTCTGTGTGGATTGCAGGGTTTTTCTGTCAGGAGTGAAAAAAAGACTGTTACATAACATATACACAGTACTAAGCATGAGTTTATACCTGTAGCCCGGCAGGAATTTGTTTTTCAATTTATGTGTATTTCAGTTAGTAAAATTAATTAGTTACTTTAATTAATTATTAATTAGTAAAAAAAAAAAAGAATGGAGGTGTATATGGCAAACATGATGAAATATGTACTTCCACTCATTTAATTATAAGAGCTAGCAAGATACCTATTTTGTTAGACTCCTTAAATCCTTCATCACTTTAATTAATAAATTAATGAATCTTGGTGTACTAATTAAGCAAACAAATTAAGGTAAAGTCATTGTAAATGCAACATTATTACAAACCATACCAAAAAATCGTACAACCTGAACTTTAGAGTTCATTTTTTAAAATCCCACGCCAATACATGTACACAGAAAAAACCATTTTAAGTCTTCAGTTAATATATGATATTAAGTAAAAACCACTTAGGGTCTGAATCTGATATTGTTTATTTAGAATACATTTTAGACTTTACTATGTGTGACTGTATCATGATTCGTGCATTTCTATACTTTGTATTTACATTATGTACTGTAAACACAAATATGGATCCATATATATGAAACATGTAGACTACATGTTTCTGTAATAAGATATAATAAGCATTAACTTCAGTTACACGTTATATTACAAAATCAGTTTAAAGTTGTATCCAGCACTAGTCATGTGGTGCAGGTGATTTCAATCCTCATTTTTTAATTTGATGATACATTTGATTACATATGATGTAGAAAGTATACCAAATAATTAAGTAACTATTAGCACAAAACACCTCATGTCCACTACATGTAAAATATTTATTAAATAATACTTCTTAAAACTATAACATGTAAAGTTATGTATTTAAAATGTTCATTTTATTCATATGTAGGTGGGTAAGGGTCAAGTTCGAATTAAATCGTCAAAATCCATTGCAATTGACGTAATTATTTGCAATATATTCAGTTATTGACAAAATATTTAAAAGTTTATATATCAGTCACGTATTGTGTGAAGTCACACACGTCTTACTTCCCGGCTTATTCAATGTTAAATGCTTTTGTATTTTATGAATATTTTCTTTAACGTTCTGTTCATCGTGATCAAGCAGTGGACATGTGTTATTGTAAAATAATTGTCATCAATTCATATCGTAGTTGTAAATTGACCGCACGGGTAAACCCCGTTAACCAGCCTACCGTCTAGATCACCGTTAATTGATGGGCATTTAATTATAATTGTGATTCTTGTTCAAGGGGAAATTGCTCTGTGTTTAACATGATATTTTCACACCTCTATATTTTGAATAAGACAATGACTGTGCTCAGAATCGAGGTGAAAATTGGACAAGTTAAAATTACGTTGACAGTAAACTATATGGCTATATCATTTAGTTTGGCAAAATCATGTGTACATATAATAAAGTTATAGACAAAATCTGAAACATATTTCACAACCAAATTAGTTTAATTAAAACGTTAAGTCATTTGTAAACAAACGGTCGGCCATTTTTTTTATCACGTGTTACAATTGTAACAAAAAACCCCAATAATTTTTCGTACTTAATCAGAAAATACTGACTCCAACAATTCATATTTAAAATAAATATATGTAAAAATATTATATTCAGTAAAAAATGATGATTTTGATTAAACATGATGTATTTTAAACTATCCCATGGTGCACTTCGCCAAGATTTAGCGGGTTCTGATTGGTCAGTATTGGCGCACTTTATAACTCTGAGAGAAGGTTAAAATGGACAAGAAGGTGCTGTTGTAAAATGGAGAATTAGAAAACATGACTTGTATAGCCTCTACAACAAGGAGATAATACATGCAGGAACGAAGAACTGATATCAAGGTAACTTAGTTTACAATATAGATACTCCTGATAACATTTTCAAGTTCTTAGTTAGTTTCTTAGCTCTTAGTTATCTCTCATTTGCAAACGAGATCTCGCGCCATCAAAATGGCGTCATTTTTTCAAACTTGGTTCGGCATTTTATTCCCACATCTCTTTAAAATATACGTTATGACCAAATCATTAACAAAGTTTATATGCATGATTCTCAAGATAGAGTTTGATAGAATATCCAGGAACGTATATTCGTCACTAAAATATATGTGATGCTTGGTAAACAAGACGAACAATGAATATTTTTCCCACATTACACAATTTACAAACTCTAAATGTAACATAAGTATTTAAAAATATTTTTTAATATTAAATCCGGAAAATGAAATCACGTTTTTCTTTTTTCAGCAGACACCATACAAATTCAATGTTCCCGGTGATTAGTTGCATCCTCTCTTCGGTGAATGTTTTGACCAGCTGGACGATTTGAACACAAGGTATTGCCTTTGATATTCATTATTTTCACCCTTAACTTAAAGACGTGCTAGATTTTTATAATTTTAGTGTAGTAATTCGGGGGAAATTAAGGTCGAAGTTCTGGGAAAGGAGGTTGGGGGGGGGGGGGGGATGAAACATATTCTTGATCCATTGTTCAACAAACAATTATTGAATCAAAATGTGAAAATAACCTAATTTCAAACATAAAATGAAACATTTTAGACCAGATACTACTGAAGTTATTGTATGACATGATTTAACCAGCAACTGGCAACTGTTGAGTGGCTTCTTGGAGAACTATATTCAGAATGAATTTTATGCTTTTACATCTACCTGTACATGTAACACTGAATGTTTGTTGTTTAATCATTTAAATGAAAATTTATTAAACTTATTTAAGATGAAAAGAACAGACATAAAGTACAGCCCACTGAAAGCAATGAGTTCATCACAAGAAGAAGAAATTAAATGCTACCACTGTCCAGAACTACCTAGTGTGATCTTATGTGAGTGCTTCACAAGCCTGGAGAATGCTCGAGATTCCACCAGAAAGGCCTATTTCCATAAACTACAACTCAGGTTACATCAACAACAGCCAAGAACACTCCTTATTCATTCTATTGGACACATCTCTACGGCCTGATTAAATATCTGCAGAACAAAGACTTGGTAGGTGTAAAGTATTCCTATTTCAAAGAACCTATAAAGTACTTTTTATATAATCAAATACCAGAAAATCACATGGTTTTGACTTTTATTATCAAATGATTGATTAGACCTTGATATTAACTTTCATTTTCTTAAATAATTTGTTATATTTGCAAGTATTGCATAAAATATTAGACTCCAGGTAACATGTATCCACCCATCTCCCAGTTGATAATATACATGCAGTGTTAACGATGTTGTTGATACCTAGTAGTTGATTCATATACATGTTCACAATCCAAACATAACCCCAAATGTTAATTTTTATTTTACCGGTATGATGTGTACTTTTTAAATAGAGAACTGAAAAGGCATATCTACTTATACTAACCAACCGTTGTCTGAAAAATCATAATATATATCTAGATATTTAGTACATTGTGTGTTTTTTTTAATTTACTGTGTTTACATTTATTGATAATTTAGTTCTTATTTGCAGCAGTATATGAACAATTTAGAAATCAATCTTAATACATGTAAAAACACTGCATTAGGAGATGAATGTATGTATCAAAAATACACCAAACAATATTCAATTATGTCGAATATGAAAATATATAGAGATAACATGTACCCCATTTATAACAACTTTTATATAACAAAATCACTGAAAGTTGTTTACAATACCATTTCCATGTGGGGTTTTTTTTATCTGTGTTATGTAACTAATATTGGAATTAGCTTTTATATCATAAGTAAAATACTGGTATTGATGAGAAACGTATAGTGAATGATCCTTGTGACAGTTTGTATTTAATATCTTCAGGCTACAATAAGTAAGCAAGTACATGTAGTAACATTTGACATATATAAACAATGTATTTATTACTTGGACTTAAAAATATCAATGTAGGTAAAATAGTGAATTGTAGGAAGGTAAACTGTGTGTAAAGATCAATATTCATCAGGAATGAAGAGTGTTGCATAATTATTTAAATGTGTATATCATATTTTTGCACATGATTTGACAGACTTGCTCCTTTCTTTAATAGCATTCCATCGGACCGCAAGCTTTCTTATATCTCACCCTGGGTCATCTCTTAAATACTGAAAGGCTTATGACAATCAAATCTGATCAGTTGGTACATCATGGGGGAAAATGAGAAGTTCACTTTGGACTTTCTGGAATATCTAATAATATGCTGTCAAATCCTGTTCTAATGTAAGATATTAGATTATATAAATACCGGTAACAAAGAAAAGATTTGTCCCAACTCGAAAGTAGGTCACTTTAGCCTCATTTTGGAATTTATGCACAGACATATTCAAGTCATATCTTGGTCATACCTCTTTAGTCAATTACTATCTTGTAGTGTTAGACACGTTAGCTTCTAGAAAAAACATTTTATGGTGTACATATTCATTGTAGTTCAAGACAAATTGAGACAAGTGTATCATGTTCATGTAACGGTGAAGGTTTTTTTGTTAATTCATGTAGTTGTTTTGTAAATTGCATTCATATTTTTAAAAAAGTAATATCTTTTGTATTATTAAGGGAGGTTTGGTATGCATTTGATCAAGAAGAAAACAAGTATGAGTACAAAAGTACAAATTTTATGGGAAGTTTTTTTTTAGTTGTGCAATTTTATCATTTTTTAAATAATAGTCCTTCATAAGAGAATTTCCATACAAATGTTTCTCCATTATTGTATTTTGGCTGCATTTTATTTATTATTGAAAACATTTTAAGTTTTGTGAACAAAATAAATTTGGAACTGTTTGAAATTGTGTTGTTTTTACATATATTAGAAACCATGCTAAGTGTTTGTGGAAGCAAAAAAAATAAAGTTTCACTAAGTTTCAGTTGCGGAAACCATTTGTAAACAATATGTATCCAAACAGTTTATGGAGGTAAAAACTATGCAGAAACTTCAAGTTTCAGTAAGTTTCAGTTGCGGAAACCCTTTGTATACAATATGTATCCCAATCGTATATGGAGGTTGAAACTATGCAGAAACTTCAAGTTTCAGTAAGTTTCCATTGCGGAAACCATTTGGATTCGTGGACAGCCTAAGTTTCAGCACTGCAGAAACTTAATGAAACTTGAAGTTTCCATGCTGAAACCTCTCGGAAACTAAAGTAACCTTAAGTTGCCGCAAAGTTTCCAAAGGGTTTCCGCAGCGCTGAAACCAGATATTTCATCCAGTGGTAATATATGGGCGTGGCAATGATTTTTTCTGATAGATTTTGTTACGATCAACAAATTTGCTTCTATAATGCATTACAAAATCTTGATCGTTTTTAGGTTATTTGTAATAGACTTAACAAGTGTTTTGGGCCCTAATTAAAAGGGGCCATCCCCTTTTTCTTGATTTCCTTGAAAAGGTCTCACAAATACTAACATTTTTTATTCTTACACCCGTCTAAAATTGTTGTTCATTTTTGAAATACAAATGATTGAATAATTTAGGGGCCAGTCTTGTAGATCCTTAATGGGGACAGACATTGGTGTTTTGATTAGTGAAATCGATTTAAATCATCAATACAATTATGTTATCTTCTACAATGCTTAACAAAATATGTCTCGTTCTCTACATATATTGTATCAAAGTTTGAGAACTTTGGCCCCTAAAAATCCCTAATTACGTAATAAATGGGCGTGGCAATGATTTTTCTTCATATATATTGTTACGATCATCAACTTTGCTTCTATAATGCATTACAAAATCTTTATCATTTTTCAGTTATTTGTAATAGAGTTTACGAGTGTCTTGGCCCTTAAATAAAGGGGACAACCCCTTTTTCTTGATTTTGTTGGAAAGAACTGTTGATTCTCTACCACTTTTGTTATACATGTCATAACAAAATATCAATAGATAAAAAGATACAGATAAAAACGTATGAAAATTTTGAATAAAAATTCGGACCCAATTTTCGAGCCTAGGCGAGCTCCACGATAAGGCGCCTCTAGCGTAAAACAACATAATAGTGCGCAACTTCAAACTATAGACTACCTGTCCTGAAAATTTCATATCTCTGATAGTTTTTGAGATCAGCTCTGCACAAAATAGATCGTTCAAAATTGCAAAATCGGCTGTAAATCGGAACTAGAAATGACAACGGGAAAAATTTCAAAAACATATAAAATTCAGGTCATGTCCAATCATCTGTGAAAAAATGGTTGAAATCGGTCGAATAGTTTTCGAGAAATCGCGTGCATAAAATTTGCAAAAAAAACCTAATAATAACTAGATACGATCTCGTTACGAGTAACGAGTAGGTCTTCCGTTCAATTTTATAAACGATATGATTAAAATATCAATAAAATTTCAGAATTCTCCCTCACCTCCTCCCTTTCAGATAATGTATAAGATTGTCAATATCATTTACAATGCTTAACAAACTGTTTTGCTTTTTCACATACAGCACATTAAAGATTTAAGCTTTTGGTCCCTTAAAATCCCCAATTCCGTCACCAATGGGTGTTGGAATGAGTTTTACAAACTGATATTGTTACGATCAACAACTTTGCTTCTATAGTGCATCACAAAATCTTGCTTTCAAGATATTTGTGATAGAGTTTACGAGTCTCTTGGACCCTAATTTGAGGGGCCAGCCCCTTTTTCTTGAGTTCATTCGAAAGGTGTCTCAAATACAAACATTTTTTGTTCTTACACCTATCTTAAATTGTTGTTCATTTTTTAGATGCATATGATTGATTATTTAAGGGGTCAGCCCTTTAGATCCTTAATGGGGACAGACATTGGTGTTTTGATTAGTAGAATCGATTAGTATCATGAATACAGACATTTTCTCTTCTACAATGCTTAACAAAATATGTCTCCTTCTCTAGATATATTGCGTCAAAATTTCAGGATTTTGGCCCCTAAAAATCCCTTGTTACGTAATAAATGGGAGTGGCAATGATTTTTTCTGATAGATATTGTTATGATCAACAACTTTGCTTCTATAATGCATTACAAAATCTTGATCGTTTATAAGTTATTTGTAATAGAGTTTACGAGTTTATTGGCCCCTAATTAGAGGGTCAGTGGCAATGATTTTTTTCTGATAGATATTGTTATGATCAACAACTTTGCTTCTATAATGCATTACAAAATCTTAATCGTTTTTAGGTTATTTGTAATAGAGTTTACTAGTTTATTGCCCCCTAATTAAAGCGGCCAGCCCCTTTTTCTTGATTTTGTTGGAAAGGTCTTAAGAATACTAACAATTTTTGTTCTTACACCTACCTAAAATTGTTGTTCATTTTTGAGATATAAATGATTGAATCTTTAAGGGGTCAGCCCTGTAAATCCTTAATGGGGACGGATATTGGTGTTTTGATAAGTGGAATCGATTAAAATCATCAATGCAGACATTTTCTCTTCTACAATGCTTAACAAAATATGTCTCTTTCTCTAGATATATGGCGTCAAAATTTAAGGATTTTGGCCCCTATAAATCCCTTGTTACGTAATAAATGGGAGTGGCAATGATTTTTTCTGATAGATATTGTTATGATCAACAACTTTGCTTCTATAATGCATCACAAAATCTTGATCGTTTATAAGTTATTTGTAATAGAGTTTACGAGTTTATTGGCCCCTAATTAGAGGGGTCAGCCCCTTTTTCTTGATTTTGTTGGAAAGGTCTTAAGAATACTAACAATTTTTGTTCTTACACCTACCTAAAATTGTTGTTCATTTTTGAGATATAAATGATTAATCTTTTAGGGGTCAGCCCTGTAAATCCTTAATGGGGACAGATATTGGTGTTTTGATAAGTGGAATCGATTAAAATCATCAATGCAGACATTTTCTCTTCTACAATGCTTAACAAAATATGTCTCCTTCTTTAGATATATTGCGTCAAAATTTAAGGAATTTGGCCCCTAAAAATCCCTAGTTACGTAATAAATGGGCGTGGCAATGATTTTTTCTGATAGATATTGTTATGATCAACAACTTTGCTTCTATAATGCATTACAAAATCTTGATCGTTTTTAAGTTATTTGTAATAGAGTTTACGAGTTTATTGGCCCCTAATTAGAGGGGTCAGCCCCTTTTTCTTGATTTTGTTGGAAAGGTCTTAAGAATACTAACAATTTTTGTTCTTACACCTACCTAAAATTGTTGTTCATTTTTGAGATATAAATGATTAATCTTTTAGGGGTCAGCCCTGTAAATCCTTAATGGGGACAGATATTGGTGTTTTGATAAGTGGAATCGATTAAAATCATCAATGCAGACATTTTCTCTTCTACAATGCTTAACAAAATATGTCTCCTTCTTTAGATATATTGCGTCAAAATTTAAGGAATTTGGCCCCTAAAAATCCCTAGTTACGTAATAAATGGGCGTGGCAATGATTTTTTCTGATAGATATTGTTATGATCAACAACTTTGCTTCTATAATGCATTACAAAATCTTGATCGTTTTTAAGTTATTTGTAATAGAGTTTACGAGTTTATTGACCCCTAATTAAAGGGGCCAGCCCCTTTTTCTTGATTTTGTTGGAAAGGACTTAAGAATACTAACAATTTTTGTTCTTACACCTACCTAAAATTGTTGTTCATTTTTGAGATATAAATGATTAATCTTTTAGGGGTCAGCCCTGTAAATCCTTAATGGGGACAGATATTGGTGTTTTGATTAGTAGAATCGATTAAAATTTTCAATGCAGACATTTTCTCTTCTACAATGCTTAACAAAATATGTCTCTTTCTCTAGATATATTACGTCAAATATTAAGGAGTTTGGCCCCTAAAAATCCCTAGTTAAATAATAAATGGGCGTGGAAATAATTTTTTCTGATAGATATTGTTATGATCAACAACTTTGCTTCTATAATGCATTACAAAATCTTGATCGTTTTTAAGTTACTTGTAATAGAGTTTACGAGTCTCTTGGCCCCTAGTTAAAGGGGCTAGCCCCTTTTCCGTGATATTGGTGAAAAGAACTTTTAAATTCTACCACTTTTGTTATATATGTCTTAACAAAATATCAACTGATAAAAAGATAGAGATCAAAACGCGTGAAAATTTTGATTAAAAATCCGTACCCAATTTTCGAGCCTAGGCGAGCTCCAAGAAATGGCGCCTCTGGCGTAAAAATATTATATGGTGCACAACTTCAAACTATTGTCTACCTATCCTGAAAATTTCACATTTATGTCTTTGAAAGTCTCTGAGTTTATGTCTGCACAAAATGGGTCGTAAAAACTTACAAAATCTGCCGTAAATCGGAACCGGAAGTGACGATTTCAAAATTTAAAAAAACTGCTAAAATTATGACCACAGGCAATCATCTGTGAAAAAATGGCCGAAATCGGCTGGATAGTTTTCGAGAAATCGCGTGCACAAAATTCGTGGAAAAAAATAATAACTAGATACGATCTCGTTACGAGTAACGAGTAGGTCTTCCGTTCAATTTTATAAACCATATGATTAAAATATCAATAAAATTTCAGAATTCTCCCTCACCTCCTCCCTTTCAGATAATGTATAAGATTGTCAATATCATTTACAATGCTTAACAAACTGTTTTGCTTTTTCACATACAGCACATTAAATATTTAAGCTTTTGGTCCCCTAAAATCCCCAATTACGTCACAAATGGGTGTTGGAATGAGTTTTGCAAACTGATATTGTTACGATCAAAAACTTTGCTTCTATAGTGCATCACAAAATCTTGCTTTCAAGATATTTGTGATAGAGTTTACGAGTCTCTTGGACCCTAATTTGAGGGGCCAGCCCCTTTTTCTTGAGTTCATTCGAAACGTGTCTCAAATACAAACATTTTTTGTTCTTACACCTATCTTAAATTGTTGTTCATTTTTTAGATACATATGATTGATTATTTAAGGGGTCAGTCCTTTAGATCCTTAATGGGGACAGACATTGGTGTTTTGATTAGTAGAATCGATTAGTATCATGAATACAGACATTTTCTCTTCTACAATGCTTAACAAAATATGTCTCCTTCTTTAGATATATTGCGTCAAAATTTAAGGAATTTGGCCCCTAAAAATCCCTAGTTACGTAATAAATGGGCATGGCAATGATTTTTTCTGATAGATATTGTTATGATCAACAACTTTGCTTCTATAATGCATTACAAAATCTTGATCGTTTATAAGTTATTTGTAATAGAGTTTACGAGTTTATTGACCCCTAGTTAAAGGGGCCAGCCCCTTTTTCTTGATTTTGTTGGAAAGGTCTTAAGAATACTAACAATTTTTGTTCGTACACCTACCTAAAATTGTTGTTCATTTTTGAGATATAAATGATTAATCTTTTAGGGGTCAGCCCTGTAAATCCTTAATGGGGACAGATATTGGTGTTTTGATAAGTGGAATCGATTAAAATCATCAATGCAGACATTTTCTCTTCTACAATGCTTAACAAAATATGTCTCCTTCTTTAGATATATTGCGTCAAAATTTAAGGAATTTGGCCCCTAAAAATCCCTAGTTTCGTAATAAATGGGCGTGGCAATGATTTTTTCTGATAGATATTGTTATGATCAACAACTTTGCTTCTATAATGCATTACAAAATCTTGATCATTTATAAGTTATTTGTAATAGAGTTTACGAGTTTATTGGCCCCTAATTAGAGGGGCCAGCCCCTTTTATTTGATTTTGTTGGAAAGAACTTTTAATTCTCTACCACTTTTGTTATATATCTCTTAACAAAATATCATTTGATAAAAAGATACAGATCAAAACGTATGAAAATTTTGAATGAAAATTGGTGCCCAATTTTCGAGCCTAGGCGAGCTCCAAGATAAGGCACCATTGCCGTAAAACAAGATAATAGGGCACAACTTCAAACTATAGACTACCTATCCTGAAAATTTCACAGTCATATCTCTGATAGTTTTTGAGATCGCTTGTGCACAAAATGGGTCGTAAAAAATTGAAAAATTTGCCGTAAATCGGGACCGGAAAGGACGACGGAAATAATTTCAAAAACATATAAAATTTTGGTCACGTTCCATCATCTGTGAAAAAATGGCTGAAATCGGTCGAATAGTTGTCGAGAAATCGCGTGCACAAAATTTGGAAAAAAAAAATAATAATAATAACTAGATACGATCTCGTTACGAGTAACGAGTAGGTCTTCCGTTCAATTTTTTAAAAAAAGTTTAAGGACTTTGGCTCCTATAAATCCCTACTTAAGTAATAAATGGGTATGGTTTTTCAAGCACATATTGTTACGATCAACAACTTTGCTTCTATAATGCATTACAAAATCTTTATCGTTTTTAACTTATTTGTAAAAGAGTTTACCAGTATCTTGGCCCCTAATTCAAGGGGCCAGCCCCTTTTTCTTGATTTCATTGAAAAGGTCTCACAAATACTAACATTTTTTGTTCTTACACCAATCAAAAATTGTTGTTCATTTTTGAGATACAAATGATTGAATATTTTAGGGGCCAGCACTGTAGATCCTTAATGGGGACAGACATTGGTGTTTTGATTAGTGGAATCGATTAGAATCATCAATGCAGACATTTTCTTTTCTACAACGCTTAACAAAATATGTCTCCTTCTCTAGATATATTGCATCAAAGTTTAAGGACTTTGGCCCCTAAAAATCCCTAGTTACGTAATAAATGGGCATGGCAATAATTTTTCCTGATAGATATTGTTATGATCAACAACTTTGTTTCTATAATGCATTAAAAATCTTGATCGTTTTTAAGTTATTTGTAATAGAGTTTAGGAGTGCATTGGCCCTTAATGAAAGGGGCCAGCCCCTTTTTCTTCATTTTGTTGGAAAGAACTTTTCATTTTCTACCACTTTTGTTATATACATCTTAACAAAATATCAACTGATAAAAAGATGCAGACCAAAACGTATGAAAATTTTGATTCTAAACTCGTACCCAATTTTCGTGCCTAGGCGAGATCCATGAAATGGTGCCACCGGCGTAATACAACTACATGCTGCACAACTTCAAACTATAGTCTACCTATCCTGAAAATTTCATAGTCATATCTCTGATAGTTTCTGAGTTTATAGCTGCACAAAATGAGTCGTCAAAAAATACAAAATAGCCGATAAATCGGTACCGGAAGTGACGACCGAAAAAATGAAAAAAAACATATGAAGTTAGATTACGTCCAATCATCTGTGAAAAAATGACAGAGATCGGTCGAATAGTTTTCGAGTAATCGCGTGCACAAAATTTGGAAAAAAAAAAAATAATAACTAGATACGATCTCGTTACGAGTAACGAGCAGGTCTTCCGTTCATTTTCTTAAACCATATGATTAAAATATCAATGAAATTTCAGAATTCCCCCCTCAACTCCTCACTTTCAGATAATGTATACGATTGTCAATATCCTTTACAATGCTTAACAAAGTGTTTTGCTTTTTCACATACAGCACATCAAAGATTTAAGATTTTAGTCCCCTAAAGTCCCTAATTACGTCCTCAATGGGTGTGGCAATAAGTTTTACAGACTCATAATGTTACGATTAACAACTTGCTTCTATAATGCATTACAAAATCTTGATCGTTTTTAAGTTATGTGTAAGAGACTTTACGAGTGCCTTGGACCCTAAATTAAGGGGCAGCACCTTTTTCTTCAGTTCATTCGAAAGGTATTATGAATATATTACATTTTTTCTCTCCTTCTCTAGATATATTGCGTCAAAGTTTAAGTACTTTGGCCCCTAAAAATCCCTAATTACGTAATAAATGGGCCTGGAAATGATTTATTTTGATAGATATTGTAACGATCAACAACTTTGCTTTTTTAATGCATTACAAAATGTTTATCGTTTTTATGTTATTTGTAATAGAGTTTACGAGTGTCTTGGCCCCTAATTAAAGGGGCCAGCCCCTTTTTCTTGATTTCCTTGAAAAGTTCTTAAGAATACTAACATTTTTTGTTCTTACACCTATCTTAAATTGTTATTAATTTTTGAGATAGAAATGATAGAATATTTAAGGGGCCAGCCCTGTAGATCCTTAATGGGGACAGACATTGGTGTTTTGATTAGTGGAATCGATTAGAATCATCAATGCAAACATTTTCTCTTCTACAATCCTTAACAAAAAATATCTCTTTTTCTAGATATATTGAACCAATGTTTAAGGACTTTAGCCCCTAAAAATCCCTCATTACGTAATAAATGGGCGTGGCAATGATTTTTTCTGATAGATGTTGTTATGATCAACAACTTTGCTTATATAATGCATTACAAAATCTTGATCGTTTTAATGTTATTTGTAATAGAGTTTACGAGTATTTTGGCCGCTAACTAAAGGGGCCAGCCCCTTTTTCTTGATTTCTTTGAAAAGGTCTTAAGAATACTAACAATTTTTGTTCTTATGCCTATCTAAAATTATTGTTCATTTTTGAGATATGAATGATTGAATCTTTTAGGGTTCAGCCCTGTAGATCCTTAATGGGGACAGACATTGGTGTTTTGATTAGTGTAATCGATTAGAATCATCAATGCAGACATTTTCTTTTCTACAACGCTTAACAAAATATGTCTCCTTCTCTAGATATATTGCATCAAAGTTTAAGGACTTTGGCCCCTAAAAATCCCTAATTACGTAATAAATGAGCGTGGCAATGATTTTTTCTGATAGATGTTGTTATGATCAACAACTTTGTTTCTATAATGCATTACAAAATCTTGATCGTTTTTCAGTTATTTGTAATAGAGTTACAGATCAAAATGTCTGAAAATTTTGATTTGAAATTCGGACCCAATTTTCGAGCCATAGCGAGCTCCAAGAAATGGCGCCATAGGAGTAAAACAAAAACAATGGGCACATCTTCAAACTATGGTCTACCTATCCTGAAAATTTCATATTCATATCTCTGATAGTTTTTGAGTTTTTGTGTGCACAAAATAGGTCGTAAAAATGAACAAAATGGCCGATAAATCGGTACCGGAAGTGACGACAGGAAAATCATCAAAAATGTATGAAGATCATATGAATTCCAATCATCTGTGAAAAAATTGTGGAAATCGGTCGAATAGTTTTCGAGAAATCGCGTGCACAAAATTTGTGGAAAAGAAAAATAATAATAATAATAATAATAAGAAACAGTACGAAAACAATAAGGTCTTCCGTTGGAAACGGAAGACCTTAATAAACAGTACGAAAACAATAAGGTCTTCCGTTGGAAATGGAAGACCTTAATAAGAAACAGTACGAAAACTATAAGGTCTTCCGTTGAAACGGAAGACCTTAATAACTAGATACTCTCTCGTTACGAGTAACGAGTAGGTCTTTCTTTAATTTTTTTAAACGATACGATTAAAATATCAATGATATATTGCGTCAAATTTTACGGACTTTGGCACTTAAATATCCCTAATTACGCTATCAATTGGTGTGGCAATAATTTTTTTAAACATATATTATTACGATCAACAACTTTGCTTGTATAATGCATTAAAAAATCTCGATCGTTTTTTAGTTATTTGTAAGAGACATTACGAATCTCCTGACCCCCTAATTAAAGGGGCCAGCCCCTTTTTCTTAATTTCCTTCAACATTTTTTGTTCTTACACTTATCTTAAATTTGTTGTTCATTTTTGAGATACAAATGATTGAATATTTTAGGGGCCAGCCATGTATATCCTTAATGGGGGCATACGTTGGTGTTTTGATTAGTGGAATCGATTAGAATCATATCATCAAAGCAGACATTTTCTCTTCCACAATGCTTAACAAAATATGTCTCATTCTTTAGATATATTGCATCAAAGTTTACGGAATTTGGCCCTTTAAAATCCCTTATTACGTCATCAATGGGCGTGCCATTAATTTTTTCAAACATATATTGTTACGATCAACAACTTTGCTTCTATAATGCAGTACAAAATCTTTATAGTTTTTACGTTATTTGTAATAGATTTTACGAGTCTCTTGGCCCTTAATCTAAGGGACTAGCCCCCTTTTCTTGATATCGGTGAAAAGAACTTCTAATACTCTACCACCTTTGTTATATATGTTTTAACAAAATATCAGCTGATAAGAAGATCAAGATGAAAACGTCTGATAATTTTGATTCAAAATTCGTACCCAATTTTCGAGCCCAGGCGAGCTCCAAGAAATGGCGCCACTGACGTAAAACAAAAATAATAGACACAACTTCAAACTATGGTCTACCTACCTTGAAAATTTCATAATCATATCTCTGATACATATATAGAATGAAGACATCCTTTTCCTCTATTTTCAAGTTATGTTTAGCTGTTTTATAGAAAATCAAGATCATACATGTATCTCAATTTCTTATATCGGACGGAAGACCTCCTCGTTGCTCGCAACGAGATCGTGTCTAATTATTATTATTCTTGGTAGTCACCCCTAATTTCTCAGCCATTTCTCCATCGATTTTAATTATTTTTACAGAGATGATGTCTTATGTGAATGTCCCTGAGCATCCCACTTCCTGTCTGAAAATTCACTTTCTCTTCTGAATTATCTCCCTTTTTCATGTATTTTGGAACATGATATTGTCCACGAATCTCCTCAAAATCCGTTATAGTTAGAGGCTTGAAATTTTTATGCAAGATAGAGTGGTGGTTATGGTAGATTTGCATGCTTGTTTTAGATTTGACCAGAAGTCATTATCCTTGAAGCTCGCCTGGACCTGAAAATGTTGATATCAACTTTTGTTGACAGTTCTTTGGAGATTTGAGATTTGATCACGAGTATCTTTTTTGTCATAAATATTTTGTTGACATATGTAGTACATTAAAAGTGTATATATACAAGAGCTTTCAACTGACACCAAACAAAAGGGACTGGCCTCTCACACTAGGGGCCATAAGGGTCTAAAGTCTTGTATCTATATCTCTTTAATAAGAAACATTTTGTAATGTGTTATAGAAGCAAAATTGTTCATCTTTCAGTTATTTATTTATACATGATAAAAGTTTTCTGATGTGTTGCATAATTAGGGGTTTTAAGGGACTAGAAGACCAATATTTTGATCAATTATATCTTAAAAAGGAGAAATATTTTGAAAAGCACTATAGAAGAGAAGATGCCCTGAATGATGTACTGAACAATATTTAACCAACAAAATTTCGTTAACTGGCTCCTATCAGGAGATAAAGGGCCGGCCCCTAAAGCAATCTTTCCCAAATATCTAAAAAACTGTAAGGAATTTCTAAACACTTGTTGAACAATATTTGTTTAAAATTAAAATACCTTTCATTTGATATCAAGAAAAAGGGGCTGGTCCTTCAAATTAGGGACCAAGAGGGGTCTTAAATCTTTCATTTCACAGCTCTTTACTGAGGAATATTTTTGTCATACGTTATAGAAGCAAAAATAATTTATCTTCCACTTATTTATCAATACGTGAGATGGGTATTTTCAGATGTTACGTAATTAGGGGTTTTAAGGGCTATAAGTCCAATAATTTGATCAATTATATCTTAAAAAGGAGAAATATTTTGAAAAGCATTATAGAAGAGAAGATGCTCAGAATAATGTTCGTAATAATAAGTAGCCGACGGAGTTTCATTGTTTCATTAAATGGCCCCTTTAAGGAGATAGAGGGTGGGTCCCTTTAATCATCTTTCCCAAATATCTAAAAAAAAAATCTGTAATGAATTTCTAAACACTTGTTGAACAATATTTGTTTAAAATTAAAATACCTTTCATTTGATATCAAGAAAAAGGGACAGGCCCTTCAAATTAGGGACCAAGAGGGGTCTTAAAGTCTTTCATTAACAGCTCTTTACAGAGCAATATTTTGTTATACGTTATAGGAGCAAAAATGTTCATCTTCCACTTATTTATCAATACACGAGAAAAGTCTTTTCATATGTTACTTAATTAGGGGTTTTAAGGGGTTATAAGTCCAATAATTTGATCAATTATATCTTAAAATGGAGAAATATTTTGAAAAGCATCATAGAAGAGAAGATTCTCAGAATAATGTTCGTACATGTAATATGTAGCAATCAGAGTTTCATTAAATGGCCCCTATAAGGAGATAAAGGGCCAACCCCTAAAGCAATCTTTCCCAAATATCTCAAGAACGGTAAGGAATTTCTAAAAACTTGTTGAACACACACACACACACACACCCAGCCACCCACCCATATATATATATATATATATATATATATATATATATATATATATATATATATATATATATATATATATTCATACATGTGCATATTTTATATACAGATCAGTCGTAAACTACACAAATCATTTTTCACACTAAACACTAATCCATCTGTCAATGATAAAAAAAAATATCTACATTAGACAATTTTATTCATTGGCACATAACTGCAAGACAATTAGCATTTCAACAAACTACAAAATTTGCTTTTTTACATAATAATTCATTTAAAGTATTTTACAGGACATGTGACGAATTTTTACAGATCAATACATCACACAGTACAAAGCACGATTGTCGTAATCAGAAAACCTCGGTACATCCATCGATGATAACAGGCACCGATTCTAACTTTTTGCAGTCAATTATAAACGATGGTGTCACTCCCATCTGTTTGTAAATGTCTTCCCCTTCGGTAATATTCTCATAACTTCTGTTCAAAATGTTATTGTTGCTCTCCAGACCTCTCACGTCAGCACTTCGGTTGTTCAGTATTATTTCATAAGGATTCTCGGAGTGAATAGAAGACCGACGACTGGCAGTTATAACAGTTTCGTAGTGCATTAGCTGAGGTTCCGAAGGATTCAAATAATGAACACCTTCTTCGGTGACCCCAGCATTGCTTACTTTGCTTTCAATTTGATCTATGTCGATGTCTGTTGTTCTATTAAAATAGAGATAAAAGGTCGTTGCGATAAACACACACAGAAGTAAAGATTCAACTCCAATAATGATGTACAGATTAATTTCATCAAGTTTCACTTTACACGGAACTAAGCTGTTTGTTTTTTCCTCGGTCCAAACTAATGCTTCACCCCAAGTTGAAACATTCTTCACAATCCCACCTGTATCTCCCTCAGTGTTGTTTCGGTGCATTTTATATTTTTAAATAGACTTAAGTCAAGTGCCCGAAAGATGATTAACTAACATTCTTGAGAATCAGGAAATAATTGTGAGATGGCATGTACATCATCTTCTTTTTCAATAACCAATCTGAAAAATTTAAATCACAAATATTAATACATGTAGTGTCCTTTTGTCCTTTACTAATTTTCAAGTTAAAAGTTATTATACATGAGAAATTATTCTTAACTTAAATTTGAAAATAAGGAAAGGACAATAGATAAGTATGTATTTACACCAAAATCAAACGTTTTACTATTAATACATTAATGAAACTACTGAAACAAGACAAACTACTGAAACAAGACAAACTGTGTTCGCTGAGAAGACCCCACTGAATAAATGACTATTGCACAATACAAACACAGAATTCGTACGAGGTGATCAAGTACAAAGACCGCAGCCTAGTACAGACTTGAGAAGAAGGGGGAGATCACTACCTCGGGGGAGTTGTCTGCGGAATAATAGATTACTTTACATCGTAACATCATTGCTTTGATTTTTGATTTTTTAAAAGATAAATCCGCGGCTCTTTATGACAGGATGAAATTTGAAACAGTTGCTTGTTTTTTTCCGTGCTGCAGACATAAGGTCTGAATTTTAAATGCAGTGACTTGAAAAATGACTGTCACATAAGAGCGCCCCTTTGATGGATTGTGGGGGATTATTCCATTACTTAATCATCGTACCTTTAAATCAGTTAGATGTTAAATGTTGTATCCTGTTCTGTTTCCATCTCTTTAAATTCATAGTCCTTTTTTTGCTATGGTGTATCAGGCGCGGATCTAGAAATCGTTCGAAGAGGTGTTGAGGGTGAAATAATAATTATTTTTTAAAAGCTCAACACGACTCATAAATAGATTGTGTGCGTTTATTCCTTGTTTAATGTGCAATTCCAGTTCACACGGTCAAGCAAGCTGTATAAACTTTACCGTATATTGCAAAATACTACCGTGTTAAGCGCTTTTACATGAAATTTGAAGCTATAAACGCTATAATTTGCATGTGTTTGATTACTTATAAAAGTTACCTTTATGCTGTTAATTATAATGCTTAATTCAATCACGTAACAAAGATATCAAATTCTAAACAATAAAAAATATTTATTTTCCTGACAGGAAAGTAATGCTTCCTCGTGAATATCAATGTTTCAAGTGATATTGGCAGCTAATTTTAGACCATCATACAAAAATTGGTGGAGGATCAACACCTTCATAATTGTTATAGTTACGTGAAGGAACGGATTTATTTTTTTTTTCTGTAAAGCATAAATGGGTCCTATGTACGAGTAGGAACAAAAAAAAAGGCAAAATAATAAGCGTGTGAGCATGTACTTGTATATGCATGTACTTTCATTGAGCAATGACGAAGGCCTATGTAAATTCCCCTAAGGGCTGTTTTTAGTCCCGTGAGTGTTATCCTATCTAAACATGCAAAAGTAAGGAGTTCGTGAATGACAAAAGTATTACACTCATAATACATGAATATATTTCAAATTAACAACTGTTGAGTATACATGTATATAAAATCGAAACGGATATGTAATTAAGCAAACAATAACGGCCAACTGATTTCCCGCCTACATGCGCAATGAGGTCGGTTTCGCTATTCCTTCACCAATATTCATGATAAGGCATTACTTTTCTGTCAGGAAAATAAACTATTTAAATTCAATAAGATGAAATTCACCATTGTAATTTACAGAATAAAGGTAGCAGGCATCACGATGTACCTCAGTCCTGCAATAATCATCATACTTCTCTTCCGGTGCTTCAATGTCAAAAAACTATTTTTTCAAAAGGACGTTTCGACTATATAAAATAAACAATATTTTTTAACGTGTGGACATGTGAGTTACATGTCACAAAAGGTGTATATGACAAATTGTATACAACATGTATTGCAGTGAAAACTGGTCTTAAAAGGTCTGCAAATTATATAGAGGTTGTAGGGATAGCAGCGATGAAGAGAAATATGGCGGAAAATGCTTTTACGAGTCGTGTTCAGATTTTAGTTCAGTTGTTAATAAAAGGTTCTGTTATTGGGGATGGAGGTCTGACTCATGAAAGTTCTATCACAGCGCAAAATTGACTGTTTTATCATTAACTCTATTTGGACTTTACTTTCTTACAATCACTTATTATTAAACCTTGAAAACTAAAACAAACGCCTTTATTGTTGTTTTATTGATTTTCAAAAGGCGCTCGACTTTTATTAAAAGGTAAAAGTAATGGTATAAATTGTGTAATGTTGGTATAGGAGGGAAAGTATTAGAAGTTATACAGTCATTGTATAGTAATATGAAATCATGTGTACAATATGATGGAGTGAATATTTTTGTAATGAAATTGTTCTTATGCAAGGTGAAGTGTAATCACCATTTTATTTTTTTTTTTCTGATTTTGAGATAAATCTAGTTAAAATAATTACAAATGATTAACATTTTTCTACTTATGTTACAGAACATGTGCACTCTAAGATATGGAAAGAGTGGGATTTAAATGTAAATGTATGGTTGGTTTAAACATATTTTATTGTATATATAATATACAAAGGGTTCGAACACAAGTTCTTACAACTTGCTAGGTTCTCACACTAATACAAATATTTACAATTGTCATAAAACATGATATATATATATATATATATATATATATATATATATATATATATATATATATATATATATATATATATATATATATATCGAAAAGGAATGGTAAAGAGCAAAAATATGAAAACACAATATTATATTTATATAAATCTGCGAGATTTGGTTATAAAGTTTTGCACAGCAGTGAATATTCTAACATTAATTTTATAATCTAAGTTATCATTACCCCATAGTAAAGTATGCGAATCTATATTACCCAAATCGTTCATTTGGAATAGTTCGTTAAATAAATTATTTCTTGCATTCGAAAATCGTTTGCAAACAAATAAAAGGTGATATACATCTTCTTTCTTTCCACATATACAATTTGGAGAATCAATCATATTTCTTCTGTGTAAATCATAATTAAGTAAACAATTGTGCCTTAATTTTGTATGAATGATGTTAGTTACTCTTTTACCATGAAGAAAATATTTAGGAGCTTTTGTGTCACTCGTATTATTAGAAATGCTTCTTTGAAACTGACTGATGGATGTTGATTTCTTGGTATCCGAATTTAGTGAGTTCCATTTGCTTATAGCATCTGGAATAAATGATTTTTTATATGTATCGTGCCTAACTCTGGGAGGTATATAATTGTCTTCATTACGAGTGCTGTAGCGAGAAGTATCTTTTCTATAAATGTTAGCAATATCACTAAGATATTGTGGTACAAGATTGTAATGAATTTTATACATGATTATTAGTTTAGCTATTTCCCTTCTTTTAGCCAAAGACTCCCACCCTGTTTCAAAATACAATGATTCCCTGGAGGCCAAAATTGGTAGTCCCGTGACAATTCTTGCAGCGTGTAGCTGTATTTTTTTTCTAACTTTTCAATTTCTGCGGAAAAACAACCATCCCATACAACAGAAGCATATTCTAATATTGGTCTTACAAAAGTTAGATTTAATTTAGATAATTTGTCTCTGCCTAAAGTAAATTTAAGTTTCATAAGTAGTCCTAATTTTGAGTTCACATAATTAATGTTTAATGAATTGCATTGACAAGTAACAGATCGTATTGATAGGATCATTGGCCAAGATTTTAAGTATCCTTGAAACTGTGAAAGTCACTTAATCCATGAAGATGCAGCGCACTAATATTTTGAAAGCACAGTAATTCTTATACTCAAAGTGAACTGCCTCTTCAGTAAGTAATGAAACTAGTTTTGCATGTCAAATAAGAATTAATGGTTCATGAAGGTAGCGATCGGTTTTTGGTACGCATTTCGCAGTTCGTTATTCGCAATTCAAAAGTGAACTGCAATCTAGAACGCAGTTGTCATTCAAAATTTATTTTTTTATATTTTGGGCCTAATATTTACAGGGTCATCTACTAATTGTAAACCACTACCACTGTGAAAATATGATAATGTGGTTATCTCTTGTTTATGGGGCCCTACCGAAAATGCACTATTCATTATAGGAGGGGGGTTAAACATCGGGCTCGGAAACATCGAGGGTCCCTTCCCTGAGGCCTGAAATTTTCAGGGTCATCTACGAAAGGTAAACCACTACCACTGTGAAAATATGTTGATGTGTTCATCTCTAGTTTATAAGGTATGGGGTCCTACTTATGGTACAATATTCTTTATGGGGGGGGGGGGGGTTAAACATCGGGCTCGGAAACATCGAGGGCCCGTACCCTTTGGGCTGAAATTTTTAGGGTCATCTACTAGTGGTAAACCACTAGCACTGTGAAATTATGGTGATGTGGTCATCTCTAGTTTATGAGATATTTTGCGCTAAAGAAATTGTACTATTCATTATAATGGGATTTTAAACATCGGGCTCAGAAACATGGAGGGCCCCTAAAGGAGGCAAATATATATGGCACGCCAAATTCACAAAAATGAGCTAAACATGGTTTCACATTTGATAAATTAGGTTTATCGACTGGTAACTATAGTTTACGAACCGCAAACTATAGTTAACGATTCGTTAACTATAGTGTTCATCTGCAAAACTATATTTAACGGTTATAAAATATAGTTTACGAACGATAATCTAAGTTTATCTGTCTGCAAATAAAGTTAACGATAGAATTTGCTGATAAATATAGGTTCACATCTGTAAACTATAATTTACATTCGTTAACTATAGTTTAGAGTTGTTAATCAGAGTTTCACAATGATCGTGAAACTATATTTATCAGATAAATCATGTTTTGCAATCGAAAATGGTTGTTTTCAGTGTTAATCATAGTTTTACACTACTGAAACATAGATGATCGCGTTAACTATGGTTTACAGATGTGAAATATAGATTAACGGCGTCAAATAAAGTTTCACAGATGATAAACTAGGTTTATCGACTGTTAACTATAGTTTACGGACGTAAACTATAGTTAACAATAGTTTATTGTTAACTATAGTTTACGGTTCGTAAACTATAGTTAACGATTCGTAAACTATAATTAACGATCCGTTTACTATAGTTTTCATCTGTAAAACTATATTTAACTTTTGTAAACTATAGTTAACGAATGATAATCTAAGTTTATCTGTCTGCAAATAACGTTAACGATAGGTTTTGCCGATAAATATAAATTCACATCTGTAAACTATAATTTACATTCGTTAACTATGGTTAAGAGTTTCACAATCGTAAAACTATATTTATCAGATAAACTATGTTTTGCAATCGCAAATGTTAATTATAGTTTTACACTTCTGAAACATAGATGATCGCGTTAACTATGGTTTACAGATGTGAAATATAGATTAACGGGGTTAACTATAGTTTTCTGTCCGTAAAATATAGTTTACAACCGTTAAACCTAGTTTATCGACTGTGAAACTATGATTATCTCATTTTTGTGAATTTGGCGTGCCATAAATATATATATATGTATTGCTGTAAAATGTGTGTGTAGGTTATTATGAAATTTGTCACATGTTTGGTTGATAGGGTGCTGTAACTCTTGTATTGGAAAAACTGTAACAAAATATAACTTAGTCCTTCCATCCCCATATTAAACTTTTTTAAGGTCTTCCGTTTCCAACGAAGGCATTATTGTTATTCTTCGGTTTCTTTTTCCCTATTATTAGGGTCTTCCGTTTCTAACGGAAGACCCTCTTGTTATTCTACGGTTTCTTTTTCTTTATTATTATCAGGGTCTTCCGTTTCCGACGGAAGAGCCTCTTGTTTTACTATTGTTTCTGTCTATTTTTATTATTAGAGTCTTCCGTCTTCAGCGGAAGACCGTACTATTCTTCTATTGTTTCTTTTTCAATTTTCCTATTATTATTATCCAACGGAAGACCTTATTGTTATTCTTCGGATTCTTTTTAGAGGTCTTCCATTTCCAACGGAAGATCCTCTTGTTATTCTATTATTTATTATATTATTTTATGATTTATTATACTTTTTATTTTTTCTGCCTCCTTTTCGGGTTTATATCTCAAAAAGTATTCAACCAATTGCAAACTTTCAGAGATTATGTAATGTTATGATGCCTGAAAGTTTTTTAAATTCTAAATAATGACGTCACTTCCGATTTGACGTTACGTCAATTTAAAAATTTTAAAAAGTGATTTTGTCCAGGACATTTTCCAAAAATGGTTTAGGATAGAGACTTGAAATTTTCTGTGATTATATATTTATCATTTGTCTTATGACATAAGGCCGGAAATTAAGATCCGTTAATTCCGGTCGAAACTGGAAGTGATTCTAATTTATCTTATTATTTACAAATACAAAATTTTCTGCATATTGTAGAGATTGGGAAGTTGAATACGAAACTGAAATTCGTTTTAAAATCGGACGATGCATTGCAGAGATATCGGGGTTTAAATATTGATTTTTCCGGAAATTTTGATTCCGCAGTCTAGATTAAGAAAATAGTGCAAAATTCAAAATGAAACTAACTCGTACTGAAAACAATTCAACTGGTCATAAAGCCGATCTCTGATTTTAGATAGTTAATCAGACTGTGCATTGAAAAGATTTAGTTAATTTGATTGATTATTACGTTGAATGTGTGATCCTTGTTTGGAAGAAAGTGAAAATTTTCTCAACCGGAATCATAACAAAAACGAAGCAGGTGGAAGACACAGATCCCGATTTTAACAGCGAAAAGCGATTGAAAGTCAGAAATTTGGTAAAAGTGTATTTAAATCGCAATATTAAGTCGAGCCTAATTGTCGCAGATTTTTTCAGTTGTTGAATAATCGAACGACACGTACAATGTAGATTTCAAATTTGAATATGTACTTATTATAATTATTTGCTTAAAAAATAAATGCATTAATGTAATGCATGTTAATTTGTGCTCTGCATATCAAACACAAACATGTTTGTTTTAATCGAAATAATTATCGTACGATTCACCATGTCAACTCGCCAGGTTTTAATAGCGGTGTGTCAACATTTTTAAAAGATGCATGGCCTGCAAGACGTCGATAGTGAAAAATGCAGCTCAACTTTCGTATGAGAGATTATAAAGGTATGATTCAATATAGGATATGTCGTGTTGACTTTTTCTTTTCAAAGTATTTGTACTTTTCAGTCTAATCCGAGATTCCTCGGACTCTGACCTTCGCTTTTATAAAAGCGGGGATTAGAGTCAGAGGAATCTCGGATTATTTTCAGTCCAGTGTATTTACACGTATATGTTTTCACATCACTCTTTTAAATTTCTATTTGTTATTTTGCTATACATGTATATCTTCTTGTGTATTGAACTACACACCATAGAGCCAAACACTGTAAAACAGTGCATTTGAAAGGAGTGGTGGTCCCAAAGTACACAAGTGTAGAATATGGTGTAATTAGAGTGCATGTTTGCATGATAATAATTTCCCTTTTTTGAATAAAACAAATCTTTGCTATATTGCCTTTCACTTAATTTACAAATTCAAAACCTCAGACAGGCTTGTGCATAATTAAATAAATATATTTGACCAGGGACGTATATACTATACATCCCTGATATGACATGGTAAATATTCAATCTAATTAAAATTAGACCTTTCATCTCGATCTCTGTTATATATGTTTATTGCTCGACGAACAATAACCATATATATTTTTGTATATCAGTGTCCATGCCTGTGATAACACTATGTTTCGATTTTGTACTATACAGTCCTATAAATTCAAATGACGTATAACTGGGGCACAAGCGGGGTTTGCTTATTTAGATTCAAATATTTAATTGTACAATTGCTAAAAATTATATAAATATAAGTAATAAGGGATCATTCTTTGAATATCATGAGATGATAATTTTGGTTGGGGCGTGATCAAATCTATCATAAAACCCTTCGAGCTTTATTGGATTTGATCACGCCCCAACAAAAATTATCCCCTCATAATACTCAAAGAATAATTTCTAATTCCTTAAATAACAGAGTGTGAGATGAAATGTCTAATTTTGATACATAATTACATATACATTCTCTCAGTAATATATTATTTTTAATTAACCAAATGTTAATTAATATGCTATATTCTACAATTTATTTTACATTTAGAATATCTTTTATTTTTTTAAAGGAAGATTTTAAGCTTTATAAAATTGAAAAGAACTTCATATTATATCAAGTTCAGATTTTACATTGTAGGTTAATAATCCCTGATATGCATAAAACTATTTTCTCAAGATTTAATTATTTCTAAGAATCATTGTAATTTGTTTGAGATTAGTTTAATTTTTATACATATTGATTCATTTTAAGGTAAACTTTACATGCATATCAGATCTACATTGTATATAACAGAGTATTATTTGAATTTGGAATTATTTTGATTCTTGGAATTTAGGGCTTTTAAGAAAATTGCCCTTAGTTAGACTAACTTAGACAACTAACTTGAATTTTTATTGTTTGTTGTGTTAGTTCCAACTAACTTAGTCAACTAACATGAATTTCCCTTATGAATATTGGGTTATACAGACTATAGTTAAAACTAAAGGAATGATTTCAACATTCCTGAATATTTTATTCATTAAAGTCAGTTTAAACTTGCATTTGTTTAATGTTTTTTTATTTCATTTTGTGTAAGTGTTTTATTTTGTTTAATTTATTTTATTTAAAGGTATTGAATGTGCTGGTGTTCTTTTTTTTTTTATTCATTTTGTTCAATTTCTCTTTATTTCTGCAGTATAAGTTAGTGCATGCGTAATAGGGGGTTAGTCATGCCAGGCATGACTACCCTCCCCCTTATTTAGCGCACGCGTAATAGGGGGTTAGTCATGCCAGGCATGACTAACCCCCTCCCCCCTTTTCCAATTCAATCTCGCCGAGGAAATTATATTAAAAGATCTAAAGGGAATAAATATCCTTTCACTTCAAATACTGCTCAGGCAATGTAACCAAAATATTGCAGAATTCATCACAAGCTAGCGTAAATTTCACATTCCTCGTTTCATTCTCTACCGAAACTTCCGAGGTCAAGCATTGGCAGTTCTACCATGTCAATTTCACTAACCTTGCACATTTCATCCACCGCGCGAACTATTCTAGAGAAAAAAAAAACCCGCTCAGGTAACTGTAAATTGTCGAAAAAATACAACGTACACGGCTGCCATTAGGGGAGGCATCCTTCCTCCTCCGATCACCGCAGACGCTGGTAGCGTCACTTCCGCTGTGACGTCATATTCACCCCAAGCACTGAGAGAGTATAGGTGGATCCAACCGTGTTGCGAATAGATCTTGTATACTCTATTGTACAAATATTTTTAATCAAACATGTAAGGATCTGCAACATTTTGATAATTATTTGCAGATTATATATGTACGAAGTTTTGTTTTGTTTATACAAATGATGGAAAGTGGTAAAAATATTTTGATATGTAGTATCACACCCCTCTCCCCACTATAAAGGGGGGGGGGGGCTGGAAAGAACCTTGATTTTTTACCGGTATATTCATTATTTATTAATTTTTTTTACAAACTTGTTTCCAACCACCAGTAGCATCAGGTATATAAAGGATCTGGAGAAATTAAGAACCCCTGTGCTTGAAAGTCCACCTAGAATCTATAAATTTCAGGATCCACCCTTGTAGTTCATTGCCGATAAAAGCTCCGGTTTTAGTGTGCAAGTCTAACAAGAGAGAGAGAGAGAGAGAGAGAGAGAGAGAGAGAGAGAGAGAGAGAGAGAGAGAGAGAGAGAGAGAGAGATTTTGTATACAGAATGATATTGCGTATTTAGTTTGCGAGTATACTTGATTGTAAGTTATAACTTGTAGTATGCACAATATATTTCTATAGCATGCACAATATATTTTTATAGCATGCACAATATATTTCTATGGCATGCACAATATTACATGTATAATAGAAAAATGCTTTTCAGTGTTATGATGTATGCTTTATATAACTGCCCTAAATGTGATTATTATATGTCACTCCTATAGCTATAATACACGCACTTCACATAACTCCTACATTTCCATTTTGAGTTTAATTTTTCTTGTTCTGTTTTATTCTGTAGTATATGCACCCTCTGATCCTTAAACACCCTCTGTAGTATGCTAGCTAGCGTGTACGTTGTATTTTTTCGACAATTTACAGTTACCTGAGCGGGTTTTTTTTCTCTAGCATAGTTCGCGCGGTGGATGAAATGTGCAAGGTTAGTGAAATTGACATGGTAGAACTGCCAATGCTTGACCTCGGAAGTTTCGGTAGAGAATGAAACGAGGAATGTGAAATTTACGCTAGCTTGTGATGAATTCTGCAATATTTTGGTTACATTGCCTGAGCAGTATTTGAAGTGAAAGGATATTTACTCCCTTTAGATCTTTTAATATAATTTCCTCGGCGAGATTGAATTGGAAAAGGGGGGGGGGAGGTTAGTCATGCGTGCGCTAAATAAGGGGGGGGTAGTCATGCCAGGCATGACTAACCCCCTATTACGCATGCGCTAACTTATACTGCAGAAATAAAGAGAAATTGAACAAAATGAATCAAAAAAAGAACACCAGCACATTCAATACCTTTAAATAAAATAAATTAAACAAAATAAAACACTTACACAAAATGAAATAAAAAAAGCATTAAATAAATGCAAGTTTAAACTGACTTTAATGAATAAAATAATCAGGAATGTTGAAATCATTCCTTTAGTTTTAACTATAGTCTGTATAACCCAATATTCATAAGGGAAATTCATGTTAGTTGACTAAGTTAGTTGGAACTAACACAACAAACAATAAAAATTCAAGTTAGTTGTCTAAGTTAGTCTAACTAAGGGCAATTTTCTTAAAAGCCCTAAATTTCAAGAATCAAAATAATTCCAAATTCAAATAATACTCTGTTATATAAACAATTTAAATTAAGACAAATATATGTGGATTTTAATCATTGTTACTGTGCTCAGATCTCTCTCTCTCTCTCTCTCTCTCTCTCTCTCTCTCTCTCTCTCTCTCTCTCTCTCTCTCTCTCTCTCTCTCTCTCATGCTTTTGGTCTCGGCAAAGCATCAGAGAGCAACTTAATTTTGGAACAGAAATATCTCTGTCTAGTAAAAAAAAATTAACAATGCATTGAATTTTGAAAGAGCCTATATAATATCAATCTCTCATTTTTTCAATGTCCAGCTGAATAACAAAGCTTTGTAAAATAGTTCATGGAATTTTATGTGCATCATGCAAAGTATTGTTTTTAAAACATGTAATAATAATAAAACCAAAAAACTCCTCGCTAAATTTATTCACAAAAAAAAACACCAGTAGAATTGACAAAACATATGTCAGGTATAGCAGAAGCTTATATGTTAATGCTGCTCGGATTGGTAATATCCCTTTGTAGTTTACGAATTTAAATATTGACTGCGCACTATGAGTAAATCTCTCTCTCTCTCTCTCTCTCTCTCTCTCTCTCTCTCTCTCTCTCTCTCTCTCTCTCTCTCTCTCTCTCTCTCTCTCGTTATGATATTATGACCAGATATTCGAATTTGGTTTTTGTACTGCCTAAATCTTAATGTCAGGTATTTTTAGGGATATGTCATACTTATTACACTGCATGGTCAGTGTAATTTTTTACAGAAAATATTCATATATTTACTATGCTGCCCTATGCATATGCTAATGTAAAAACACAGCTATTATTAGTATGTTAACACAGCTAATTGATTTTTTTTAATTTCAGCCCAAAATGGACTCTTGTTACCACCTGGCGGCCACATGGCTTTTACCAGTTGATTCTTGTGGTTTCAGCTCTTGAGTTAACCTGTCACCCCTACCCACATGCATTTTCCTTGTGTTCTACAGACTATTTACCGGTAATTCAAATTAAATCGGAAAATGCATGAACAATAATGGAACTTTAAGGAAGCATCATGCCTTGTTGTGGTTTGTATTTGATAAGAAATTATCAAAAACAAAATTAAAGCTGTTTAAAGAAATTTACAATTGTTAGTTGTGAAAATTTGTTTTTCAATAAAAGTATGCAATTAGGTTTGTATTTTATCATGATATTTAGATGTGTTTACATCATAAAAAAATCACCCCCTCCCCCTTTCCAATTGTCTCCATAAAGATTACATGTAGGATATGTAAATGTACATTTGACATTGAAATAACATCTGCTATGATAACATGGATAATTACTTTTGAAATGAACAAGAAACAACATATTTTTACCTTTTTAATATATATATGCATAAAAAATGTAGAAAAAAATGTAAAATTTGAACATTTTTCATGGAATTCTCATCCGTCTCCAGCTTCCCGGGTGTGTTTGAATTTAATTTTAATTTAAGGCAGATATCTGACATGTAGGTCGCACTGTTTTAGCATGGTTAAAAGGAGACTAGAAACCAGATAGATGAGATATTCACTAAATATGATTGTTAGCTTACTTTTTTTCATGGAAACAAGAAATGGCATGCCGGACAGCATGTTTATTTGTTAATAAAAAAGCTACAAATCCTCTAATAAACAAAATTAAATTTCAAATTTTTAGTATCATTGATGATTGTTTTCAAATATGTGTGAGAAATGACTCAAAGAAATTGCCACAAGTTTCATAAAAGTAGGTAAAAGATTTCAAACCATGACTCTTTATGAAAATCAAAAGATAGGGGGAGGGTATACATGTAAGGGCATTTCTAAGTGATGTGATGCTTTTATCATGAAAATATCATGAAGATATATGTAGTATTGAATAAAGGTTTCTTATTTATGAAGACTGAACAACAATTGATCTCTAAAAGGTCAGGTAAAGATGCTTTACTATGGAGATCCCTATGAATCTGTTGAATAGAGGAAAGTGGAAATGGTGGGTTCACTTAAATGGCCATGTTTTTCTTAAACCTAAATTGAATTGGAATTGGCAATATGTGGTATACTTTTTCTCAGAATTGCATTAGCTTTCTAATTCTAAGACAAAATGTCTTTTCATGAAATGTTAGTGTACTAAGTTAATGGTAGGAAGTGACAGTTTCGGATAAAGTACCTGTTAATATTTTTGTAAAATTGAGAGTTGCTGTACATGAAGGCTTGTGAGTGTTGCTAATATTCATGAAATGAATTTTAGTGATTATCATTTAGGTTAAAGGGATATCTCTTGCTGGAATTAGTATGCAATATGAAGGCCCCTAATTTTAAGTACATGAGAAGCAAAAGTAAATTGTGAAACTTGCGGCTATGACTGTTGTGTTGACTTTACACAGTGAAATTGCAGGTTACAAACGGGAGGTAAAATAACACAAAATGTAGGTGGATTAGACATAATAAACTATACATATGTAAGTGTCTGACATGTGATAGTGCAGTATGGAAGGTTTACCCTTTGGAAAGCAATGTAGAGGAATATTTGCTTAGAATAAAGTCTTAAACCAAATGCTACTTAAAATATTTTTGTTGGTGGCCCTGTTGAGGAGTTTAAAGGTTGGCCCTTAAAACACAGTTGCTCAGATATGTCTAAAACGGTCAACATTTCTTAAAAGTCGTTCTTGAAATCGTCAAGATGTTTGTTAGTTCGTACTTAAAATCATTCGGATTTTGTTAAGTCGTACCAAAAATATTCGTTTGTTTATCTTTTTGTTCTAGTTACTCTTGTTATTGGTTTAAGAACTCTGCTTCTTACAGGAACTTCTAGCTTTACTTTCGACATTAACGGAAGACCCACTCGTTGTTTTGCAATGAACTTTGCTGTAGTTCTTCTTCTTCTTTTTTTTCTTACCAATTTTATGCACGCGTTATCTCAAAAACGGTTCGACCGATTTGCACGAAATATTCAGATCTTACTAACTATGTTCTGAAACTTATCGGAAAATTTTATGGTTGATGACATCATTTCCGTTTTTGAGATATTGGCATTTCAAAGATTTTTAGGGGGTCGGTTTGTCCAAGAGTGTTCTCATAAACTACTAACGATATCGACTTCAAAATTTCAGGGATGAAAGACAAAAGATTATTCGTTTGTACATAAGCATTCATATTTGCATAGCACCAGAATCACTGGAGCTCTGTAGGGCTCGAAAATTTAGATAAAAAACATCGTGAATTTTCTTGGTTTTCCTAGTTTATCTCTTTTCTCGAAAATAATTTCTTAAGAAATGTAGAGAAAAAAAAGATTAATATTAACGAGATCTATTGTTTGACATCAAGAAAAAAGGACTGTCCCCTTCAATTAGGGATCAGTAGGGGTCTAAAGTTTTTCATTCATAGTACCTAACTGAGAAATATTTTGTAATATATTAAAGAGGCAAATATGTTCATCTTACTGTTATTAAACCATACATTATACAAATATTCTCATTCTCATCTGTTACGTAATTGGGGGTTTTAAGGGGCCAGACGTCCAAAACTATGATCATTTATATCTCAAAAAGGACAAATATTTTAAAAATCATCATAGTGAATAAGATGCTTAGATAATGTTTCTAACAATATTCTACCATCAAAATTTCTTTAAATGGTCCCAATAATGAGATAAGGGGTCGGTCCCTTAAACATTCTTTCCCAGATATCTTTAAAACGGTTTACAGTTCTTGAACACTTGCTGAACAAAATGTGTTTATATTTACAGGACCTTTCATTGGATATCAAGAAAAAGGGGCCGGCCCCTCAGATTAGGGGCCAAAAAGACTCTTAAGACTTTCTTCCATAGCACTTTTCTGAGAAATATTTTGTAATATGTTATAGAAGCAGATATGTTCAATTCACAGTTTTTAAACCGTTCATTATAAAAATATTCTCGTGTGTTACGTAATTAAGGGATTTTAGGGGTCAAAAGTCAAAAACATTGATCATTTATATCTCAAAAAGGACAAATATTTTAAAAAGCATCATAGACAAGAAGATGCTTAGATAATGTTTCTAACAATATTCTACCATCAAAATTTCTTTAAACGGCCCCGATAAGGAGATAAGGGGTAGACCCCTTAAACATTCTTTCCCAGATATCTATAAAACGGTTTACAATTCCTGAACACTTGTCTCAATCACTTACAGTGACTAAAACCTCGCGGGTATCAAATTTGTAAAAAGGAAAGCTAACTAAGATATTTGATATATCTCACCGGAAGTAGAATATGTTTGCTTTTTTCACATTGTATAGATAACATACATGCGATTTTACACTGATACATTCATTCCATGTAAAATAAATAAGATAAGAAAAAAAATAATTTTTGAGGTGCTTCTGGTGACGACTGGAAGTTACGACGAATCAAACAAAATAATGTAAACACAGATACATGCATAGGGCTATCATACCATAAAGTTTGGTTGTTTAAGTCGTCACCGTTTTTGAGATCTCGTGGAGTCAATGGTTTTTTTTGGTCTCTGGACAGGAAACGGACAAACGGGAAGTGCTCATTAAAAATAAAAATTAGTATTTCTTGAAAATTATATAACTGTACTTTATTGCTTATCAATTTAACTAAAATTGTCAAAGAAAAACAGTTAAACTTTCAAACAACTTGATTTTTTTAACCCTACCGGTGAGGACCGGAAGTGACGGTTGACAAAATAAAAGCGGTTAAACGCATATTCTGTCAAATGTCAATCATCCATATAAGTTCGTGTCTTGATCACTTGCACTTTTTTAAATCTCGTGGGTAAAACATTTGTTTAAAAAAGGCTATCTGAGATATTTGAGAAATCTCACCGGAAGTAGATTTTTTTAAATTTTATATCGGATAGATGACATATGTAAGGATTTAATACTTATATTTCAATTCTATGAAAAATGAATTAAATGCCAAAAAACCCCATAATTTTTGAAGTGCTTCCACTGACGACTGAAAGTTATGACGAACAAAACAAAATACTTTAAAGATATCTACAACTATAGGTCTATGATCCTACAAAGTCTGAATTCTCAAGTCCTTATAATTTTTTTACAAGCTTTTTGACGCAGGACAGGAAACGGACAACAATAAATGAATTTTGAAAAAATAAAAAATAATCACCTCCAGATATTATTATTATCTATCATTCCTGCAAATTTCAAGAAAATTTATCAAGCCGTCTCTGAAAAATCTTGTGAACAAATAAAAAGGGGGGAAAAATGTCAAAATTCGTACCCAATTTTCGAGCCATAGCGAGCTCCAAGAAATGGCGCCACAGGCCAAAAACAAAAACAGTAAGCACCACTTCAAACTATGGTTTAACTATCCTGAAAATTTCATATTCATAACTCTGATAGTTTTTGAGTTTTTGTGTGCACAAAATAGGTCGTAAAAATGTACAAAATGGCCGATAAATCGGTACCGGAAGTGACGACAGGAAAATTATCAATCAAAAAGGTATGAAGTTCATATCAAATACAATCATCTTTGAAAAAATTGTTGAAATCGGTCGAGAAATCGCGTGCACAAAATTCATGGAAAAGAAAAATAAGAATAACTAGACTCTTGTTGCAATAGCAACAAAAAGGTCTTCCGTTCTGATATACATGTATGAATTTAACTATAAGACATTGCTTCTCTCAAGTAGAAAAAATAATGGATATGATAATTACTTTGAATGAAAAATGTATACGTTACTTCTATGTAAAACAACAACGAGAATGAAAAACATAATCAATTTTTAAAGTACCTTTTGTGTCGACCGGAAGTAAAGCCGAACCCCAAAATACACGTTTAACATTTCTACAGTCATAAGTCAATTTTTCCTCAAAGTTTGGTTTTTCACCTCTCTGCCTAATCTGAGATTTCATCGAAACAAGGTTTTTTTGTCTCGGGACCGGAAACTGACGAAAGGAAGTGATTATTGAAAAGTAAAGCTGGTATTTGATGCACATTTTCCTATTGTATACCACTATTTATCAGGCTAGATGAAACACCCAAGAAAGTCAGGTAAACTTGTTAAAACATGATTTGTTTGAAAACTTCCGGTGAAGACCGGAAGTGACAGTTGACAAAATGAAAGCGGTTAAACACATTTTCTGTCAAATGTATATTGTCCATGTAAGTTTTGCGTCTTAATCACTTAAAGTTTGTAAGATCTGACAGCTAAAACATTTGTTTAAAAAAAGGTTATCTGAGATAATTGAGATAACTCACCGGAAGAAGAAATTTTGTGTTTATTTAACATCGCATACATGACATATGACACGATGTAAACTAATATTTCAATTCTATGTAAAATAACTGAAATAGGTTAAAAAAATAATTTTTGAAGTACTTCCGGTGACGACCAGAAGTTACGCCGAACAAAACAAAATAGTGTAAACACATCTACATATATAGGTCTATAATCCCACAAAGATTGGTTGTTCAAGTCATTACCGTTTTTAAGATCTCGAGAAGTCAAGGTTTTTTGACTCGGGACAGGAAACGGACAAACGGAAGTGCTCAATGAAAAGGATTGATAATTTTTCTTAAACACTAGACAACAGGATTTTATTGCCTATCAATTTATCTAAAATTTTCAAAGAAAAACAGTTAAACTTTTAAACAACTTGATTTGTTTGAACTCTTCCAGTGTGGACCGGAAGTGACGGTTGACAAAATGAAAGCGGTTAAACACATCTTCTGTCAAATGTCTATCAACCATGTTAGTTTCGTGCCTTGGTCACTTAAAGTTTTTGAGATCTCGTTGTTACAACATCTGTTTAAAAAAAACAAACTGAGATATTTGAGATATCTCACCGGAAGTAGATTAATTTTCTTTATTTAACATCGGATAGATGACTTATGTAAGAAATTATACTTATATTTCAATTCTGTATGAAATAAATTAAATGCGTAAAAAAAATATTTTTTAAAGTACTTCCGGTGACGACCGGAACCTGTGACGAACAAAACAAAATAGTTTAAACACATCTACAACTATAGGACTATCATCCCACAAAGTTTGGATGCTCAAGTCTTTTTCGTTTCTGAGATCTCGATGTCACTAGCTTTTTGTAGCGGGACAGGAAACGGACGACAGGAAATGAATTTTTGAAAAATGAAAAAAACACCTAGAGATATTAACATTCTCTATCATTCCTGAAAATTTCACGACAATCTATCCAGCCGTCTCTGAGAAATCTTGTGGACAAAAAAAGGAAAAAAAAAAAAGAATAATAATAATAATAACTAGACTCTTGTTGCGATAGCAACAAAAAGGTCTTCCGTTCTGATATACATGCATGAATTTAACTCTAAGACATTGCTTCTCTCAAGTAGAAAAAATAATGGATATGATAATTACTTTGAATGAAAAATGTATATATACGTTACTTCTATTTAAAACAACAACGAGAATGAAAAACATCATCAATTTTTAAAGTACCTTTTGTGTCGACCGGAAGTAACGCCGAACCCAAAAATACACGTTTAACATTTCTACAGTCATAAGTCAATCTTTCCTCAAAGTTTGGTTTTTCACCTCTCTGCCGAATCTGAGATCTCATCGAAACAAGGTTTTTTGTCTCGGGACCGGAAACTGACGAACGGAAGTGATTATTGAAAATAAAAGCTGGTATTTGATGCACATTTTCCTATTGTACATCACTATTTATCAGGCTAGATGAAACACCCAAGAAAGTCAGGTAAAATTGTTAAAAATATGATTTGTTTGAAAACTTCCGGTGAAGACCGGAAGTGACAGTTGACAAAATGAAAGCGGTTAAACACATCTTCTGTCAAATGTCTATTGTCCATGTAAGTTTTGCGTCTTAATCACTTAAAGTTTGTAAGATCTGACAGCTAAAACATTTGTTTAAAAAAAGGTTATCTGAGATATTTGAGATAACTCACCGGAAGAAGAAATTTTGTGTTTATTTAACATCGCATCATGACATATGACATAATGTAAACTAATATTTCAATTCTATGTAAAAAAAAAAAAAAAAAACTAAAATAGGTAAAAAAAATAATTTTTGAAGTGCTTCCGGTGACGACCGGAAGTTACGCCAAACAAAACAAAAGAGTGTAAACACATCTACATATATAGGTCTATGATCCTACAAAGTTTGATTGTTCAAGTCATTACCGTTTTTGAGATCTGGAGAAGTCAAGGTTTTTTGTCTCGGGACAGGAAACGGACAAACGGAAGTAATCAATGAAAAGGATAGGTAATTTTTCTCAAAGACTAGACAACGGGACTTTATTGCCTATCAATATATTTTAAGTTGTCAAAGAAAAACAGTTAAATTTTTAAACAACTTGAATTGTTTGAACTCTTTCGGTGTGGACCGGAAGTGACGGTTGACAAAATGAAAGCGGTTAAACACATCTACTATCAAATGTCTATCATCCATGTAAGCTTTGAGCCTTGGTCACTTACAGTTTCTTAGATCTCGCTGTTACAACATTTGTTTAAAAAAAACAACCTGAGATATTTGAGATATCTCACCGGAAGTAGATTTTTTTTCTTTATTCACCATCGGATAGATAACATATGTAAAGATTTTTACTTATATATAATTTCTATGTGAAAACAATTATATGCGTAAAAAAAATATTTTTTGAAGTGCTTCCGGTGACGACCGGAAGTTATGACGAACAAAACAAAATAGTTTAAACACATCTACAACTATAGGACTATCATCCCATAAAGTTTGGATGTTCAAGTCTTTTTTGTTTTTGAGATCTCGATGTCACTAGCTTTTTGTCGCGGGACAGGAAACAGACGACAGGAAATGAATTTTGAAAAAATGAAAAAAACGCCTAGAGATATTATCATTGTCTATTATTCCCGAAACTTTCAAGTAAATCTATCCAGCCATCTCTGAGAAATCTTGTGGACAAAAAAAGGAAAAAAAATAATAATAATAACTAGATGAGATCTCGTTGCGAGCAACGAGTGGGTCTTCCGTACGATTTCTCATAAGATGCGATGAGATGAGATTTTGACTGTGATTTAAATCTGTCTGGTGTCATGTTAACTCGATTTAAATGAGTTTAAAAATTTTCGAAAATCCTATATTTCATCCAATGATTTTGAAAAAGGTGTCATCAGTCGTAGAAATGCAAGAGCTTTACACAAATCATGTTTTAAAATTAGTCTGAGGTTATTTTAACACGATTTAAATAAATTTAAAATTTTTACAAAAAACTAAATTCCATCTAATCAATTCGACATAGATGACATTAGACGCAGAATTGCAAGCGCATCTTAGATATCACGATTTAAAATTAGTCTGAGGTCATTTTAACACGATTTAAATGAGTTTAAAACTTTTGAAAAATTTAAATTTCATCCTATCAATTCGAGAAAGATGTCATCAGACGTAGAATTGCAAACGCATCTTAGATATCACGATTTAAAATTAGTCTGAGGTCATTTTAACACGATTTAAATGAGTTTAAAACTTTTGAAAAATTTAAATTTCATCCTATCAATTTAAGAAAGATGTCATCAGACGCAGAATTGCAAACGCATCTTAGATATCATGTTTTAAAATTAGTCTGAGGTTATTTTAACACGATTTAAATGAGTTCAAAATTTTTGAAAAATTTAAATTTCATCCTATCAATTCGAGAAAGATGTCATCAGACGCAGAATTGCAAGCGCATCTTAGATATCATGTTTTAAATTAGTCTGAGGTCATTTTAACACGATTAAAATGAGTTTAAAATTTTTGAAAAATTTAAATTTCATCCAATCAATTCGAGAAAGATGTCATTAGACGCAGAATTGCAAGCGCATCTTAGATATCATGTTTTAAAATTAGTCTGAGGTCATTTTAACACGATTTAAATGAGTTTAAATTTTTTGAAAAAAATTAAATTTCATCCAATCAATTCGAGATAGATGTCATCAGACGCAGAATTGCAAGCCCATCTTAGATATCACGATTTAGAATTAGTCTGAGGTCATTTTAACACGATTTAAATGGGTTTAAAATTTTTGAAAAATTTAAATTTCATCCAATCAATTCGAGATAGATGTCATTAGACGCAGAATTGCAAGCGCATCTTAGATTTTATGTTTTAAAATTAGTCTGAGGTCATTTTAACACGATTTAAATCAGTTTAAAATTTTTGAAAAATTTAAATTTCATCCTATCAATTCGAGAAAGATGTCATCAGACGCAGAATTGCAAGCGCATCTTAGATATCATGTTTTAAAATTAGTCTGAGGTTATTTTAACACGATTTAAATGAGTTTAAAACTTTTGAAAAATTTACATTTCATCCAATCAATTCGAGATAGATGTCATCAGACGCAGAATTGCAAGCCCATCTTAGATATCACGATTTAAAATTAGCCTGAGGTCATTTTAACACGATTTAAATGGTTTTAAAATTTTTGAAAAATTTAAATTTAGTCCTATCAATTCGAGAAAGATGTCATCAGACGCAGAATTGCAAGCGCATCTTAGATATCATGTTTTAAAATTAGTCTGAGGTTATTTTAACACGATTTAAATGAGTTCAAAATTTTTGAAAAATTTAAGTTTCTTCAAATCAATTCGAGAAAGATGTCATCAGACGCAGAATTACAAGCCCAACATAGATATTATGTTTTAAAATTAATCTGAGGTCATTTTAACAGGATTTAAATGTGTTTAAAATTTTTGAAAAATTTAAATTTCATCCAATCAATTCGAGAAAGATATCACCAAACACAAAATTGCAAGGGCAATTTCGATATTATGTTTTAAGATTAGTCTGAGGTCATTTTAAAACGATTTAAATGAGTTTAAAATTTAATAGAAATTTAAATTTCATACAATCAGTCCAAGTAAGATGTCCTCATACGCAGACTTGCAAGCGCAACTTAAATATCATGTTTTAAAATAAGTCTGATGTCATTTTAATGCGATTTAAATGAGTTTAAAATGTTTAAAAAATTTAAAATTCACCCAATCAATTCGAGAAAGATGTCATCAGACGCACAGTCTATCATTCCTCAAATTTTCAGTGTTAGTTCTTTAATCGTTATTAAGGAGATGCGTAGATTAAAGAAAACTCATTGAAAAATTTTGACCTATATTTTGATCTTAGCTAGCTTCCGTACTCGGAATTTCCGGACAATAATTTTTCCTGGAGAGATTACACTAGCATGTCCTCTATCATTCCTGAAAGTTTCAGCTTTCTATCTTTAGTCAGTTCTGAGGAGATGCGTGGACAAGAAGTCAAGAAAAAAAGACAAAATGGCGGATAAGTCCAAACCGGAAGTGATTTTTACAAAATCGGAAATGGGGTACAAACTTCAAATGATAACAGATCGATGCTGAAAATTTGACGAAAATCGGACTACCCATCTCCGAGAAATCTTCTGCACAAAAATTGTAAAGAAAAAAAAAAGAAAAAAAATAAAAGTGAAAAAGAAACAATAGAATAATAGAAGGGTCTTCCGCTGAGACGGAAGACCCTAATAACTAGACGCTTGTTGCGAGCAACAAGAGGTCTTCCGTTTGAGTGCACCATAAAATAGCCTAGAGGGATAGTTGTTCTTTTTTTTATCATTTCTAAACATGTCATTAAATTCCATTAAACCCTCTATAAGAATTTCAATAGACATATAATTATACTTAAATTAATCTTTAAAAAGTCGCTATTATTGTGATTTTTGATAAAATTATATTGGAAATAAGTAAAATCTATCATTTCAAATATAAAATTATAAACCTTAACACAATTAAGGAAGAAAAAATATTCGGCACTCGGGGACTGAACCCGGGTCGACTGGGCCAAAGTCCATCACTCTAACGACTGAGCTACGCGGACTCTCGCTTCAGGACTTTGGAGCCCAAAATCTCGAGAATGCATGGATCGATTTTAAAACAAATTTCATATTCTGAAGTTATTAAAGCGTCTCTATCGAACAATAATATTAAAAAATTTCAAAACAAAAAAGTTGAAATTTGACTGTTTTTTGTTTCCTTCCGGTGCCGACCGGAAGTGACGGCGGACGTTCGGATATGCTAAGGGCACTGCGGCAGGACACTTTCTACCATCCCTGAAAATTTGAAAGTTCTATCTTAAATACTTTTGGAGAAAAATCGTGAACAAGCAAAAACATAAAATCTTTAATATCTCGGGACCGGAAGTGACGACCAAAAAAAACTCGTGTAATTTTCTTACAAATTTTGTCATGAATAAGATCTAAAAATTTCAGCAAAATCGGCTGAAGCGTTTTTGAGAAAACGTGGGAGAAAAAAAAAAAATAATAATAATAGAGGAAAAGAAACAAAGCAATAACAATAAGGTCTTCCGTTGGAAACGGAAGACCTTAATAATAACTAGACTCTTGTTGCATGAGCAACAAAAAGGTCTTCCGTTCTGATATACATGTATGAATTTAACTATAAGACATTGCTTCTCTCAAGTAGAAAAAAATAATGGATATGATATTTACTGTTAATGAAATATGTATACGTTACCTCTATGTAAAACAACAACGAGAATGAAAAAAATAATCAATTTTTGAAGTACCTTTTGTGTTGACCGGAAGTAACACCGAACCAAACAAAACATATTTAACATTTCTACAGTCATAAGTCAATCTTTCCTCAAAGTTTGGTTTTTGACGTCTCTGCCTAATCTGAGATCTTGTTTAAACAAGGTTTTTTGTTTTGGGGCCGGAAACTGACGAACGGAAGTGATTAATGAAAATAAAAGCTGATATTTCTTGCACATTTGCCTAGTGTACATCACTATTTATCAGGCTAGATGAAACACCCATTAAAGTCAGGTAAACTTGTTAAAACATAATTGTTTGAACCTTTCCGGTGAGGACCGAAAGTGACCGTTGACAAAATAAAAGCGATTAAAAACATCTTCTATCAAATGTCTATCATCCATATAGGTTTTGTGTCTTAATCTCTTAAAGTTTGTAAGATCCGACATGTATAACATTTGTTTAAAAAATGCTATCTGACATATTTGAGATAACTCACCGGAAGAAGAATTTTTTTGTTCATTTAACATCGCATACATGACATATGAAATGACTTATACTAATATTTCAATTCTATGTATACACACTAAAATAGGTAAAAAAAAAAGTGCTTCCAGTGACGACCGGAAGTTACGCCGAACAAAACAAAATAGTGTAAACAGATTTACATACATAGGTCTATAATCCCAGAAAATTTGATTGTTCAAGTCATTACCGTTTTTGAGATCTCGAGAAGTCAAGGTTTTTTGTCTCGGGACAGGAAACGGACAAACGGAAGTAATCAATGAAAAGGATAGGTAATTTTTCTCAAAGACTAGACAACGGGACTTTATTGCCTATCAATTTATCTTAAGTTGTCAAAGAAAAACAGTTTAACTTTTAAACAACTTGAATTGTTTGAACTCTTCCGGTGTGGACCGGAAGTGACGGTTGACAAAATGAAAGTGGTTAAACACATCTACTATCAAATGTCTATCATCCACGTAAGCTTTGAGCCTTGGTCACTTACAGTTTCTTATATCTCGCTGTTACAACATTTGTTTAAAAAAAAAAAGAACCTGAGATATTTGAGATATCTCACCGGAAGTACATCTTTTTCTTTATTCACCATCGGATAGATGACATATGTAAAGATTTTCACTTATATTTCAATTCTATGTGAAAACAATTATATGCTTAAAAAAATTTTTTTTTTGAAGTCCTTCCGTTGACGACCGGAAGTTACGACGAACAAAACAAAATAGTTTAAACACATCTACAACTATAGCTCTATCATCCCACAAAGTTTGGATGCTCAAATGTTTTTGGTTTTCGAGATCTCGATGTCACTAGCTTTTTGTCGCGGGACAGGAAACGGACGACAGGAAATGAATTTTTAAAAATTGAATAAAACGCCTAGAGATATTAGCATTCTCTATCACTCCTAAAACATTTCACGAAAATCTATCCAGCCATATCTGAGAAATCTTGTGGACAAAAAAAGGAAAAAAAATAATAATAATAAGAACTAGACTCTTGTTGCGATAGCAACAAAAAGGTCTTCCGTTCTGATATACATGTATGAATTTAACTATAAGACATTGCTTCTCTCAGGTAGAAAAATAATGGATATAATAATTACTTTGAATGAAAAATGTATACGTTACTTCTATGTAAAACAACAACGAGAATGAAAAACATAATGAATTTTTAAAGTACCTTTTGTGTCGCCCGGAAGTAAAGCCGAACCCAAAAATACACGTTTAACATTTCTACAGTCATAAGTCAATCTTTCTTCAAAGTTTGGTTTTTCACCTCTGTGCCTAATCTGAGATTTCATCGAAACAAGGTTTTTTGTCTCGGGACCGGAAACTGACGAAAGGAAGTGATTATTGAAAATAAAAGCTAGTATTTGATGCATATTTTCCTCTTGTATACCACTATTTATCAGGCTAGATGAAACACTCAAGAAAGTCAGGTAAACTTGTTAAAACATGATTTGTTTGAAAACTTCCGCTGAAGACCGGAAGTGACAGTTGACAAAATGAAAGCGGTTAAACACATTTTCTGTCAAATGTCTATTGTCCATGTAAGTTTTGCGTCTTAATCACTTAAAGTTTGTAAGATCTGACAGCTAAAACATTTGTTTAAAAAAAGGTTATCTGAGATATTTGAGATAACTCACCGGAAGAAGAAATTTTGTGTTTATTTAACATCGTATACATGACATATGACACGATGTAAACTAATATTTCAATTCTATGTAAAATAACTAAAATAGGTTAAAAAAATAATTTTTGAAGTGCTTCCGGTGACGACCGGAAGTTACGCCGAACAAAACAAAATAGTGTAAACACATCTACATATATAGGTCTATAATCCCACAAAGATTGGTTGTTCAAGTCATTACCGTTTTTAAGATCTCGAGAAGTCAAGGTTTTTTGACTCGGGACAGGAAACGGACAAACGGAAGTGCTTAATGAAAAGGATTGATAATTTTTCTTAAACACTAGACAACAGGATTTTATTGCCTATTAATTTATCTAAAATTGTCAAAGAAAAACAGTTAAACTTTTAAACAACTTGATTTGTTTGAACTCTTCCAGTGTGGACCGGAAGTGACGGTTGACAAAATGAAAGCGGTTAAACACATCTTCTGTCAAATGTCTATCAACCATGTTAGTTTCGTGCCTTGGTCACTTACGGTTTTTGAGATCTCGTTGTTACAACATCTGTTTAAAAAAAAACAACCTGAGATATTTGAGATATCTCACCGGAAGTAGATTATTTTTCTTTATTTAACATCGGATAGATGACTTATGTAATAATTTATACTTATATTTCAATTCTGTATGAAATAAATTAAATGCGTAAAAGAAATATTTTTTAAAGTACTTCCGGTGACGACCGGAACCTATGACGAACAAAACAAAATAGTTTAAACACATCTACAACTATAGGACTATCATCCCGTAAAGTTTGGATGCTCAAGTCTTTTTCGTTTTTGAGATCTCGATGTCACTAGCTTTTTGTCGCGGGACAGGAAACGGACGACAGGAAATGAATTTTTGAAAAATGAAAAAAACGCCTAGAGATATTATCATTCTCTATCATCACTGAAAATTTCAAGACAATCTATCCAGCCATCTCTGAGAAATCTTGTGGACAAAAAAAGGGAAAAAAAAAATAATAATAATAATAAGAAACATTACAATCACTATAAGGTCTTCCGTTGGAAACAGAAGACCTTAATAAGAAACATTACAATCACTATAAGGTCTTCCGTTGGAAACGGAAGACCTTAATAACTAGATACTTGTTGCTATAGCAACAAAAGGTCTTCCGTTCCTCATATATTTACCTGTTAAACCCATTAAACATATCTTCAATCAAATGTCTATCATTCATCAAAGTGTCGTGTTTTAATCACTTAAGTGACTAAAATCTCGCTAACATCAAATTTGTAAAAAAGGAAAGATACCTAGAGATATTTGAGATATCTCACCGTAAGTAGAATTTGTTTTCTTATTTAACATTGTATAGATGACATATATAATATTTTATACTGATCTATTCATTCCATGTAAAATAAACAAAACAAAAATTAAAAGAAAATATTAAGTGCTTCCGGTGACGGCCGGAAGTTACGCCGAACAAAACAAAATAGTGTAAACACATCTACATACATAGTTCTATCATTCCACAAAGTTTGGTTGTTCAAGCCGCCACAGTTTTTGAGATCTCGTGGAGTTAATGTTTTTTGTCTCAGGACAGGAAACGGACAAACGGAAGTGCTAAAGGAAATTGTAAGTTAGAATTTCTTAAACATTAGACAACAGGACTTTATTGCTTATCAATTTAACTAAAATTGTCAAAGAACAACACTTAAAGTTATAAACAACTTGATTTGTTTGAATCCTTCCAGTGAGGACCGGAAGTGACAGACGACAAAATAAAACCTTTTTTACACATCTACTCATAAATCTCTAATATCCGTGTAAGTTTTGTGCCTTGATCATTTACAGTTTCTGAGATCTCGTGGGTACAAAATTTAATTTATAAAAGCATCCTGAGATATTTGAGATATCTCAGCGGAAGTAGATTTTTTTTGTTTATTTAACATCAGATAGAGAACATATATAAGGATTTATACTTATTTTTCAATTCTATATAAAAAAAAATATTAAATAAGTAAAAAAAGTTTCTTTTGAAGTGCTTCCGGTGACGACCGGAAGTTACGACGAACAAAAAAAATTAGTTTAAACAAATCTACAACTATAAGTCTATCGTCCCACAAAGTTTGGTTGATCAAGTCCTTGCCGTTTTTGAGATCTCGTCGAAAAAAGGTTTTTTGTCTCAGGACAGGAAACGGACAAACGGAAGTGCTCAATGAAAATGTAAGTCGTTATTTCTTAGACATTAGGAACAGGACTCTATTGCTTATCAACTTAACTAAAACTGTCAAAGAACAACAGTTAAACTTATCAACAACTTGATTTGTTTGAACCCTTCCGGTGTGGACCGGAAGTGACGGTCGACAAAATGAAACCATTTAAACACATTTTCAATCAAATGTCTATCATCCATGAAAGTTTCGTGTCTTGATCACTTACAGTTTCTGAGATCTCGCGGGTACAAAATTTGTTTTTAAAAAGCTACTTGAGATAATTGAGATATCTCACCGGAAGTACAATTTTTTTGTTTATTTAACATCGCATAGATGACTTATGTAACGATTTATACTTATATATTCATTCTATGTAAAATAAATTATATACTTAAAAAAAATAATTTTTGAAGTGCTTCCGGTGACGAGCGGAAGTTACGACGAACAAAACAAAATAGTTTGAACACATTTACAACTATAGGTCTATCATCCCAAAAAGTTTGGATGCTCAAGTCTTTTTCGTTTTTGAGATCTCGATGTGACAAGCTTTTTGTCGCGGGACAGGAAACGGACGACAGGAAATGAATTTTGAAAAAATGAAAAAATCCCCTAGAGATATTATCATTCTCTGTCAGTACTGAAAATTTCAAGAAAATCTATTAAGCCATCTCTGAGAAATCTTGTGGACAAAATACGGGAAAAAAAAAAAATAATAATAATAATAACTAGACATGATCTCGTTGCGAACAACGAGGAGGTCTTCCGTCCGATTTTCAGAGTGTAAAATAAAACCTTGACTTTAATATTCGACAACAAAACCTGATCTAAAATGGGACACAGCCTTCATTCAGATGGTCAGAGGTTATTTAGTATCAAAAGTAAGAGCTGGGGTAAAAAGTTTGAGACCTCTATTGGCCCCTAATTTAAGATGCAAGCCCCTTTCAAATTCAGGGTCTTTTGATTCTAAACACATCTTGCTCAACAAGTGTTTAGAAATTTGTTACCGTTCTTGGCATATGTGGGGAAAAAACGTTTTAGGGGCCGACCCCTTATCTCCTTATCGGGACCGTTTATTGAAATTTATATGGCTGAATGTTGTTCAGAACATCATTCTAACCATCTTCTTCACTTTATTGCTTTTCAAAATATTTATTTATCCTTTTTGAGATATAAGCGATAGACGTTTCGGATTTCTGGCCCCTTTAAAACCCCTAATTATCTAACGCATGAGAAAGTTTTTATTATGTATGGTTAAACAACTGTACGATGAACATTTTTGCCTCTATAACATTTTACAAAATATTTCTCAGTAATGTGCTCTGGAAGCAAGAATTTAGAGCCCTTTTGACCCCTAATTTAAGGGATCAGCCCCTTTTTCTTGATATCAAATGAAATGTTTATTGATACTTCATACATTTTGTACAACATGTGTTTAAAAATTCGTTACCGTTCTTGAGCTAATTGGGAAAGAACGTTTAAGGGGCTGACCCCTCATCTTCTTATGGGGCCCTTTAACGAAATTTTAATGGTTGCATATTATTTAAAACATCATTTTAAGCATCTTCTTCTCTATGTTGCTTTTCAAAATATTTGTCCTTTTTGAGATATGAGTGATCACAAGTTTTGGACTTCTGGCCCCTTAAAACCCGTTATTACGTAATGCGTGAGAAAGTTTGTATCATGTGTGGTTAAATAACTGTACGATGAACATTTTTGTTTCTATAATATGTTACAAAATATTTATCAATAAAGTGCTATGGAAGAAAAAAATAAGAGCCCTTTCGGCCCCTAATTTGAAGGACCAGCCCTTTTTCTTGATTTCAAATGAAAGGTCTTTGGATATTAAACACATTTAGTTAAACAAGTGTTTAGAAATTCGTTACCGTTCTTGGGCAATTTGGGAAAGAACGTTTTAGGGGCCAACCCCTTATCTCCTTATCGGGGCCAGTTAACTAAATTTTGATGGTTGATTATTGTTATAAACATTATTTTAAGCATCTTCTTCTTAATATTCCTTTACAAAATAATTATATTTTTTGAGTTAATAATGATAGAAGTTTTCGACTTCTGTCCCTTTAAAACCCCTAATTACGCAACACATAACAACATCATTATGTTGATTATGTACATTACTGCAAGATAAACATTTTTGCTTCTATAATGTATTACAAAATATTCCTCAGCAGAGTGCTATGGATGAAAGACATTAGATCCCTCTCAGCCCCTAATTTGGAGGGCCAGCCCTTTTTGTTTGATACCAAACAAACGCTCTTGTAAATACAAACTTTATTTGCATTACACACCTTAACAAAATATTTTTAAGAAAAGAGATAAACAAAGAAAACCACAAAAAATCCAGACTTTTTTTATTCTCAATTTTCAGGTCCAGGCGAGCTTTAACGCCTTTTGAGCCAGGCAAATATGAATGCCTACTGACACATCTACAATCCCTTGTCTATAATCCCTGAAAGTTTGAACTTGCTCTCTTTTATGGTTTAGGAGGAGTTTCCAGGACAAGCTGAGCCTTTGCAAATCGCTTAAACGTTAAAAACTTTAAAACGGAAGTGACGTCATCAAAATAAAAATATATGTATTAAGTTTGAATGACCACCTATCAGATCTGAAAGTTTCGTGAAAATTGATTGAGCCATCTCTGAGAAATCTCCTGCACAAAAATGCGTAAGAAAAAAAAACAAGAATAATAATAGGGAAAAAGAAACAAAGCAATAACAATAAGGTCTTCCGTTGGAAACGGAAGACCTTAATAAAAAACATTACAATCACTATAAGGTCTTCCGTTGGAAACGGAAGACCTTAATAATAAGAAACATTACAATCACTATAAGGTCTTCCGTTGGAAACGGAAGACCTTAACTAGACTCTTGTTGCATTTAAAGTACTTCCGGTGTCTCGATGTCACTAGCTTTTTGTCGCGGGACAGGAAACGGACGACAGGAAATGAATTTTGAAAAAATGAAAAAAACGCCTAGAGATATCATCATTCTCTATCACCACTGAAAATTTCAAGACAATCTATCTAGCCATCTCTGAGAAATCTTGTGGACAAAAAAAGGAAAAAAAAAAAGAATAATAATAAGAACTAGACTCTTGTTGCATGAGCAACAAAAAGGTCTTCCGTTCTGATATACATGTATGAATTTATCTATAAGACATTGCTTCTCTCAAGTAGAAAAAAATAATGGATATGATATTTACTGTTAATGAAATATGTATACGTTACTTCTATGTAAAACAACAACGAGAATGAAAAAAATAATCTATTTTTGAAGTACCTTTTGTGTCGACCGGAAGTAACACCGAACCAAACAAAACATATTTAACATTTTAACAGTCACAATTTAATCTTTCCTCAAAGTTTGGTTTTTCTCGTCTCTGCCTAATCTGAGATCTCGTTCAAACAAGGTTTTTTGTTTCGGGGCCGGAAACTGACGAACGGAATTGATTAATGAAAATAAAAGCTGATATTTCTTGTACATTTGCCTAGTGTACATCACTATTTATCAGGCTAGATGAAACACCCATTAAAGTCAGGTAAACTTGTTAAAATTATAATTGTTTGAACCTTTCCGGTGAGGACCGGAAGTGACGGTTGACAAAATGAAAGCGATGAAACACATCGTCTATCAAATGTCTATCGTCCATGTAGGTTTTGTGTCTTAATCTCTTAAAGTTTGTAAGATCCGACACGTATAACATTTGTTTAAAAAATGCTATCTGACATATTTGAGATAACTCATCGGAAGAAGAATTTTTGTGTTCATTTAACATCGCATACATGACATATAAAATGATTTATACTCATATTTCAATTCTATGTATACACACTATAATAGGTAAAAAAAAAGTTTTGAAGTGCTTCCGGTGACGACCGGAAGTTACGCCGAACAAAACAAAATAGTGTAAACAGATTTACATACATAGGTCTATAATCCCACAAAGTTTGATTGTTCAAGTCATTACCATTTTTGAGATCTCGAGAAGTCAAGGTTTTTTGTCTCGGGACAGGAAACGGACAAACGGAAGTAATCAATAAAAAGAATAGTTAGTTTTTTGCAAGCACTAGACAACAGGATTTTATTGCCTATCAATTTATCTTAAGTTGTCAAAGAAAAACAGTTAAACTTTTAAACAACTTGAATTGTTTGAACTCTTCCGTTGTGGACCGGAAGTGACGGTTGACAAAATGAAAGCGGTTAAACACATCTACTATCAAATGTCTATCATCCATGTAAGCTTTGAGCCTTGGTCACTTACAGTTTCTTAGATCTCGCTGTTACAACATTTGTTTAAAAAAAACAATCTGAGATATTTGAGATATCTCACCGGAAGTAGATCTTTTTCTTTATTCACCATCGGATAGATGACATATGTAAAGATTTTAACTTATATATCAATTCTATGTGAAAACAATTATATGCGTAAAAAAAATATTTTTTGAAGTGCTTCCGGTGACGACCGGAAGTTACAACGAACAAAAAAAAATAATTTAAACACATCTACAACTATAGCTCTATCATCCCACAACGTTTGGATGCTCAAATGTTTTTGGTTTTCGAGATCTCGATGTCACTAGCTTTTTGTCGCGGGACAGGAAACGGACGAGAGGAAATGAATTTTGAAAAAATGAAAAAAAACGCCTAGAGATATTAACATTCTCTATCATTCCTGAAAATTTCACGAAAATCTATACAGCCATCTCTGAGAAATCTTGTGGACAAAAAAAGGAAAAAAAAATAATAATAATAATAATAAGAAACATTACAATCACTATAAGGTCTTCCGTTGGAAACGGAAGACCTTAATAACTAGACTCTTGTTGCATTAGCAACAAAAAGGTCTTCCGTTCTGATATACATGTATGAATTTAACTATAAGACATTGCTTCTCTCAAGTAGAAAAAATAATGGATATGATAATTACTTTGAATGAAAAATGTATACGTTACTTCTATGTAAAACAACAACGAGAATGAAAAACATAATCAATTTTTAAAGTACCTTTTGTGTCGACCGGAAGTAAAGCCGAACCCAAAAATACACGTTTAACATTTCTACAGTCATAAGTCAATCTTTCCTCAAAGTTTGGTTTTTCAACTCTCTGCCTCATCTGAGATCTCTTCGAAACAAGGTTTTCTGTCTCGGGACCGGAAACTGACGAACGGAAGTGATTATTGAAAATAAAAGCTGGTATTTGATGCACATTTTCCTATTGTACATCACTATTTATCAGGCTAGATGAAACACCCAAGAAAGTCAGGTAAACTTGTTAAAACATGATTTGTTTGAAAACTTCCGGTGAAGACCGGAAGTGACGGTTGACAAAATGAAAGCGGTTAAACACATTTTCTGTCAAATGTCTATTGTCCATGAAGGTTTTGCGTCTTAATCACTTAAAGTTTGTAAGATCTGACAGCTAAAACATTTGTTTAAAAAAAGGTTATCTGAGATATTTGAGATAACTCACCGGAAGAAGAAATTTTGTGTTTATTTAACATCTCATACATGACATATGACATGATGTAAACTAATATTTCAATTCTATGTAAAATAACTAAAATAGATCAAAAAAATAATTTTTGAAGTGCTTCCGGTGACGACCAGAAGTTACGCCGAACAAAACAAAATAGTGTAAACACATCCACATATATAGGCCTATAATCCCACAAAGTTTGGTTGTTCAAGTCATTACCGTTTTTAAGATCTCGAGAAGTCAAGGTTTTTTGTCTCGGGACAGGAAACGGACAAACGGAAGTGCTCAATGAAAAGGATTGATAATTTTTCTTAAACACTAGACAATAGGATTTTATTGCCTATCAAATTATCTAAAATTGTCAAAGAAAAACAGTTAAACTTTTAAACAACTTGATTTGTTTGAACTCTTCCAGTGTGGACCGGAAGTGACGGTTGACAAAATGAAAGCGGTTAAACACATCTTCTATCAAATGTCTATCAACCATGTTAGTTTCGTGCCTTGGTCACTGAGAGTTTTTGAGATCTCGCTGTTACAACATCTGTTTAAAAAAACAACCTGAGATATTTGAGATATCTCACAGGAAGTAGATTATTTTTCTTTATTTAACATCGGATAGATGACTTATGTAAGAATTTATACTTATATTTCAATTCTGTATGAAGTAAATTAAATGCTTAAAACAAATATTTTTTAAAGTACTTCCGGTGACGACCGGAACCTATGACGAACAAAACAAAATAGTTTAAACACATCTACAACTATAGGACTATCATCCCATAAAGTGTGGATCCTCAAGTCTTTTTCGTTTTTGAGATCTCGATGTCACTAGCTTTTTGTCGCGGGACAGGAAACGGACGAGAGGAAATGAATTTTGAAAAAATGAAAAAAACACCTAGAGATATCATCATTCTCTATCACCACTGAAAATTTCAAGACAATCTATCTAGCCATCTCTGAGAAATCTTGTGGACAAAAAAAGGAAAAAAGAAAGAATAATAATAATAATAATAATAATAATAATAATAATAATAAGAAACATTTCAATCACTATAAGGTCTCCCGTTGGAAACGGAAGACCTTAATAATAATAATAATAAGAAACATTACAATCACTATAAGGTCTTCCGTTGGAAACGGAAGACCTTAATAATAATAAGAAGAAGAAACATTACAATCACTATAAGGTCTTCCGTTGGAAACGGAAGACCTTAACTAGACTCTTGTTGCTATAGCAACAAAAAGGTCTTCCGTTCCTCAAGTATTAATCTGTAAAAAAAAAAATGCATTTCTCTTGTAAAAAGAAAATGGATATCATATATACTGTTAAGGAATTTCTCAGTAATTATTTCTATGTAAGACAAAACAAAAAGACAAAAGGTCAATTTTTGAGTACTTTCTGTGACGACTGGAAGTTACGAAGGATCAGAGAGAATAGTAAACATATCTTCATACATTGTTCTGACTTTCCTCAAATTTGGATGTTCAAGTTTTTGTTAGATATGAGATCTCATTGAGAAAATGTTTTTGTCTCGGGACCAGAAACGGACCAACAGAAGTGATTGAAGAAATTAAAAGTAAATATTTTTAGTACATTTACCTACGGTACGTTACTGTTCATCACCCAGAGTGAAATGTTTAAAAAATCTAAAATTTTTAAAAACTTCATTTGCTTTAACGCTTCAAGTGAGAATCGGAAGTGACGGACGACCAAATGAAACACGTAAAACACATGTTCAATAAAATGTCTATCATCAATTTAAGTTTTGTATCTTGATCCCTTACAGTTTCTGAGACCTCGCGGGTACAAAATTTTTATAAAAGAAAGCTATCTGAGATATTTAAAATGTCTCACCGGAAGTAGAATTTCTTCGTTTATTTAACCATGTGTAGATGACCTTTTGTATTTCTATTTCTAAAATGATACTTCCATGCCAAATGACTAAAATATTTTTTAAAAATCAAAATTTGGTGTACTTCCTGTGACGACCGGAAGTTACGCCGGATAAAACGAAAAGGTGTAAACACATGTACATAGGTCTATCATCCCACAAAGTTTGGTTGATCAAGTTGTTACTGTTTTTCAGATCTCGTCGAAATAAGGTTTTTTGTCTCGGGACAGGAAACAGACAAACGGAAGTGCTCAATGAAAATTAAATTCAATATTTCTTGTTCACATGCCTATCGTATATTATTGTATATCTGGCAAATTAAAACTATCAAAGGAAACAGTTAAACTGATAAACAGCTTGATTTGTTTGAACTCTTCCGATGTTGACCGGAAGTGACGGTCGACAAAATGAAACCATTTAAACACATCTTCATACAAAAGTATATCATCCATGAAATTTTTGTGTCTTCATCACTTACAGTTTCTGAGATCTGGCGGGTACAAAATATGTTTTAAAAAAGCTACCTGAGATAATTGAGATATCTCACCGGAAGTAGAATTATTTTGCTTATTTAACATCGCATAGATAACTAATGTGAGGATTTATACTTATATATTCATTCTCTGTAAAATAAATTAAATAGGTAAATAATAAAAAATTTGAAGTGCTTCCGGTGACGACCGGAAGTTACGACGAACAAAACAAAATAGTTTACACACATCTACAACTATAGGCCTATCATTCCACAAAGTTTTGTTGTTCAAGTCTTTCTCGTTTCTGAGATCTCGATTAGACAACCTTTTTGTCGGGGAACAGGAAACAGACGAACGGAACTGACTTTTGAAAAAATGAAAAAAACGCCCAGAGATATTAATATCACTTATGAAAATTTGACGAAAATCTATGCAGCCATCTCTGAGAAATCTTGTGGACAAAAAAGGGGAAAATAATAATAATAACTAGATACGATCTCGTTACGAGTAACGAGTAGGTCTTCCGTTCAATTTTGTAAAAAGTTTAAGGACTTTGGCTCCTATAAATCCCTAATCGAGTAATAAATGGTTGTGGCAAAGAGTTTTTCAAACAGACTTTGTTACGATCAACAATTTGTCTTCTATAATGCATTACACGATCTTGATCGTTTTTAAGTTATTTGTAATAGTGTTTACTAGTATCTTGGCCCGTAATTTTAAGGGCCAGCCCCTTTTTCTTGAGTTCATTGAAAAGGTCTTAAGAATACTATCATTTTTTGTTCGTAAACCTATACAAAATTGTTGTTAGTTTTTGAGATATAAACGATTGAATATTTTAGGGGACAATCCTATAGATCCTTAATGGGGACAGACATTGATGTTTTATAAGTGGAATCGATTAGAACCATCCATGCAGATATTTTCTCTTCTATAATACTTCACAAAATATGTCTCCTTCTCTAGATATATTGCGTCAAAATTTAAGGTTTTTGGCCCCTAAAATCCCTAGTTACGTAATAAATGGGCTGGCAATGATTTTTTCTCATAGATATTGTTATGATCAACAACTTTGCTTCTATAATGCATTACAAAATCTTTATCGTTTTTAAGTTATTTGTAATAGAGTTTACGAGTGTGTTGGCCCCTAATGAAAGGGGCCAGTCCCTTTTTCTTGATTTTGTTGGAAAGGTCTTAAGTATAGTAACATTTTTTGTTCTTACACCTTTCTTAAATTGTTGTTCGTTTTTGATATATAAATGATTGAATCTTTTAGGGGTCAGCCCTGTAATTCCTTTATAGGAACATACATTGGTGTTTTGATTAGTGGCATCGATTAAAATCATCAATGCAGACATTTTCTCTTCTACAATGCTTAACAAAATATGTCTCCTTCTCTAGATATATTGCGTCAAAATTTAAGGACTTTGGCCCCTAATAATCCTTAATTACGTAATAAATGGGCGTGGCAATGATTTTTCAGATAGACATTGCTACGATCAACATCTTTGCTTCGATAATGCATTACAAAATCTTGATCGTTTTATAGTTATTTGTAATAGAGTTTACGAGTTTATTGGCCCCTAATTAAAGGGGTCAGCCCCTTTTTTCTTGATTTTGTTGGAAAGGTCTTAAGGATACTAACAATTTTTGTTCTTACACCTATCTAAAATTGTTGTTCATTTTTGAGATATAATTGATTGAATCTTTTAGGGGTCAGCCCTGTAAATCCTTAATGGGGACAGATATTGATGTTTTGATAAGTGCAATCGATTAAAATTGTCAATGCAGACATTTTCTCTTCTACAATGCTTAACAAAATATGTCTCCTTCTCTAGATATATTGCGTCAAAATTTAAGGTTTTTGGCCCCTAAAAATCCCTGGTTACGTAATAAATGGGCAAGGCAATGATTTTTTCTGACAGATATTGTTATGATCAACAACTTTGCTTCTATAATGCATTACAAAATCTTGATCGTTTTTAAGTTATTTGTAATAGAGTTTACGAGTCTCTTGGTCCCTAATTAAAGGGGCTAGCCCCTTTTCCATGATATCGTTGAAAAGAACTTTTCATACTTTACCACTTTTGTTATATATGTTTTAACAACATATCAACTGATAAAAAGATACAGATCAAAACGTGTGAAAATTTTAATTAAAAATCCGTACCCAATTTTCGAGCCATAGCGAGCTCCAAGAAATGGCGCCACAGGAATAAAACAAAAACAATGGGCGCAACTTCAAACTATGGTCTAACTATCCTGAAAATTTCATATTCATATCTCTGATAGTTTTTGAGTTTTTGTGTGCACAAAATAGGTCGTAAAAATGAACAAAATGGCCGATAAATCGGTACCGGAAGTGACGACAGGAAAATTATCAAAAATGTTTTAAGATCATATGAAGTCCAATCATCTGTGAAAAAAATTTGGAAATCGGTCGAATAGTTTTCGAGAAATCGCGTGCACAAAATTTGTGGAAAAGAAAAATAATAATAATAATAATAATAATAACTAGATACGATCTCGTTACGAGTAACGAGTAGGTCTTCCGTTCAATTTTTAAACGATAATTAAAATATCAATGAAATTTCAGAATTCCCCCTCACCTCCTCCCTTTCAGATAATGTATACGATTGTCAATATCCTTTACAATGCTTAAAAAAGTGTTTTGCTTTTTCACATACAGCACATTAAAGATTTAAGCTTTTAGTCCTCGAAAATCCCTAATTACGTCATCAATGGGTGTGGCAATGAGTTTTACAAACTGATATTGTTACGATCAACCACTTGCTTCTATAATGCATTAGAAAATCTTGATCATTTTTAAGTTATGTATAAGAGACTTTACAAGTGCCTTGGACCCTTATTTAAGGGGCCAGCCCCTTTTTCCTGAGTTCATTCGAAAGTTCTCACGAATACTAACATTTTTTTGTTCTTACACCTATCTTAAATTGTTGTCTTCATGTTTTAGATACAAATGATTGAATATTTAAGGGGCAAGCCATTTAGATCCTTAATGGGGACATACATTGGTCTTTTGATTAATGGAATCGATTAGTATCATCAATGCAAACATTTTATCTTCTACAAAGCTTAACAAAATATGTCTCCTTCTCTAGATATATCGCGTCAAAATTGAAGTTCTTTGGCCTTTAAAAGTCCCTTATTACGTCATCAATGGGTGTGGCAATGTTTTTTTCTGATAGATATTGTTACGATCAACAACTTTTCTTCTATAATGCATTACAAAATCTTTATCGTTTTTAATTTATTTGTAATAGAGTTTACAAGTGTCTTGGACCCTTATTAAAGGGACAAGTCCCTTTTTCTTGATTTCCGTGAAAAGGTCTAAAGAACACTAGCATTTTTTGTTCTTACATCAATCTAAAATTGTTGTTCATGTTTTAGATACAAATGATTGAATATTTAAGGGGCCAGCCCTTTAGATCCTTAATAGGGACATACATTGGTGTTTTGATTAATGGAATCGATAAGTATCATCAATATAGACATTTTCTCTTCTACAATGCTTTACAAAATATGTCTCCTTCTCTAGATATATTGCGTCAAAGTTTAAGTACTTTGGCCCCTAAAAATTCTTTATTACGTCATGAATGGATGTGGCAATAATTTTTTCTGATAGATTTTGTTACAATCAACAAGTTTGCTTCTATAATGCATTACAAAATCTTTAAAGTTTTTAAGTTATTTTTAATATACTTTACAAGTCTCTTGACCCCTAATTCAAGGGACCAGCCCCTTTTCCTTGAAATCTTTGAAAGGAACTTTTAATAATCTACCACTTTTGTTATATATGTCTTAACAAAATATCAACTGATAAAAAGATACAGATCAAAATGTGTGAAAATTTTGATTCAAAATTCGGACCCAATTTTCGAGCCATAGCGATCTCTAAGAAATGGCACCACAGGAGTAAAACAAAAACAATGGGCACAACTTCAAACTATGGTCTAACTATCCTGAAAATTTCATATTCATATCTCTGATAGTTTTTGAGTTTTTGTGTGCACAAAAAAGGTCGTAAAGATGAACAAAATGGCCGATAAATCGGTACCGGAAGTGACGACAGGATAATTATCAAAAATGTATGAAGAACATATGAAGTCTAATCATCAGTGAAAAAATTGTGGAAATCGGTCGAACAGTTTTCGAGAAATCGCGTGCACAAAATTTGTGGAAAAGAAAAATAATAATAATAATAATAATAAGAAACAGTACGAAAACAATAAGGTCTTCCGTTGGAAACGGAAGACCTTAATAAGAAGAAGAAACAGTACGAAAACAATAAGGTCTTCCGTTGGAAACGGAAGACCTTAATAAGAAGAAACATTACAATCACTATAAGGTCTCCCGTTGGAAACGGAAGACCTTAAAAACATTACAATCTCTATAAGGTCTTCCGTTGGAAACGGAAGACCTTAATAATAATAATAAGAAACATTACAATCACTATAAGGTCTTCCGTTGGAAACGGAAGACCTTAACTAGATAGGATCTCGTTACGAGTAACGAGTAGGTCTTCCGTTCAATTTTTTAAACGATATGATTAAAATATCAATGAAATTTCAGAATTATCCCTCACCTCCTTCCTTTCAGATAATGTATACGATTGTCAATATCCTTTACAATGCTTAAAAAAGTGTTTTGCTTTTTCACATAGAGCACATTAAAGATTTAAGCTTTTAGTCCTCGAAAATCCCTAATTACGTCATCAATGGGTGTGGCAATAAGTTTTACAAACTGATATTGTTACGATCAACAACTTGCTTCTATAATGCATTACAAAATCTTGATCGTTTTTAAGTTATGTGTAAGAGACTTCATGAGTGCCTTGGACCCTAATTTAAGGGACCAGCCCCTTGTTCTTGAGATCATTAGAAAGGTCTCACGAATACTAACATTTTTTGTTCTTACACCTATCTTAAATTGTTTTTCATTATCTAGATACATATGATTGATTATTTAAGGGGCCAGCCCTTTAGATCCTTAATGGGGAAAGACATTGGTGATTTGATTAGTAGAATTGATTAGTATCATGAATACAGACATTTTCTCTTATAATACTTAACAAAATATGTCTTCTTCTCTAGATATATCGCGTCAAAATTTAAGTACTTTGGCCCCTAAAAGTCCCTACTTACGCAATAAATGGGCGTGGTAATGATTTCTTCTGATAAATATTGTTTCGATCAACAAATTTGCTTCTATAATGAATTACATAATCTTGATCGCTTTTAGGTTATTTGTAATAGAGTTAACAAGTTTTTAGGCCCGAATTAAAGGGACCAGCCCCTTTTTTCTTGATTTCCTTGAAAAGGTCTCACAAATACTAACATTTTTTATTCTTACACCTCTCTTAAATTGTTGTTCATTTTTGAGATACAAATGATTGAATATTTTAGGGGCAGTCTTGTAGATCCTTAATGGGGACAGACATTGGTGTTTTGATTAGTAAAATCGATTTAACTCATCAATACAAGTATTTCCTCTTCTACAATGCTTCACAAAAAAATTCTCGTTCTCTAGATATATTGTATCAAAGTTTGAGAACGTTGGCCCCTACAAATCCCTAATTACGTAATAAATGGGCGTGGCAATGATTTTTCCTGATATATATTGTTTCGATCAACAACTTTGCTTCTATAGTGCATTACAAAATCTTTATTATTATTTAGCTATTTGTAATAGAGTAAATAATGGTGCCAGCCCCCTTTTCATGATTTTGTTGGAAAGTACTTTTGATTCTCTACCACTTTTGTTATATATGTCTTAACAAAATATCAACAGATAAAAAGATACAGATCAAAACGTATGAAAATTTTGAATGAAAATTGGTACCCAATTGTCGTGCCTGGGCGAGCTCCAAGATAAGGCGCCACTGCCGTAAAACAACATAATAGTGCCCAACTTCAAACTATAGACTACCTATCCTGAAAATTTCACAGCCATATCTCTGATAGTTTTTTAGATCACCTGTGCACAAAATGGGTCGTAAAAAATTGAAAAATCGGCCGAAAATCGGGACTGGAAATGACGACGGAAATAATTTCAGAAACATATAAAATTCAGGTCACGTTGCATCATCTGTGAAAAAATGGTTGAAATCGGTCAAATAGTTTTCCATCTTAAATTGTTGTTCATTTTTGAGATACAAATGATTGAATATTTTAGGGGCTAGCCCTCAAGATCCTTAATGGGGACAGACATTGGTGTTTTGATTAGTGAAATCGATTTAACTCATTAATACAAGTATTTTCTCTTATACAATGCTTCACAAAATATGTCTCGTTCTCTAGATATATTACATCAAAGTTTGATAACGTTGGCCCCTAAAAATCCCTAATTACGTAATAAATGGGCGTGGCAATGATTTTTCTTGATAGATATTGTTACGAGCAACAACTTTGCTTCTATAATGCATTACAAAATCTTTATCATTTTTCAGTTATTTGTAATAGAGTTTACGAGTATATAGGCCCCTAAATTAAGGGGCCAGCCCCTTTTTCTTGATCTCCTTGAAAAGGTCTCACAAATATTAACATTTTTTGCTCTTACATCCATCTTAAATTGTTGTTCATTTTTGAGATACAAATGATTGAATATTTTAGGGGCTAGCCCTGTAGATCCTTAATGGGGACAGACATTGGTGTTGTGATTAGTGAAACCGATTCAAATCATCAATACAAGTATTTTCTCTTCTACAATGCTTAACAAAATATGACTCGTTCTCTAGATATAGTGTATCAAGGTTTGAGAACTTTGGCCCCTAAAAATCCCTAATTACGTAATAAATGGGCGTGGCAATGATTTTTCCTGTTATATATTGTAACGATCAACAACTTTGCTTCTATAATGCATTACAAAATCTTTATCATTTTTAAGTTATTTGTATTATACTTTACGAGTGTCTTGGCCCCTAGTTAAAGAAGCCAGCCCCTATTTTTTGATTTTGTTGGAAAGAACTGTTGATTCTCTACCACTTTTGTTATATATGTTTTCACAAAATATCATTTGATAAAAAGATAGAGATAAAAACGTATGAAAATTGTGAATGAAAATTGGTACCCAATTTTCGAGCCTAGGCGAGCTCCAAGATAAGGCGCCACTGCCGTAAAACAACATAATAGGACACAACTTCTAACTATAGACTACCTATTCTGAAAATTTCACAGTCATATCTCTGATAGTTTTTGAGATCACCTGTGCACAAAATGGGTCGTAAAAAATTGAAATATCGGCCATAAATCGGGACCGGAAATGACGACGGAAATAATTTCAAAAACATATAAAATTCAGGTCACGTTCCATCATCTGCGAAAAAATGATTGAAATCGATTGAATAGTTTTTGAGAAATCGCGTGCACAAAATTTGGAAAAAAATAATAAGAAGAATAACTAGATATGATCTCGTTACGAGTAACGAGTAGGTCTTCCGTTCAATTTTTTAAACGATATGATTAAAATATCAATGAAATTTCAGAATTATCCCTCACCTCCTCCCTTTCAGATAATGTATACAATTGTCAATATCCTCTACAATGCTTAAAAAAGTGCTTTGCTTTTTCACATACAGCACACTAGGATTTTAGCTTTTAGTCCTCGAAAATCCCTAATTACGTCATCAATGGGTGTGGCACTGAGTTTTACAAACTGATATTGTTACGATCAACAACTTGCTTCTATAATGCATTACAAAATCTTGATCGTTTTTAAGTAATGTGGAAGAGACTTCACGAGTGCCTTGGACCCTAATTTAAGGGACCAGCCCCTTGTTCTTGAGATCATTAGAAAGGTCTCACGAAAACCAACATTTTTTGTTCTTACACCTATCTTAAATTGTTTTTCATTATTTAGATACATATGATTGATTATTTAAGGGGCCAGCCCTTTAGATCCTTAATGGGGAAAAACATTGGTAATCTGATTAGTAGAATTGATTAGTATCATGAATACAGACATTTTCTCTTCTACAATGCTTCACAAGATATGTCTTCTTCTCTAGATATATCGCGTCAAAATGTAAGTACTTTGGCCCCCAAAAGTCCTTAATTACGTAATAAATGGGCGTGGCAATGATTTTTTCTGACAAATATTGTTGCGATCAACAAATTTGCTTCTATAATGCATTACAAAATCTTGATTGCTTTTAGGTTATTTTTAATAGAGTTAATAAGTGTTTTGGGCCCTAATTAAAGGGGCCAGCCCCTTTTTCTTGATTTCCTTGAAAAGGTCTCACAAATACTAACATATTTTATTCTTACACCCCTCCGAAATTGTTGTTCATTTTTGAGATACAAATGATTGAATATTTTAGGGCCAGTCTTGTAGATCCTTAATGGGGACAGACATTGGTGTTTTGATTAGTGAAATCGATTTAACTCATTAATACAAGTATTTTCTCTTCTACAATGCTTCACAAAATTTGTCTCGTTCTCTAGATATATCATATCAAACTTTGAGAACTTTGGCCCCTAAAAATCCCTCATTACGTAATAAATGGGCGTGGCAATGATTTTTCCTGATACATATTGTTACGATCAACAACTTTGCTTCTATAATGCATTATAAAATCTTTATCATTTTTCAGTTATTTGTAATAGAGTTTACGAGTGTCTTGGCCCCTAACTTAAGGGGCCAGCCCCTTTTTCTTGATTTCCATGAAAAGGTCTTACAAATACTAACATTTTTTGTTCTTAAACCTATATAAAATTGTTGTTCATTTTTGAGATACAAATGATTGAATCTTTTAGGGGCCAGTCTTGTAGATCCTTAATGGGGACAGACATTGGTGTTTTGATTAGTGGAATCGATATACATCATCAATACAAGTATTTTCTCTTCTACAATGCTTAACAAAATATATCTCGTTCTCTAGATATATTGTATCAAAGTTTGAGAACGTTGGCCCCTAAAAATCCCTAATTACGTAATAAATGGGCGTGGCAATAATTTTTACTGATATATATTGTTACGATCAACAACTTTGCTTCTATAGTGCATTACAAAATCTTTATCATTTTTAAGTTATTTGTAATAAAGTTTACGAGTGTCTTGGCCCCTAAATAATGGGGCCAGCCCCTTTTTCACGATTTTGTAGGAAAGAACTGTTGATTTTCTACCACTTTTGTTATATATGTCTTAACAAAATTTCAACAGATAAAAAGATACAGATCAAAACGTATGAAAAGTTTGAATGAAAATTGGTACCCAATTTTCGAGCCTAGGCGAGCTCCAAGATAAGGCGCCACTGCCATAAAACGACATAATAGGGCACAACTTCAAAGTATAGACTACCTATTCTGAAAATTTCACAGTCATATCTCTGATAGATTTTGAGATCACCTGTGCACAAAATGGGTCGTAAAAAATTGAAAAATCGGCCGTAAATCGGGACCGGAAATGGCGACGGAAAAAATTTCAAAAACATATAAAATTCAGGTCACGTTCCATCATCTGTGAAAAAATGGTTGAAATCGGTCGGATAGTTTTTGAGAAATCGCGTGCACAAAATTTGGAAAAAAAAAAAATAATAATAATAATAACTAGATAAGATCTCGTTACGAGTAACGAGTAGGTCTTCCGTTCAATTTTTTAAAAAGTTAAAGGACTTTGCCTCCTATAAATCTCTTATTAAGTAATAAATGGGTATGGCAAAGAGTTTTTTCAAACAGACATTGTTACAATCAAGAACTTTGCTTCTATAATGCATTACAAAATCTTGATCGTTTTTAAGTTATTTGTAATAGAGTATACGAGTATCCTGGCCCCTAATTTAAAGGACCAGCCACTTTTTCTTGATTTCCTTGAAAAGGTCTAAAGAATACTAATATGTTTTGTTCTTAAACCTATCTAAAATTGTTGTTTATTTTTGAGATACAAACGATTGAATATTTTAGGGGCCAGCCCTGTAAATCCTTAATGGGGACATACATTGGTGTTTTGATTAGTGGAATCAATAAGAATCATCAATGCAAACATTTTCTCTTCTACAATGCTTAACAAAATAAGTCTCCTTCTCTAGGTATATTGCGTCAAAGTTTAAGTACTTTGGTCCCTAAAAATCCCTAGTTACGTAATAAATGGGAGTGGCAATCATTTTTCCTGATAGATATTGTTATGATCAACAACTTTGCTTCTATAATGCATTACAAAATCTTGATCCTTTTTAAGTTATTTGTAATAGAGTTTTCGAGTATCGTGGCCCCTAATTTAAAGGGCCAGCCCCTTTTTCTTGATTTCCTTGAACAGGTCTTAAGAATACTAACATTTTTTGTTCTTAAACCTATCTCAAATTGTTGTTCGTTTTTGAGATACAAACGATTGAATATTTTAGGGGCCAGCCCTGTAAATCCTTAATGGGGACATACATTGGTGTTTTGATTAGTGGAATCGATAAGAATCATCAATGCAGACATTTTCTCTTCTACAATGCTTAACAAAATAAGTCTCCTTCTCTAGGTATATTGCGTCAAAGTTTAAGGACTTTGGTCCCTAAAAATCCCTAGTTACGTAATAAATGGGCGTGGCAATGATTTTTCCTGATAGATATCGTTATGATCAACAAATTTGCTTCTATAATGCATTACAAAATCTTGATCCTTTTTAAGTTATTCGTAATAGAGTTTGCGAGTATCGTGGCCCCTAATTTAAAGGGCCAGCCCCTTTTTCTTGATTTCCTTGAACAGGTCTTAAGAATACTAACATTTTTTGTTCTTAAACCTATCTCAAATTGTTGTTCGTTTTTGAGATACAAACGATTGAATATTTTAGGGGCCAGCCCTGTAAATCCTTAATGGGGACATACATTGGTGTTTTGATTAGTGGAATCGATAAGAATCATCAATGCAGACATTTTCTCTTCTACAATGCTCAACAAAATAAGTCTCCTTCTCTAGGTATATTGCGTCAAAGTTAAAGGACTTTGGCCCCTAAAAATCCATAGTTACATAATAAATGGGCGTGACAATCATTTTTTCTGATAGATATTGTTATGATCAACAACTTTGCTTCTAATAATGCATTACAAAATCTTGATCGTTTTTAGGTTATTTGTAATAGAGTTTGTGAGTGTATATGCCCCTGATTAAAGGGGCCAGCCCTTTTTTATTGATTTTGGTGGAAAGGTCTAATGAATAGTAACAATTTTTGTTTTTTCACCTATCTAAAATTGTTGTTCATTTTTGAGATATAAATGATTGAATCTTTTAGGGGTCAGCCCTTTAAATCCTTAATGGGGACAGATATTGGTGTTTTGATAAGTGCAATCGATTAGAATCATCAATGCAGACATTTTCTCTTCTACAATGCTTAACAGAATATGTCACCTTCTCTAGATATATTGCGTCAAAATTTAAGGATTTTGGCCCCCAAAAATCCCTAGTTACGTAATAAATGGGCGTGTCAATCATTTTTTCTGATAGATATTGTTATGATCAACAACTTTGCTTCTATAATGCATTACAAAATCTTGATCCTTTTTAAGTTATTTGTAATAGAGTTTACGATTGTATTGGCCCCTAATTAAAGGGGCCAGCCCCCTTTTTTTTGATTTTGTTGTAAAGAACTTTTGATTCTCTACCACTTTTGTTATATATGTCTTAACAAAATATCAACTGATCAACAGATGCAGACCAAAACGTACAAAAATTTTGTTTCAAAATTCGTACCCAATTTTCGTGCCTAGGCGAGCTCCAAGAAATGGCGCCACTGGCGTAAAACAACATAATAGTGCACAACTTCAAACTATGGTCTACCTATCCTGATAATTTCGTTGTCATATGTCTAATAGTTTCTGAGATCAGCTCTGCACAAAATGGGTCGTCAAAAATTACAAAATCGGCCATAACTCGGTACCGGAAGTGACGACAACCCAAATTTCATAAACATATAAAATTCAGATCACGTCTCATCATCTGTGAAAAAATGGTCGAAATTGGTTGAATAGTTTCTGAGAAATCGTCTGCACAAAATTTGGAAAAAAAAAATAATAATAATAATAATAATAAGAAACAGTACGAAAACTATAAGGTCTTCCGTTGGAAACGGAAGACCTTAATAAGAAACAGTACGAAAACTATAAGGTCTTCCGTTGGAAACGGAAGACCTTAACTAGATCTCGTTACGAGTAACGAGTAGGTCTTCCGTTCAATGTTTTGAAAAGTTTAATGACTTTGGCTACTATAAATCCCTAATTAAGTAATAAATGGGTGTGGTAAAAAGTTTTTCAAGCAGACATTTCTACGATCAACAACTTTGCTTCTATAATGCATTACAAAATCTTCATCGTTTTTAAGTTATTTGTCATGGAGTTTAGGAGTATCTTGGCCCGTAATTTAAAGTGCCAAACCCTTTTTCTAGATTTCATTGAAAAGGTCTTAAGAATACTATTATTTTTGTTTCGTAAACCTATCTAAAATTGTTGTTCATTTTTGAGATACAAACGATTGGGTATTTTAGGGGCCAGCCCTGTAGATCCTTAATGGGGACAGACATTGGTGTTTTGATTAGTGGAATCGATTTAAATCATCAATACAAACGTTTTCTCTTCTACAATGTTTAACAAAATATGTCTCGTTCTTTAGATATATTGTATCAAAGTTTGAAATATTTGGCCCCTAAAAATCCCTAATTACGTCATAAATGGGTGTGGCATTGAAGTTTTCAGATTGATATTGTTACAATCAACAACTTTGCTTCTATAACGCATTACAAAATCTTTAAAGTTTTTAAGTTATTTTTAATATACTTTACGAGTCTCTTGGCCCCAAGATCAAGGGGCCAGCCCCTTTTCCTTGATATCGACGAAAAGAACTTTTAATAATCTACCACTTTTGTTTTATATTTCTTAACAAAATATCAACTGATAAAAAGATACAGATCAAAACGTGTGAAAATTTTGATTCAAAATTCGGACCCAATTTTCGAGCCATAGGGAGCTCCACAGGAGTGAAACAAAAACAATGGGCACAACTTCAAACTATGGTCTAACTATCCTGAAAATTTTATATTCATATCTCTGATAGTTTTTGAGTTTTTGTGTGCACAAAATAGGTCGTAAAAATGAACAAAATGGCCGATAAATCGGTACCGGAAGTGACGACAGGAAAATTATCAAAAATGTATAAAGATCATATAAAGTCCAATCATCTGTGAAAAAATTGTGGAAATCAGTCGAATAGTTTTCGTGAAATCGCGTGCACAAAATCTGTGGAAAAGAAAAATAATAATAATAACTAGATGGTTCTCGTTGCGAGCAACGAGTGGGTCTTCCGTCCGATTTTTGAATCAATGAAATAAAACCCATCGTTTTTATGATGAAAATCGTAAATCTAAGCAAAAAATGAGAAAAAAAATTTCGTCACTCGGGGCTTGATCCCGGGTCGCCTGGGCATATGTCCACGACTTTAACGACTGAGCTACTCAGACTCTCGCTTCAGGACTTTGATGCTAAATATCTCGAAAATGCGTTGATCGATTTTAAAACAAAATACACATTCTGAATCAGTAAAAGGGTCACTATCAACTTTATAGAACAGTATTTTAAAACAAAAAAGTTGAAAAATTCACTTTTTTAAATTTGCTTCCGGTGACGACCGGAAGTGACGGCAGACATTCTTTTGACCGAGGTACACCAGAAAAACGGGAGATCTATCACCTCTGAAAATTTCAGCCCTCTATCATTACATGTTTTTGAGAAACGTCGCAGACAAAATTGACTTTTAAAAATCGTTTAACGACGATAACTTCCGACAGGAAGTAAATTTTGAAAAACTGTCACGGCGGTACAAACTTCAGATAACTAGGCATAATCTCTGAAAATTTGAAGAAAATCGAACGAGCCATCTCCGAGAAATCGCCTGCACAAAATGTGTAAGGAAAAAAAGAATAATAATAATAATAATAATAATAATAAAATTGAAAAAGAAACAATAGAATAATAGAAGGGTCTTCCGCTGAAGACGGAAGACCCTAATAATAATAATAATAAAATTGAAAAAGAAACAATAGAATAATAGTAGGGTCTTCCGCTGAAGACGGAAGACCCTAATAATAAAATTGAAAAAGAAACAATAGAATAATAGTAGGGTCTTCCGCTGAAGACGGAAGACCCTAATAAATAAGGACTGTTTTTGTCTTAATCTGAATGGATGAGTGTTTTTCAACTTGTTCTACATTCCAACAACCCCTTTGTCAAAAATATTTTTGTTAGAAAATCAAAAAAAAACAAAACACAACACACAACTTTTACAGTTGTCATAACAATATTTCAGCGAAGGTTCACGTCAAAACATGGCTGACGCGAAATAATTCCCGAATTTCTCTTTGAATTTGGGGCGTTTCCGCCCGGGACAGGAGCTGATTTTTTGTATGAGTTGAAAAACAGCGTGTAAGTTGTCTGACTAATTAGGTTTTGTAACAATGCGAGGTCATTTGAAATATTGATGCATGTTGTTTCCGGAGAGGGGTGAATAGGCCCGAGCTTGATTTTCGTCGTAAATAAATCGAAAGTAGAATTTTGAGGTGTGGATCTCGGATATTCGGTTAACGACAATTAGGGGAAGTCCTAAAGCAATGACTGATGCATTGTACACATGTATTTCAGCGTTGAGAATTTTTTTTTGTGTCGTTTACTATTAAGTTTGACTGTTTTATCAACAGGATTGATATAATCCTTATAAATGTAGAAATAACGAACTCGGTAACATGTAAATTTATTCGTTAAAAAATCAATGACAGTAATTTTCACACTTCTCACATTCATACGTAGTTCACACGCTATCGTAGATACAGACTAAACGGAAAACAAGAAATATACATGCAACAGAAATATTACACGGCTGCTTACTTCCCGTGTACTGTGTAAATTTTAATTCCTCGTACAGGCAATACGCGCCGTTTGATCTCAGGAATTTCTTGTAAATTGTTCAATCCACTGCATTTTTTACAGACAATAAGAATTGGGTCCGAGGTACATTTACACGAAATTTCATTAGGATTGAATGAAGGGCTCTGGAGTTAGAATTTTTTTCTACAGTACATGTCAAGTACGCCAATTGAAACTCAAATGGCAAAAAATTCATAACTCTGTTAAAAATGAACGAATTGGTATGGTAATTAGTATAGTAATCTAGAATGGTACTAGGTTGAAATTAGAAGTCCAAGATGAAAGATCAAGTAAAATCAGGCTAGGTAAACTAAATGATTTTGTGAATCGGGGAGGGGGGGGGGGGTTCGGTGCGTGTACTCTGTAAATTTTAATTCCCCTTATAGGCAATACGCGCCGTTTGATCTCAGGAATTTCTTCTAAATTGCTCAATCCGCTGCATATTTGGCAGACAATAGGAATGGGGTCCGAGGTACATTTACATGAAATTTCATTAGGATTGAGTAAAGGGCTCGGGAGTTAGAATTTTTTCTACAGTACATGTCGAGTACGCCAATTGAAACTCAAATGGCAAAAAATTCATAACTCTGTTACGTAGAATATTAAATTCTAAATATTACATAATACACAATTACTAAAAGAAATACATATGTTAGAAGAATGTAAAAGATGAAACTATTTATTTTTCTCAACATTGTAACTTTATTTCAGTATGAATACATAGCTAAGGATCTCAATACACATATACGAGGGAAAGCGCTATTATTGTAACTTCTTTTTCAAAATTTAAACGGAAAAGAACAGAATCCATCATTTTAAAGATAAAAACGTAAATCTGAACACATATGGAGGGAAAATGTTTTTTCGGCACTCGGGGCTTGAACCCGGGTCGCGTAGGCAATGTCCACGACTACATCGACTGAGCTACTCGGACTCTCGCTTCGGGACTTTGATGCTTAATATCTCGAGAATGCGTTGATCGATTTTAAAACAAATTACATATTCTGAATCAGTATAAGGGTCTCTATTGCGTTTAAAAATTTCAAAGAAAAGAATTAAAAAATAAAAAAGTTGAAAAATTAAATTTTTCAAATTTCCTTCCGGTGACAAACAGAAGTGACGGCGGACATTCTCTTGACCGAGGTGCACCAGAAAAACGGTAGATCTATCATCTCTGAAAATTTCAGCACTATAACTTTACTCATTTTTGAGAAACCTGACAGACAAAATTGACTTTTAAAAATCGTTTTTCGACGATAACTTCCGATTGGAAGTGAATTTTGAAAAACTGTCACGGCGGTACAAACTTCAGATGGCGAGGCATCATCCCTGAAAATTTGAAGGAAATCGATCAAGCCATCTCCGAGAAATCGCCTGCACAAAATGTGTAAGGAAAAAAAGAATAATAATAATAATAATAATAATAATAATAAAATTGAAAAAGAAACAATAGAATAATAGTAGGGTCTTCCGCTGAAGACGGAAGACCCTAATAACTAGATACGATCTCGTTAGAGTAACGAGTAGGTCTTCCGTTCAGTTTTTTAAAAGGTTTAAGGACTTTGCCTCCTATAGATCTCTAATTAAGTAATAAATTGGTGTGGCAAAGAGTTTTTCAGAAAGACATTGTTACGATCAAGAACTTTGCTTCTATAATGCATTACAAAATCTTGATCTTTTTAAAGTTATTTGTAATAGAGTTTACGAGTACCTTTGCCCCTAATTAAAGGGGCCAGCCCCTTTTTCTTGATTTCCTTGAAAAGGTCTTAAGAATACTAACATTTTTTGTTCTTAAACCTCTCTAAAATTGTTGTTCCTTTTTTATATATAAATGATTGAATCTTTTAGGGGTTAGCCCTGAAAATCCTTAATGGGGACAGACATTGGTGTTATAATTAGTGGAATCGATTAGAATCATCGATGCAGACATTTTATCTTCTACAATGCTTAAAAAAATAAGTCTCCTTCTCTAGGTATATTGCGTCAAAGTTTAAGTACTTTGGCCCCTAAGAATCTCTAATTACGTAATAAATGGACGTGGCAATGATTTTTTCTGATAGATATTGTTATGATCAACAACTTTGCTTCTATAATGCATTACAAAATCTTGATCATTTTAAAGTTATTTGTAATAGAGTTTACGAGTATCTTGGGCCCTAATTTAAAGGGCCAGCCCCTTTTTCTTGATTTCCTTGAAAAGGTCTTAAGAATACTAACATTTATTGTTCTTAAACCTATCCAAAATTGTTGTTCATTTTTGAGATACAACCGATTAAATATTTTAGGGGCCGGCCATATAAATCCTTAATGGGGATATACATTTGTGTTATAATTAGTGGAATCGATTAGAATCATCGATGCAGACATTTTCTCTTCTACAATGCCTAACAACATAAGTCTCCTTATATAAGTATATTGCGTCAAAGTTTAAGGACTTTGACCCCTAAAAATCCCTAGTTACGTAATAAATTGGCGTGCCAATGATTTTTTCTAATAGATATTGTTGCGATCAACAACTTTGCTTCTATAATGCATTGTAAAATCTTAGTCGTTTTTCATTTATTTGTAATAGAGTTTACGAGTATATTGGCTCCTTTTTAAAGAGGCCAGCCCCTTTTTCTTGATTTTGTTCGAAAGGTCTTAAGAATACTAACATTACTTGTTCTTACACATATATAAAATTGTTGTTCATTTTTGAGATACAACCGATTTAATATTTTAGGGGCCAGCCATATAAATCCTTAATGGGGACATACATTTGTGTTATAATTAGTGGAATCGATTAGAATCATCGATGCAGACATTTTCTCTTCTACAATGCTTAACAACATAAGTCTCCTTATATAGGTATATTGCGTCAAAGTTTAAGGACTTTGACCCCTAAAAATCCCTAGTTACGTAATAAATTGGCGTGCCAATGATTTTTTCTAATAGATATTGTTGCGATCAACAACTTTGCTTCTATAATGCATTGTAAAATCTTAGTCGTTTTTCATTTATTTGTAATAGAGTTTACGAGTATATTGGCTCCTTTTTAAAGAGGCCAGCCCCTTTTTCTTGATTTTGTTCGAAAGGTCTTAAGAATACTAACATTACTTGTTCTTACACATATATAAAATTGTTGTTCATTTTTGAGATACAACCGATTTAATATTTTAGGGGCCAGCCATATAAATCCTTAATGGGGACATACATTTGTGTTATAATTAGTGGAATCGATTAGAATCATCGATGCAGACATTTTCTCTTCTACAATGCTTAACAACATAAGTCTCCTTATATAGGTATATTGCGTCAAAGTTTAAGGACTTTGACCCCTAAAAATCCCTAGTTACGTAATAAATTGGCGTGCCAATGATTTTTTCTAATAGATATTGTTGCGATCAACAACTTTGCTTCTATAATGCATTGTAAAATCTTAGTCGTTTTTCATTTATTTGTAATAGAGTTTACGAGTATATTGGCCCCTTTTTAAAGAGGCCTGCCCCTTTTTCTTGATTTTGTTCGAAAGGTCTTAAGAATACTAACATTACTTGTTCTTACACATATATAAAATTGTTGTTCATTTTTGAGATATATATGATTGAATATTTTATGGGCCAGCCCTCTATATCCTTAATGGGGACAGACATTGGTGTTTTGATTAGTGAAATCGATTTAAATCATCAATACAAGTATTTTCTCTTCTACAATGCTTAACAAAATATGTCTCGTTCTCTTGATATATTGTATCAAAGTTTGAGAACTTTGGCCCCTAAAAATCCCTAATTACGTAATAAATGGGCGTGTCAATGATTTTTCCTGATATTTATTGTTACGATCAACAACTTTGCTTCTATCATGCATTACAAAATCTTTATCATTTTTCAGTTATTTGTAATAGAGTTTACGAGTGTCTTGGCCCCTAAATAAAGGGGCCAGCCCCTTTTTCTTGATTTTATTGGAAAGAACTATTGATTCTCTACCACTTTTGTTATATATGTCTTCATAAAATATCAACTGATAAAAAGATACAGATCAAAACGTGTGAAAATTTTGATTCAAAATTCGGACCCAATTTTCGAGCCATAGCGAGCTCTAAGAAATGGCGCCACAGGAGTAAAACAAAAACATTGGGCACAACTTCAAACTGTGGTCTAACTATCCTGAAAATTTCATATTCATATCTCTGATAGTTTTTGAGTTTTTATGTGCACAAAATAGGTCGTAAAAATGAACAAAATGGCCTATAAATCGGTACCGGAAGTGACGACAGGAAAATTATCAAAACTATATGAAGATCATATGAAGTCCAATGATCTGTGAAAAAATTGTGGAAATCAGTCGAATAGTTTTCGTGAAATCGCGTGCACAAAATTTGTGGAAAAGAAAAATAATAATAATAAGAAGAAGAAGAAGAAGAAGAAGAAACAGTACGAAAACAATAAGGTCTTCCGTTGGAAACGGAAGACCTTAATAATAATAATAAGAAACAGTACGAAAACAGTAAGGTCTTCCGTTGGAAACGGAAGACCTTAACTAGATACGATCTCGTTACGAGTAACGAGTAGGTCTTCCGTTCAATTTTTTAAACGATATGATTAAAATATCAATGAAATTTCTGAATTCCCCCTCACCTCCTCCCTTTCAGATAATGTATACGATTGTCAATATCATTTAAAATGCTTAACAAAGTGTTTTGCTTTTTCACATACAGTACATTAAAGATTTAAGATTTTAGTCCCCTAAAATCTCTATTTACGTCATCAATGGGTGTGGCAATGAGTTTTACAAACTGATATTGTTACGATCAACAACTTGCATCTATAATGCATTACAAACTCTTGATAGTTTTTAAGTTATGTGTAAGAGACGTTACGAGTGCCTTGGACCCTAATTTAAGGGGCCAGCCCCTTTTTCTTGAGTTCATTCGAAAGGTCTCACGAATACTAACATGTTTTGATCTTACACCTATCTTAACTTGTTGTTGATTTTTTACATACATATGATTGATTATTTAAGGGGTCAGCCCTGTAGATCCTTAATGGGGAAAGATATTGGTGTTTTGATTAGTAGAATCGCTTAGTATCATGAATGCAGACATTTCCTCTTCTACAATGCTTAACAAAACATGTCTCCTCCTCTAGAGATATTGCGTCGAAGGTTAAGGACTTTGGCCCCCTTAAAATCCCTTATTACATAATAAATGTGCGTGGCAATGATTTTTTCTGATAGATATTGTTATGATCAACAACTTTGCTTCTTCAATGCATTAAAAAATCTTGATCGTTTTTAAGTTATTTGTAATAGAGTTTACGAGTGTCTTGGGCCCTAATTAAATGGGCCAGCCCCTTTTTCTTGATTTCCTTGAAAAGGTCCTAAGAATACTATCATTTTTTGCTCTTACACTTATCTTAAATTGTTGTTCATTTTTGAGATACAAATGATTGAATATTTAAGGGGCCAGCCCTGTAGATCCTTAATGGGGACAGACATTGGTGTTTTGATTAGTGGAATCGATTAGAATCATCAATGCAAACATTTTCTCTTCTACAATGCTTAACAAAAAATATCTCTTTTTCTAGATATATTGAACCAATGTTTAAGGACTTTAGCCCCTTAAAATCCCTTATTACGTAATAAATGGGTGTGGCAATGATTTTTCCTGATAGATATTGTTATGATCAACAACTTTGCTTCTATAATACATTACAATATCTTGATCGTTTTAATGTTATTTGTTATAGAGTTTACGAGTGTCTTGGGCCTAAATTAAAGGGGCCAGCCCCATTCTCTTGATTTCCTTGAAAAGGTCTTAAGAATTCTAACATTTTTTGTTCTTACGCCTATCTAAAACTATTGTTCATTTTTGAGATATGAATGATTGAATCTTTTAGGGGTCAGCCCTATAGATCCTTTATGGGGACAGACATTGGTGTTTTGATTAGTGGAATCGATTAGAATCATCAATGCAGACATTTTCTCTTCTACAATGCTTAACAAAATATGTCTCCTTCTCTAGGTATATTGTGTCAAAGTTTAAGGACTTAGGCCCCTAAAAATCCCTAATTACGTAATAAATGGGCGTGGCAATGATTTTTTCTGATAGATGTTGTAATGATCAACAACTTTGCTCCTATAATGCATTACAAAATCTTGATCGTTTTTAAGTTATTTGTAATAGAGTTTACGAGTGTATTTGCCCCTAATTAAAGGGGCCAGCCACTTTTTCTTGATTTTCTTGGAAAGAACTTTTGATTTTCTACCACTTTTGTTATATACGTTTTAACAAAATATCAACTGATAAAAAGATGCAGACCAAAACGTATGAAAATTTTAATTAAAAATTCGTATCCAATTTTCGTGCCTAAGCGAGCTCCAAGAAATGGTGCCACTGGCCTAATACAACTACATGCTGCACAACTTTAAACTATAGTCTACCTATTCTGAAAATTCCATAGTCATATCTCTGATAGTTTCTGAGTTTATAGCTGCACAAAATGAGTCGTCAAAAAATACAAAATGGCCGATAATTCGGTACCGGAAGTGACGACCCAAAAAATGAAAAAAACGTATAAAGTTTAGATTACGTCCAATCATCTGTAAAAAAATATGACCGAGATCGGTCGAATAGTTTTCGAGAAATCGCGTGCAAAAAAAATGAAAAAAAAAATAATAATAAGAAGAAGAAACAGTACGAAAACAATAAGGTCTTCCGTTGGAAACGGAAGACCTTAACTAGATGGTTCTCGTTGCGAGCAACGAGTGGGTCTTCCGTCTGATTTTTGAAGAGATTCGATAAAACTCATCATTTTAAAGATAAAACCGTAAATTTGATTTAAAAATGAATGAAAAAATTTTGCGGCACTCGGGACTTGAACCCGGGTCGCCTGGGCCATGTCCACGACTATATCGACTGAGCTACTCGGACTCTCGCTTCAGGACTTTGATGCTTAATATCTCGAGAATGCGTTGATCGATTTTAAAACAAATTACATATTCTGAATCAGTAAAAGGGTCTCTATAGAGTGTAAAAATTTGAAATAAAAATATTAAAAATTAAAAAAGTTGAAAAATTATTTTTTTTAAATTTCCTTTCGGTGACGAACGGAAGTGACGGCAGACATTCTCTTTACCGAGGTGCAACAGAAAAACGGTAGATCTATCATCTCTAAAAGTTTCAGCCCTGTATCTTTACTCATTTTTGAGAAACGTGACAGACAAAATTCACTTTTAAAAATCGTAAAACGACGATAACTTCCGACCGGAAGTAAATTTTCAAACAATGATCAGAAAACATTAACTTCAGATAAAAATACATTTATCTTAAAAATTTGAACGAAATCGATCCAGCAATCTCCGAGAAATCGTCTGCACAAAATCGGTAAGAAAAAGAATAATAATAATAACTAGATGGTTCTAGTTGCGAGCAACGAGTGGGTCTTCCGTCCGATTTTTAAAGAGGGTCGATAAAATTCATCATTTTAAAGATAAAATCGTAAATCTGAACGAAAAATGAGTGAAAAAATTTTGCGGCACTCGGGACTTGAACCCGGGTCGCCTGGGCCATGTCCACGACTATATCGACTGAACTACTCGGACTCTCGCTTCAGGACTTTGATGCTTAATATCTCCAGAATGCGTTGATCGATTTTAAAACAAATTACATATTCTGAATCAGTAAAAAGGTCACTATAGAGTGTAAAAATTTGAAATAAAAATATTAAAAAATAAAAAAGTTGAAAAATTATTTTTTTTTAAATTTCCTTCCGGTGACGAACGGAAGTGACGGCAGACATTCTCTTTACCAAGGTGCAACAGAAAAACGGTAGATCTATCATCTCTAAAAGTTTCAGCCCTGTATCTTTACTCATTTTTGAGAAACGTGACAGACAAAATTCACTTTTAAAAATCGTAAAACGACGATAACTTCCGACCGGAAGTAAATTTTCAAACAATGATCAGAAAACATTAACTTCAGATAAAAATACATTTATCTTAAAAATTTGAACGAAATCGATCCAGCAATCTCCGAGAAATCGTCTGCACAAAATCGGTAAGAAAAAAAAGAATAATAATAATAATAATAATAAGAAGAAAAGTGAAAAAGAAACAATAGAATAATAGTAGGGTCTTCCGCTGAAGACGGAAGACACTAAAAATAATAAGAAAAGTGAAAAAGAAACAATAGAATAATAGTAGGGTCTTCCGCTGAAGACGGAAGACCCTAATAAGAACTAGATACGATCTCGTTACGAGTAACGAGTAGGTCTTCCGTTCAATTTTTTAAACGATGATTAAAATATCAATGAAATTTCAGAATTCTCCCTCACCTACTCCCTTTCAGATAATGTATAAGATTGTCAATATCATTTACAATGCTTAACAAAGTTTTTTGCTTTTTCACATACAGCACATTAAAGATTTAAGCTTTTGGTCCCCTAAAATCCCCAATTACGTCACTAATGGGTGTTGGAATACGTTTTAGAAACTGATATTGTTACGATCAACAACTTTGCTTCTATAGTGCATCACAAAATCTTGATCGCTTTCAAGATATTTGTGATAGAGTTTACAAGTCTCTTGGACCCTAATTTGAGGGGCCAGCCCCTTTTTTGAATTCATTCGAAAGGTATCTCAAATACAAACATTTTTTGTTCTTACACCTATCTTAAATTGTTGTTCATTTTTTAGATACATATGATTGATTATTTAAGGGGTCAGCCCTTTAGATCCTTAATGGGGACAGACATTGTTGTTTTGATTAGTAGAATCGATTAGTATCATGAATACAGACATTTTCTCTTCTACAATGCTTAACAAAATATGTCTCCTTCTCTAGATACATTGCGTCAAAATTTTAGGATTTGGAGCCCTAAAAACCACTAGTTACGTAATAAATGGGCGTGGCAATGATTTCTTCTGATAGATATTGTTATGATCAACAACTTTGCTTCTATAATGCATTACAAAATCTTGATCGTTTTTATGTTATTTGTAATAGAGTTAACGAGTTTATTGGCCCCTAATTAAAGGGGCCAGCCTCTTTTGATTGATTTTGTTGGAAAGGTCTTAAAAATACTAACAATTTTTGTCCTTACACCTATCTAAAATAGTTGTTCATTTTTGAGATATAAATGATTATTCATTAAGGGTTCAGCCCTGTAAATCCTTAATGGGGACAGATATTGGTGTTTTGATAAGTTCAATCGATTAAAATGATCAATGCAGATATTTTCTCATCTACAATGCTTAACAAAATATGTCTCCTTCTTTAGATATATTGCGTCGAAATTTAAGGATTTTGGCCCCTTAAAACCCCTAGTTACGTAATAAATGGGCGTGTTAATTATTTTTGCTGATAGATATTGTTATGATCAACAACTTTGCTTCTATAATGCATTACAAAATCTTGATCGTTTTTAAGCTATTTGTAATAGAGTTTACGAGTGTCATGGCCCCTTATTGAAAGGGTCAGCCCCTTTTTCTTGATTTTGTTGGAAAGGTCTTAAGAATACTAACGATTTTTATTCTTACACCTATCTAAAATTGTTGTTCATTTTTGAGATATAAATGATTGAATCTTTTAAGGGTCAGCCTTACGTAATAAATGGGCGTGGCAATGATTTTTTCTGATAGATATTGTTAAGATCAACAACTTTGCTTCTATAATGCATTACAAATCTTGATTGTTTTTAAGTTAATTGTAATAGAGTTTATGAGTCTCTTGGCCCCTAATTAAAGGGGCTAGCCCCTTTTCCATGATATTGGTGAAAAGAAATTTTAAAATTCTACCACTTTTGTTATATATGTCTTAACAAAATATCTATTTGTAAAAAGATACAGATCAAAACGTGTGAAAATTTTGATTAAAAAAGCGTACCAAATTTTCGAGCCTAGACGAGCTCCAAGAAATGGCGCCGCTGGCGTATAAAAATTATATGGTGCACGACTTCAAACTATAGTCTACCTATCCTGAAAATTTCACATTTATGTCTTTGATTGTCTCTGACTTTATGTCTGCACAAAATGGGTCGTAAAAACTTACAAAATCGGCCGAAAATCGGAACCGGAAGTGATGATTTCAAAATTAAAAAAAACTTCTAGAATTATGACCACAGGCAATCATCTGTGGAAAAAATGGCTGAAATCGGCTGGATAGTTTTTGAGAAATCGCGTGCACAAAATTCGTGGAAAAAAAAAAAATAATAATAACTAGACACGATCTCGTTGCGAACAACGAGGAGGTCTTCCGTCTGATTTTTAGAAGGTTATATGACATGATCAACTTTGATTTTCGACAACAAAACATGATGTTAAAAAATGAGTGGAGAACTAATGATTTCCTGTATCGCTTTTTATAAATTCTCTTACATAACGTTTTCGAATACTTGCATTTCTTCTAATTCAGATAGAAGAGACTAAAGATTTTCACCTCTGTCCCCTAAAAAAAACCCTAATTACGTAACGCATAAGAAAATATTTATAATGTTAGGATATATAAATGCATTATAACTAACTTTGCTTTTATAACCTATTACAAAATATCTCTCAATAAATATATAAATATATAGATAAACGACTTTAGATCCATCTGGATCCCTAATTTGAGGGGACAGCCCCTTTTTATTCATATCAAATGGAAGGTCATTTGATTTTTAACACATTTTGTTCAACCAGTGTTTAGAAATTCATGACCCTTTTTATTGATATCAAATGAAAGGTCATTTGATTCTAAACACATTTTGTTCAACAAGTATTTAGAAATTCATTACCGTTCTTGAGATATATTGGAAAGAACGTTTGAGGGACCGATTCTTTATCTCCTTATGGGGGCCGTTTAACGAAGTTTGAAGGTTTAATATGGTTTAGTACATCATTTTTAGGATCTTTTCTTCTATACTGCATTACAAAATATTTTTCCTTTCTGAAATATGGGTGATCAAAATTTTAGACTTTTGACCCCTAAAACCCCTAATTACATAACAAATGATAAAATCATTATCTTGTTTGGGTACAAGACTGTAAGATAAACATATTTATTTCTATAATTTTTCACAAAATATCTCTCAGAAAACGGTGATAGATAAAAGACTTCAGACCCATCTGGGTCCCTAATTTGAGGGGCCAGCCCCTTTTCATTGATATTGAATTAAAGGTCATTTAATTCTAAACACATTTTGTTCAACAAGTGTTTAGAAATTCGTTACCGTTCTTGAGATATATGGGAAAAAACGTTTTAGGGGCCGATCCCTTATCTCCTTTTAGGGGCCATTTAACGAAAACTTGAAGGTTGCACTACTGGCTTCGAAAACCCCTGTCTGTATGAAAATCCCCTGTCTTTCCCTGTCACCCCCTGTGTTTTCCCTGTCATCCCCTGTGCACCCCCTGTCAGCCCCTGTACACATTCCCTGTACACCCTGCAATCCCCTGTCAGCCCCTGTACACATCCCCTGTGTGCCACTGTAAGCCCCTGTCACCCCCTGTACGCCCCTGTCACCCACTGTAAGCCACTGTATTTCCCTGTGCATGCCCCTGACATCCCCTGTACGGTCTTAAACTGCTTGCTAAAGTAAAAAAAATAGTTTTTAATTATGTTTTCGGGTTTTCTTAAATATATATTTAGCAGTTTCTGATACATAAGGAAATGGAAAGCAAGAAAAGCATTCATGGTTTAGACGGTGTTTGTTTTTCATTATATTTCATAGAGGGCAACATTATTACAAACGTGAATAATTCTGACTCAAAATGGACACATATCAAGATAAATATATACCGATAAACCGCTTAATATTTTATTCCATGTATTTAAACAAATGACCCTGTTTTGTAATTTGTGAAAAAAAAAATCTAGATGGAGGATGTGCGGGAAATCTGCAGCGTTCTGTGCCATGTAGCCTGTCTGAGTTAACGCGCTTAAAGGCCGAACATTTTAAAAACGCCCCCTTATTTACCTGTACAAACTTCAAAACGAGGCCGCCTGTCAATCAAGTTTAAAACAATAGCACCCAGTTTGATTGACGTGATCGTTCGAGCGTGATCTGGCCAGGTCCGTTGTACATTTGTGCTGTACACACGTGTGTTTGGAGAAAATTCGGACGACACAGACATCGATGTAGAACGTACAATCCAACTGTTAGATTGGATTCATATTCGTATTAAATCGCTTCATATGGACATTTAGAACAATAAGATATTCCAACTAAGATCAATTCATTCTGACTAATTATTTACTTCCTGTGTATTAATTTAATTGCTTCCTGTGTTTAGATATTAGCAGCGTTCACGACCGCAGGTAGACTACAACCCTTTCACACCTCTAAAAATTAAGCCCCGCTCTCACCTGAGATTTATCACCCGGTAAAAATGTTCGGCCTTTAATAACACACCATGATTAGCACGTGCAGATAATCACACACCGATCGAAATGATCACCTATATTTTGACTGTTTTGCCTTGTGTAATGATGCATAGAATAACATCGTCCCAATGAAATGCATGTTGATTCTATTTAGCAGAAAGTTAATTAGTTAATATCTAAGTCATGTAAATCGCAATCGATTATATTTGCATTCAGCCATTGTTTTTTTTCCTGATAAATTAAGAGAGGGAGAGAGTTGATTTTTTAGAGGGGGGATTAGTCCGGCCCTTTGACACTTTTAACTTTTATGAGGTTGCATTGATCAGTTTAGTAATTCATATGCATTATTGTATAAAATTATCCTCATACATATAAAGCAATCATGATATAGTTCATGAATAATTTAATACATGTATACAAATACCGGTAACGGCACGCATGCATGATCTTAAAACAATGTTCTGGTCTTCGGGTTTTAGATTAAAAAAATATTATACATTTATTTAAATTCTGAATTTGAAAAATGAAAAAATGAGAGCAATACGGTTTAATTCATATAACTGTGTCAAATGATGTTCCGAATTTTAAGCCCTTTCTTCTCATGTTTGATATTCTTACATGTAGAACTGATAAATCAAAATTTTAAATTTCTGTTTTCTTTACTTGACATACTGCGAAAGAAAGTCATAAGCGGCGTTTAAACAACATATTGAATAATTGTTTAGCATTACCGAGCATTCAGATCTTAGGAAAAAAGTGTGTGTATATACAAGTACACGTGTGTCTGTCACCTCATTGTTCCCATCCTCGCTATCGTGCACTGCAAATTGTCAAGAAGGGTTGTGTATACAGTAGCTATAATTATATAATCAGTGACCGACCATTCAGATCTGAGGAAGTGTGTGTATATACATGTACACGCGTGTCTGTCATCTCATTTTCTCTACCTCGCTACCGTGTGCTCTGCAAATTGTCAAGAAGGGCTGTGTACAGTAGCTATTATATAACCACTGACCAAGTGAAAAAATAATGTCAACATCCTCTTCTTTGAAAACTGTAACTTCAATCAATTCTTTGATCAATTGATATGGTGTAAAATAAAACACTGGTGGATTAAAATTAATATGATCGCTTTAAGTTAATCTAAATAATGATAAAGAATTGAATGAAAAAAGGATTGCATGTTAACTTTTTAGGAAATTAATAGCCGGGTAAACTAATTTTAGTAACTTTTAATTCAAAATCAATGCAAACTCTCTCTCTCTCTCTCTCTCTCTCTCTCTCTCTCTCTCTCTCTCTCTCTCTCTCTCTCTCTCTCTCTCTCCCCGTATCTTTATAAACTCCTACATGTATAATAAACACTAGTGCTACATTTACATGTATGTTGTGAATGTTCTGACAAAGGCCGCGGATTTCTGTTCACTGGCAATAAATAAAATTATCTTTGATATCTTCCACTTCGCAGTAAAAAAGGGAAATGAAAATTAGATTTTAGAAAGTATTAAATTGTTTATGAGAGTTAATCATCAGATAAAATTCAATTCAAGGGTCCAATAAGCCGCTCAGAAACATATTTAACAAACATAATAGAATTATTTCTTAGGCAAACTTACAAGCTATTGATGCTTTATTTTTTTATTCACGGGAAATTAATAAAGGCATAATCAGGAACTTGTTATAAAAAAAGAAAGACGTGCTCTATCGTAACATGGCTGCTTACACATGTACATTCTGCATTCGTATTAACATGTTGCAGTTTGCAAATATTTGTTTAGATACACAAAATTAAATGCTAAACACCATGTGCTGCGCTTGGTCTTTGTAGAAATAATTCACAGTATTTCTTATATCTATTTTTCAAACATTAGGAGTAGTGATGTTCCCGGCCGCTAAAGGACTAAATGCCCTGAAGGCTTTCACACCTACCGAAAATAATCCCCGCCCTCACCTGAGATTTACCACCCGGTGAATCTCGAGCCTTTAGTTGTAAGCATGATTATTAAAGTACTGTATCAATAAATTATGAATGAAAACATATTATAATTTCTAAAATTACAATAACAGTGTGTCTTGTGAGTCGGCGCTCTGTCGAGTGCAAAAATTGATTTATAGCTCAATCTATAACACATGAGAGTTAAATAATTGAACTAATAAAAAAAATATATTGAAATTAAATAACAGAAAAGGCTGTTATAAACTGTTTAAAACCGTACAGGGGGTGTCAGGGGCATGTACAGGGGAATACAGTGGCTTACAGGGGTTGACAGTGGCGTACAGGGGGTGACAGGGGCTTACAGTGGCATACAGGGGGTGTGTACAGTGGCTGACAGGGGATAACAGGGTGTACAGGGGCTGTGTACAGGGGCTGACAGGGGGTGCACAGGGGATGACAGGGAAAACACAGGGGGTGACAGGGAAAGACAGGGGATTTTCATACGGACAGGGGTTTTTAGAGCCAGTAGTGTTGTATCTTGTTTAGTACATCATTTTGGGCATCTTTTCTTCTATACTGCATTTCAAAATATTTTTCCTTTCTGAGATATGGGTGATCAAAATTTTAGATTTCTGACCCCTAAAAACCCCTAATTACGAAACACATAATTGAATCAGTACATTGCTTGGATACATAACTGTAAGATAAACATATCTGCTTCTATAACCTTTCACAAAATATCTCTTAGTAAAGGGCTAAAGATAAAAGACTTTAGACCCCTCTGGTCCCCTTATTTGAGGGGCCATTCCCTTTTCATTGATATCATATAAAAGGTCATTAAATTCTAAACACATTTTGTTCAACAAGTGTCTAGAAATTCGCTACCGTTCTTGAGATATATGGGAAAAAACATTTTAGGGGCCGATCCCTTATCTCCTTATGGGGCCATTTAACGAAAGTTTGAAGGTTGTATATTGTTAAGAACATCATTTTGAGGATCATTTCTTCTAAACTACATTTCAAAATATTTTTCCTTTCTGAGATATGGGTGATCAGAATTTTGGACATTGACCCCTAAAACCCCAAATTACGTAACAAATGAGAAAATCATTACATTGTGTGGGTACATAACTGTAAGATAAACATATTTGTTTCTATAACCTTTCACAAAATATCTCTCAGTAAAGGGCTATAGATAAAAGACTTCAGACCCATCTAGATCCCTAAATTTAGGGGCTAGCCCCTTTTTATTGATATTGAATGAAAGGTCATTTAATTTTAAACACATTTTCTTCAACAAGTATTTAGAAATTCGTTACCGTTCTTGAGATATATGGGAAAAAACGTTTTAGGGGCCGATCCCTTATCTCCTTTTAGGGGCCATTTAACGAAAACTTGAAGGTTGTATCTTGTTTAGTACATCATTTTGGGCATCTTTTCTTCTATACTGCATTACAAAATAATTTTCCTTTCTGAGATATGGGTGATCAAAATTTTAGATTTCTGACCCCTAAAAACCCCTAATTACGAAACACAGGAGAAAATCATTACATTGCTTGGATACATAATTGTAAGATAAACACATTTGCTTTTATAACCTTTCACATAATATCTCTCAGTAAAGGGCTATAGATTAAATAATTTAGAGCCCTCTGTTCCCCTAATTAAAAGGGCCAGTCCCTTTTTCTTGATATCAAATGAAAGGTCTTGTTAATATAAAGGTTTCTTACGTTACATGTATTGACAAAATATTTTTCAGAAAAAAGATAAACAAAGAAAACCTCGAAAAATAACGACGTTTTTTTTAATCTCAATTTTCGGGTCCAGGCGAGCTTCGGCGCCTTTCAAGCCAGATCAAAATGAAAATAAAATTACAAATCTACGATCTGTTGTCTACCATCCCTGATTAGAATCATCAAACAGACATTTCCTTTTCTACAATGCTTAGCAAAATATATCTCCTTCTTTAGATATATTGAGTCAACGTTTGAGGACTTTGGCACCTAAATATCCCTAATTACGCAATAAATGGATGTGGCAATAATTTTTTTCAAACTGATACTCTTACCATCAACAACTTTGCTTCTATAATGCATTACAAAATCTTGATCGTTTTTTAATTATTTGGAATAGACATTACGAGTCTCCTGGCCCCTTATTAAAGGGGCCAGTCCCTTTTTCTTGATTTCATTCGACAGGTCTCAAGAATACTAACATTTTTTGTTATTACACTTATCTAAAATTGTTGTTCATTTTTGAGATAGAATGATTGAATATTTTAGGGACCAGCCCCGTAGATCCTTAATGGGGACATTCTTTGGTGTTTGGATTAGTGGAATCGATTAGAGTCATCAAAGCAGACATTTTCTCTTCTACAATGCTTAGCAAAATATGTCTCCTTCTTTAGATATATCGCGTCAAAGTTTAAGGACTTTGGCCCTTTAAAATCCCTAATTACGTCATCAATGGGCGTGGCAATGACTTTTTCAAACATATATTGTTACGATCAACAACTTTGCTCCTATAATGCATCACAAAATCTTGATCGTTTTTAAGTTATTTGTTATAGTTTTTACGAGTCTCTTGGCCCCTAATTAAAGGGGCCAGCCCCTTTTTCTTGATTTCAGTCGACAGGTCTCAAGAATACTAACATTTTTTGTTCTTACACCTATCTTAAATTGTTGTTCATTTTTGAGATAATAATGATTGAATATTTTAGGGGCCAGCCCTGTTAATCCTTAATGGGGACATACGTTGGTGTTTTGATTAGTGGAATCGATTAGAATCATCATAGGAGATATTTTCTCTTCTACATTGCTTAGCAAAATATGTCTCCTTCTTTAGATATATTGAGTCAACGTTTGAGGACTTTGGCCCTTTAAAATCCCTTATTACGTCATAAATGGGCGTGGCATTGACTTTTTCAAACATATATTGTTACGATCAACAACTTTGCTTCTATAATACATCACAAAATCTTTATCATTTTTAAGTTATTTGTAATAGACTTTACGAGTCTCTTGGCCCCTTATTAAAGGGGCCAACCCCTTTTTCTTTACATAGGTGAAAAGCACTTTTAAAATTCAACCACTTTTGTTATATATGTCTTAACAAAATATCAACCGATAAGAAGAAAAAGATCAAAACGTCTGAAAATTTTGATTCAAAATTCGTACCCAATTTTCGAGCCTAGGCGAGCTCCAAGAAATGGCGCCACTGACGTAAAACAAAAACAATAGACACAACTTCAAACTATGGTCTACCTACCCTGAAAATTTCATAACCATATCTCTGATAGTTTCTGAGTTTATGCGTGCACAACAATGGTCGTCAAAAACGACAAAATCACCGATAAATCGGTACCGTAAGTGACGACGTCAAAAATTTCAAAAACATCTAAACTTCAGATCACATTCAATCATCTGTGAAAAAATGGTTCAGATCGGTTGAATAGTTTTCGAGAAATCGCGTGCACAAAATTTGGAAAAAAATAATAATAACTAGATACGATCTCGTTACGAGTAACGAGTAGGTCTTCCGTTCAATTTTTTAAAAAGATTAAGGACTTTGGCTCCTTTAAATCCCTAATTGAGTAATAAATGGTTGTGGCAAAGAGTTTTTCAAACAGACTTTGTTACGATCAACAACTTGTCTTCTATAATGCATTACACAATCTCGATCGTTTTTAAGTTATTTGTAAGAGTGTTTACTAGTATCTTGGCCCCTAATTTTAAGGGCCAACCCCTTTTTCTTGAGTTCATTGAAAAGGTCTTAAGAATACTATCATTTTTTGTTCGTAAACCTATCAAACATTGTTGTTAATTTTTGAGATATAAACGATTGAATATTTTAGGGGCCAGTCCTATAGATCCTTAATGGGGACAGACATTGGTGTTTTGATAAGTGGAATCGATTAGAACCATCCATGCAGACATTTTCTCTTCTATAATACTTAACAAAATATGTCTCCTTCTCTACATATATTGCGTCAATGTTTAAGGACTTTGGCCCCTAAAAATCCCTAGTTACGTAATAAATGCGCTGGCAATGATTTTTTCTGATAGATATTGTTATGATCAACAACTTTGCTTCTATAATGCATTACAAAATCTTGATCGTTTTTAAGTTATTTGTAATAGAGTTTACGAGTGTTTTGGCCCCTAATGAAAGGGGCCAATCCCTTTTTCTTGATTTTGTTGGAAAGATCTTAAGTATAGTAACATTTTTTGTTCTTACACCTATCTTAAATTGTTGTTCACTTTTGAGATATAAATGATTGAATCTTTTAGGGGTCAACCCTGCAAATCCTTTATGGGAACATACATTGGTGTTTTGATAAGTGGCATCGATTGAAATCATCAATGCAGACATTTTCTCTTTTACAATGCTTAACAAAATATGTCTCCTTCTCTAGATATATTGCATCAAAATTTAAGGTTTTTGGCCCCCAAAAATCCCTAGTTACGTTATAAATGGGCGTGGCAATGATTTTTTCTGACAGATATTGTTATGATCAACAACTTTGCTTCTATAATGCATTACAAAATCTTTATCATTTTTCAGTTATTTGTTATAAAGTTTACGAGTCTCTTGGTCCCTAATTAAAGGGGCTAGCCCCTTTTCCGTGATATCGGTGAAAAGAACTTTTCGTACTCTACCACTTTTGTTAAATATGTCTCAACAAAATATCAACTGATAAAAAGATACAGATCAAAACGTGTGAAAATTTTGATTCAAAATATGTACCCAATTTTCGAGCCATAGCGAGCTCCAAGAAATGGCGCCACAGGAGTAAAACAAAAACAATGGGCACAACTTCAAACTATGGTCTAACTATCCTGAAAATTTCCTATTCATATCTCTGATAGTTTTTGAGTTTTTGTGTGCACAAAATAGGTCGTAAAAATGAACAAAATGGCCGATAAATCGGTACCGGAAGTGACGACAGGAAAATTATCAAAAATATTTGAAGATCATATGAAGTCCAATCACCTGTGAAAAAATTGTGGAAATCGGTCGAATAGTTTTCGAGAAATCGCGTGCACAAAATTTGTGGAAAAGAAAAATAATAATAATAATAATAATAATAATAAGAAACAGTACGAAAACAATAAGGTCTTCCGTTGGAAACGGAAGACCTTAACTAGATACGATCTCGTTACAAGTAGCGAGTAGGTCTTCCGTTCAATTTTTAAACAAAGTTGAAGGACTTTGGCTCCTATAAATCTCTAATTAAGTCACAAATGTCTGTGGCAAAGAGTTTTTCAAAAAGACATTGTTACGATCAACAACTTTGCTTCTATAATGCATTACAAAATCTTTATCGTTTTTAAATTATTTGTAATAATATATAATATTCTGGTCCTTAATTTAAAGGGCCAGCCCTTTTTTCTTGATTTCCTTGAAAAGCTCTCAAGAATACTAATATTTTTTGTTCCTAACCCTATCTTAAATTGTTGTTCATTTTTGAGATATAAATGATTGAATCTTTTAGGGGTCCGCCCTGTAAATCCTTAATGGGCACAGACATTGGTGTTTTGATAAGTGGAATCGATTAGAATCATCAATGCAGACATTTTCTCTTCTACAATACTTAACAAAATATGTCTCCTTCTCTAAGTATAATGCATCAAGGTTTAAGGAGTTTGGCCCCTAAAAATCCCTAATTACGTAATAAATGGGTGTGGCAACATTTTTTTCTGAAAGACATTGTTATGGTCAAGAACTTTGCTTCTATAATGCATTACAAAATCTTGATCGTTTTTATGTTATTTGTAATAGAGTTTACGAGTATCTTAGCCCCTAATTAAAGTGGCCAGCCCCTTTTTCTTGATTTTGTTGAAAAGGTCTTAAGAATACTAACATCTTTTGTTCTTACACCTATCTAAAACTATTGTTCATTTTTGAGATACAAACGATTCAAAATTTTAAGGGCCAGCCTGTAGATCCTTAATGGGGACAGACATTGGTCTTTTGATAGGTGGAATCGATAAGAATCATCAATGCAGACATTTTCTCTTCTTTAATGCTTAACAAAATATGTCTCCTTCTCTAGATATATTGCGTCAAAGTTAAAGGACTTTGGCCCCTAAAAGTCCCTTATTACGTAATAAATGGGCGTGACTATATTTTTTTCTGAAAGACATTATTATGGTCAAGAACTTTGCTTCTATAATGCATTACAAAATCTTCATCGTTTTTAAGTTATTTGTAATAGAGTTTACGAGTGTATTGCCCCTAATTAAAGTGGCCAGCCCCTTTTTCTTGATTTTGTTAGAAAGGACTTTTGATTTTCTATTACTTTTGTTATATATGTCTTAACAAAATATTATCTGATCAAAAGATACAGACCAAAACGTACAAAAATTTTGATTCAAAATTCGTACCCAATTTTCGTGCCTAGGCGAGCTCCAAGATATGGCGCTACTGGCGTAAAACAACTATATGCTGCACAACTTTAAACTATAGTCTACCTATCCTGAAAATTTCATATTTATATCTCTGATAGTTTCTGAGTTTATAGCTGCACAAAATGAGTCGTCAAAAAATACAAAATGGCCGAAAAATCGGTACCGGAAGTAACGACACAAAAAATGAAAAATCTGTATAAAGTTTAGATTATGTTCTATCATCTGTGAAAAAATGGTTGAAATCGGTCGAATAGTTTTTGAGAAATCGCGTGCACAAAATTTGGAAAAAAAAATAATAATGACTAGATACAATCTCGTTACCAGTAACGAGTAGGTCTTCCGATCAATTTTTTAAACGATATAATTAAAATATCAATGAATTTTCAGAATTCCCCCTCACCTCCTCCCTTTCAGATAATGTATACGATTGTCAATATCCTTTACCATGCCTAACAAATTGTTTTGCTTTTTCACATACAGCACGTTAAAGATTTAAGCTTTTAGTCCTCGAAAATCCCTAATTACGTCATCAATCGGTGTGGCAATGAGTATTACAAACTGATATTGTTACCATAAACAACTTGCTTCTATAATGCATTACATGTACAAAATCTTGATCGTTTTTAAGTTAAATGTAAAAGACTTAACGAGTGCCTTGGACCCTAATTGAAGGGGCCAGCCCCTTTCTCTTGAGTTCATTCGAAAGGTCTCACGAATACTAACATTTTTTGTTCTTACACCTATCTTAAATTGTTGTTTATTTTTTAGATACAAATGATTGAATATTTAAGGGGCCAGCCCTTTAGATCCTTAATGGGGACATACATTGGTGTTTTGATTAATGAAATCGATTAGTAACAACAATACAGACATTTTCTCTTCTACAAAGCTTAACAAAATATGTCTCCTTCTCTAGATATATCACGTCAAAGTTTAAGTACTTTGGCCCCTAAAAGTCCCTTATTACGTCATCAATGGGTGTGACAATGATTTTTTTCTGATAGATATTGTTACGATCAACACATTTGCTTCTATAATGCATTACAAAGTCTTTATCGTTTTTAAGTTATTTGGAATAGAGTTTACAAGTATCTTGGACCCTAATTTAAGGGGCCAGTCCCTTTTTCTTTATTTCCGTGAAAAGGCCTTAAGAATACTAACATTTTTTGTTCTTACATCAATCTAAAATTGTTGTTCATTTTTTAGATACAAATGTTTGAATATTCAAGGGGCCAGCCCTTTAGATCCTTAATAGGAATATACATTGGTGTTATGATTAATGGAATCAATTAGAACCATTGATATAGACATTTTCTCTTCTACAATGCTTTACAAAATATGTCTCCTTCTCTAGATATATCCCGTCAATGTTTAATTACTTTGACCCCTAAAAATCCCTTATTACGTCATCAATGGGTGTGGCGATGATTTTATCTGATAGATATTGTTGCGATCAACAAAATTGCATCTATAATGCACTACAAAATCTTTATCATTTTTAAGTTATTTGTAAGAGAGTTTACAAGTGTCCTAGGCCATAATTAAAGGGGCCAGCCCCTTATTATGATCTCTGTGAAAAGGTCTAAAGAATACTAACATTTTTTGTTCATACACCTATCTAAAATTGTTGTTCATTTTTGAGATACAAACGATTGAATAATTTAAGGGCCAGCCCTGTAGATCCTTAATAGGGACAGACATTGGTGTTTTGATAGGTGGATTCGATAAGAACCATCAATGCAGACATTTTCTCTTATACAATGTTTAACAAAATATGTCTCCTTCTCTAGATATATTGCGTCAAAGTTTTAGGACTTTGGCCCCTAAAAATCCCTAGTTACGTAATAAATGGGCGTGGCAATAATTTTTTCTGATAGATATTGTTACGATCAACAAATTTGCTTCGATAATGCATCACAAAATCTTTATTGTTTTTAAGTTATTTGTAATAGAGTCTAGGAGTGCATTGGCCCCTAATTAAAGGGACCAGCCCCTTTTTCTTGATTTTGTTGAAAAGAACGTTTGATTCTCTACCACTTTTGTTATATATGTCTTAACAAAATATCAACTGAAAAAACGATACAGATCAAAACGTATGAAAATTTTGAATGAAAATTCGTACCCAATTTTTGAGCCAAGGCGAGCTCCAAGAAACGGCGCCACTAGCGTAAAACAACATAATAGTGCACAAAATCAAACTATGGTCTACCTATCCTGAAAATTTGGTAGTCATATCTCTAATAGTTTTTGAGATCAGCTCTGCACAAAATGGGTCGTAAAAATTACAAAATCGGCCGTAAATCGGAACCGGAAGTGACGACAGCAAAAATTTCAACAAAAAAATAACTTCAGATCAGGTCAAATCATCTGTGAAAAAATAAATAAGATCGGTCCAGTAGTTTATGAGAAATCGCGTGCACAAAATTTGTGGAAAAAAATAATAATAACTAGATATGATCTCGTTACGAGTAACGAGTAGGTCTTCCGTTCAATTTTATAAAAAGTTTAAGGACTTTGGCTCCTATAAATCCCTAATTAAGTAATAAATGGTTGTGGCAAAGAGTTTTTCAAACAGACTTTGTTACGATCAACAACTTGTCTTCTATAATGCATTACACACTCTTGATCGTTTTTAAGTTATTTGTAATAGTGTTTACTAGTATCTTGGCCCCTAATTTTAAGGGCCAGCCCCTTTTTCTTGAGTTCATTGAAAAGTCTTCAAAATACTATCATTTTTTGTTCGTAAACCTATCAAAAATTGTTGTTAATTTTTGGGATATAAACGATTGAATATTTTAGGGGCCAGTCCTATAGATCCTTAATGGGGACAGACATTGGTGTTTTTATAAGTGGAATCGATTAGAACCATCCATGCAGACATTTTCTCTTCTATAATACTTAACAATATATGTCTCCTTCTCTAGCTATATTGCGTCAAAGTTTAAGGACTTTGGCCTCTAAATATCCCTAGTTACGTAATTAATGGGCATGACAATGATTAATCAGATAGACATTGCTACGATCAACATCTTTGCTTTGATAATGCATTACAAATTCTTGATCGTTTTTTAGTTATTTGTAATAGAGTTTACGAGTTTATTGGCCCCTAATTAAAGGGGCCAGCCCCTTTTTCTTGATTTTGTTTGAAAGATCTTAAGAATACTAACAATTTTTGTTCTTACACCTATCTAAAATTGTTGTTCATTTTTGAGATCTAAATGATTGCATAATTTAGGGGTCAGCCCTGTAAATCCTTAATGGGGACAGATATTGGTGATTTGATAAGTGCACTCGATTAGTATCATCAATACAGACATTTTCTCTTCTACAATTCTTAACAAAATATGTCTCCTTCTCTAGATATATTGCGTCAAAATTTAAGGATCTTGGCCCCTAAAAATCCCTAGTTACGTAATAAATGGGCGTGGCAATGACTTTTTCTGATAGATATTGTTATGATCAACAACTTTGCTTCAATAATGCATTACAAAATCTTGATCGATTTTAAGTTATTTGTAATAGAGTTTACGAGTCTCTTGGCTCCTAATTAAAGGGGCTAGCCCCTTTTCCGTGATATCGTTGAAAAGAACTTTTAAAATTCTACCACCTTTGTTATATATGTCTTAACAAAATATCAACTGATAAAAAGATACAGATCAAAACGTGTGAAAATTTTGATTAAAAATCCGTTCCCAATTTTCGAGCCATAGCGAGCTACAAGAAATGGCGCCGCTGGCGTATAAAAATTATATGGTGCACAACTTCAAAGTATAGTCTACCTATCCTGAAAATTTCACATTTATGTCTTTGATAGTCTCTGAGTTAATGTCTGCACAAAATGGGTAGTAAAAACTTACAAAATCGGCCGTAAATCGGAACCGGAAGTGACGATTTCAAAATTTAAAAAACTTCTAGAATTATGACCACAGGCAATCATCTGTGAAAAAATGGCCGAAATCGGCTGGATAGTTTTCGAGAAATTGCGTGCACAAAATTCGTGGAAAAAAATAATAAGAACTAGATACGATCTCGTTACGAGTAACGAGTAGGTCTTCCGCTCAATTTTTTAAACGATATGATTAAAAAATCAATGAAATTTCTTAATTACCCCTTACCTCCTCCCTTTCAGATAATGTATACGATTGTCAGTATCATTTACAATGCTTAACAAAGTGTTTTGCTTTTTCACATACAGCACATTAAAGTTTTAAGAGTTTAGTCCCCTAAAATCCCTAATTACGTCATCAATGGGTGTTTGAATGAGTTTTACAAACTGATATTGATACGATCAACAACTTGCTTTTAAAATGCATTAGAAAATCTTGATCGTTTTTAAGTTATGTGTAAGAGACTTTACGAGTGCCTTGGACCCTAATTTAAGGGACCAGCCCCTTTTTCTTGATTTCATTAGAAAGGCTTCACGAATACTAACATTTTTTGTTCTTACACCTATCTTAAATTGTTTTTCATTATTTAGATACATATGATTGATTATTTAAGGGGCCAGCCCTTTAAATCCTTAATGGGGAAAGACATTGGTGATTTGATTAGTAGAATTGATTAGTATCATGAATACAGACATTTTCTCTTCTACAATGCTTAACAAAATATGTCTTCTTCTCTAGATATATCGCGTCAAAATTTAAATACTTTGGCCCCTAAAAGTCCCTAATTACGTAATAAATTGGCGTGGCAATAATTTTTTCTGATCAATATTGTTGCAATCAACAAATTTGCTTCTATAATGCATTACAAAATCTTGATCGTTTAGGTTATATGTAATAGAGTTAACAAGTCTTTTGGGCCCTAATTAAAGGGGCCAGCCCCTTTTTTCTTGATTTACTTGAAAAGGTCTCACAAATACTAACATTTTTTATTCTTACACCCCTCTAAAATTGTTTTTCACTTTTGAGATACAAATGATTGAATATTTTAGGGGCCAGTCTTGTAGATCCTTACATGCAATGGGGACAGACATTGGTGTTTTTATTAGTAAAATCGATTTAACTCATAATTCCAAGCATTTTCTCTTCTACAATGCTTCAAAAAATATGTCTCGTTCTCTAGATATAATATATCAAAGTTTGAGAACTTTGGCCCCTAAAAATTCCTAATTACGTAATAAATGGGCGTGGCAATGATTTTTCCTGATAGATATTGTTACCATCAACAACTTTGCTTCTATAATGCATTACAAAATCTTTATCGTTTTTCAGTAATTTGTAATAGAGTTTACGACTATCTAGGCCTCCAAATAAAGGGGCCAGCCCCTTTTTCTTAATTTCCTTGAAAAGGTCGCACAAATACTAACATTTTTTGCTCTCACATCCATCTTAAATTGTTGTTCATTTTTGAGATACAAATGATTGAATATTTTAGGGGCCAGCCCTCTAGATCCTTAATGGGGACAGACATTGGTGTTTTGATTTGTGAAATCAATTTAAATCATCAATACAAGTATTTTCTCTTCTACAATGCTTCACAAAATATATCTCGTTCTCTAGATATATTGCGTCAAAGTTTAAGGACTTTGGTCCCTAAAAATCCCTAGTTACGTAATAAATGGGCGTGGCAATCATTTTTCCTGATAGATATCGTTATGATCAACAACTTTGCTTCTACAATGCATTATAAAATCTTTATCATTTTTAAGTTATTTGTAATATACTTTACGAGTGTCTTGGTCCCTAAATTAAGGGGCCAGCCCCTTTTTCTTGATTTCCTTGAAAAGGTCACACAAATACTAACATTTTTTGTTCTTACACCTATCTTAAATTGTTTTTCATTTTTGAGATACAAATGATTGAATTTTTTAGGGGCCAGTCCTGTAGATCCTTAATGACGACAGAAAATGGTGTTTTGATTAGTGGAATCGATTCAAATCATCAATACAAGTATTTTCTATTCTACAATGCTTAACAAAATATGTTTCGTTCTCTAGATATATTGTATCAAAGTTTGAGAACTTTGGCCCCTAAAAATCCCTCATTACGTAATAAATGGGCGTGGTAATGATTTTTCCTGATATATATTGTTACGATCAACAACTTTGCTTCTACAATGCATTATAAAATCTTTATCATTTTCCAGTTATTTGTAAGAGAGTTTACGAGTATCTAGGCCCCTAAATAAAGGAGCCAGCCCCTTTTTTTTGATTTCCTTGAAGAGGTCTCACAAATACTAACATTTTTTGTTCTTACACCTATCTTAACTTGTTGTTCATTTTTGAGATAAAAATGATTGAATATTTTAGGGGCCAGTCCAGTAGATCCTTAAAGGGGACAGACATTGGTGTTTTGATTAGTGGAATCGATTTAAATCATCAATACAATTATTTTCTATTCTACAATGCTTAACAAAATATGTTTCGTTCTCTAGATATATTGTATCAAAGTTTGAGAACTTTGGCCCCTAAAAATCCCTAATTACGTAATAGATGGGCGTGGCAATGATTTCTCTGATATATATTGTTACGATCAACAACTTTGCTTCTATAATGCATTACAAAATCTTGATCGTTTTTAAGTTATTTGTAATAAAGTTTACGATTGTATTGGCCCCTAATTAAAGGGGCCAGCCCCTTTTTTTGATTTTGTTGGAAAGAACTTTTGATTCTCTGCCACTTTTGTTATATATGTCTTAACAAAATATCAACTGATAAAAAGATGCAGACCAAAACGTACAAAAATTTTGATTCAAAATTCGTACCCAATTTTCGTGCCTTGGCGAGCTCCAAGAAATGGCGCCACTGGCGTAAAACAACATAATAGTGCACAACTTCAAACTATGGTCTACCTATCCTGAAAATTTCGTTATCATATATCTAATAGTTTCTGAGATCAGCTCTGCACAAAATGGGTCGTAAAAAATTACAAAATCGGCCGTAACTCGGTACCGGAAGTGACGACAACGCAAATTTCAAAAACATATAAAATTCATTCTATAGATCACGTCTCATCATCTGTGAAAAAATGGTCGAAATTAGTTGAATAGTTTCTGAGAAATCGCGTGCACAAAATTTGGAAAAAAAAAAATAATAATAATAACTAGATCTCGTTACGAGTAACGAGTAGGTCTTCCGTTCAATGTTTTGAAAAGTTTAATGACTTTGGCTACTATAAATCCCTAATTAAGTAATAAATGGGTGTGGTAAAAAGTTTTTCAAGCAGACATTGCTACGATCAACAACTTTGCTTCTATAATGCATTACAAAATCTTCATCGTTTTTAAGTTATTTGTCATGGAGTTTAGGAGTATCTTGGCCCGTAATTTAAAGTGCCAAACCCTTTTTCTAGATTTCATTGAAAAGGTCTTAAGAATACTATTATTTTTGTTTCGTAAACCTATCTAAAATTGTTGTTCATTTTTGAGATACAAACGATTGGGTATTTTAGGGGCCAGCCCTGTAGATCCTTAATGGGGACAGACATTGGTGTTTTGATTAGTGGAATCGATTTAAATCATCAATACAAACGTTTTCTCTTCTACAATGTTTAACAAAATATGTCTCGTTCTTTAGATATATTGTATCAAAGTTTGAAATATTTGGCCCCTAAAAATCCCTAATTACGTCATAAATGGGTGTGGCATTGAAGTTTTCAGATTGATATTGTTACAATCAACAACTTTGCTTCTATAACGCATTACAAAATCTTTAAAGTTTTTAAGTTATTTTTAATATACTTTACGAGTCTCTTGGCCCCAAGATCAAGGGGCCAGCCCCTTTTCCTTGATATCGACGAAAAGAACTTTTAATAATCTACCACTTTTGTTTTATATTTCTTAACAAAATATCAACTGATAAAAAGATACAGATCAAAACGTGTGAAAATTTTGATTCAAAATTCGGACCCAATTTTCGAGCCATAGGGAGCTCCAAGAAATGGCACCACAGGAGTGAAACAAAAACAATGGGCACAACTTCAAACTATGGTCTAACTATCCTGAAAATTTTATATTCATATCTCTGATAGTTTTTGAGTTTTTGTGTGCACAAAATAGGTCGTAAAAATGAACAAAATGGCCGATAAATCGGTACCGGAAGTGACAGCAGGAAAATTATCAAATATTTATGAAGACCATATGAAGTCCAATCATCTGTGAAAAAATTGTGGAAATCGGTCGAATAGTTTTCGAGAAATCGCTTGCACAAAATTTGTGGAAAAGAAAAATAATAATAACTAGATACGATCTCGTTACGAGTAACGAGTAGGTCTTCCGTTCAATTTTTTAAAAAGATTAAGGACTTTGGCTCCTATAAATCCCTAATTGAGTAATAAATGGTTGTGGCAAAGAGTTTTTTAAACAGACTTTGTTACGATCAACAACTTGTCTTCTATAATGCATTACACAATCTTGATCGTTTTTAAGTTATTTGTAAGAGTGTTTACTAGTATCTTAGCCCCTAATTTTAAGGGCCAGCCCCTTTTTCTTGAGTTCATTGAAAAGGTCTTAAGAATACTATCATTTTTTGTTCGTAAACCTATCAAAAATTGTTGCTAATTTTTTAGATATAAATGATTGAATATTTTAGGGGTCAGTCCTATAGATCCTTAATGGGGACAGACATTGGTGTTTTGATAAGTGGAATCGATTAGAACCATCCATGCAGACATTTTCTCTTCTATAATACTTAACAAAATATGTCTCCTTTTCTAGATATATTGCGTCAAAGTTTAAGGACTTTGGCCCCTAAAAATCCCTAGTTACGTAATAACTGCGCTGGCAATGATTTTTTCTGATAGATATTGTTATGATCAACAACTTTGCTTCTATAATGCATTACAAAATCTTTATCGTTTTTAACTCATTTGTAATAGAGTTTACGAGTGTGTTGGCCCCTAATGAAAGGGGCCAGCCCCTTTTTCTTGATTTTGTTGGAAAGATCTTAAGTATAGTAACATTTTTTGTTCTTACACCTATCTTAAATTGTTGTTCACTTTTGAGATATAAATGATTGAATCTTTTAGGGGTCAACCCTGCAAATCCTTTATGGGAACATACATTGGTGTTTTGATAAGTGGCATCGATTGAAATCATCAATGCAGACATTTTCTCTTCTACAATGCTTAACAAAATATGTCTCCTTCTCTAGATATATTGCTTCAGAATTTAAGGTTTTTGGCCCTAAAAATCCCTAGTTACGTTATAAATGGGCGTGGCAATGATTTTTTCTGACAGATATTGTTATGATCAACAACTTTGCTTCTATAATGCATTACAAAATCTTTATCATTTTTCAGTTATTTGTTATAAAGTTTACGAGTCTCTTGGCCCCTAATTAAAGGGGCTAGCCCCTTTTCCATGATATCGGTGAAAAGAACTTTTCATACTCTACCACTTTTGTTATATATGTCTCAACAAAATATCAACTGATAAAAAGATACAAATCAAAACGTGTGAAAAATTTGATTCAAAATCTGTACCCAATTTTCGAGCCATAGCGAGCTCCAAGAAATGGCGCCACAGGAGTAAAACAAAATCAATGGGCACATTTTCAAACTATGGTCTAACTATCCTGAAAATTTCATATTCATATCTCTGATAGTTTTTGAGTTTTTGTGTGCACAAAATAGGTCGTAAAAATGAACAAAATGGCCGATAAATCGGTACCGGAAGTGACGACAGGAAAATTATCAAAAACGTTTGAAGATCATATGAAGTCCAATCACCTGTGAAAAAATTGTGGAAATCGGTCGAATAGTTTTCGAGAAATCGCGTGCACAATATTTGTGGAAAAGAAAAATAATAATAATAATAATAATAATAATAATAATAATAATAAGAAACAGTACGAAAACAATAAGGTCTTCCGTTGGAAACGGAAGACCTTAATAAGAAACAGTACGAAAACTATAAGGTCTTCCGTTGGAAACGGAAGACCTTAATAATAATAATAAGAAGAAACAGTGCGAAAACAAGAAGGTCTTCCGTTGGAAACGGAAGACCTTAATAATAAGAATCAGTACGAAAACAATAAGGTTTTCTGTTGGAAACGGAAGACCTTAATAATAAACAGAACGAAAAGAAGAAGGTCTTCCGTTGGAAACGGAAGACCTTAATAATAATAATAAGAAACAGTACGAAAACAATATGGTCTTCCGTTGGAAACGGAAGACCTTAATAAGAAACAGTACGAAAACTATTTCCGTTGGAAATGGAAGACCTTGATAAAAAGAAACAGTACGAAAACAATAAGGTCTTCCGTTGGAAACGAGCAACGAGAGGTCTTCCGTTTGAATACACCTTACGCTATCGGGATGCTTGTTCTTTTCTATCAATAAGACCGCGGAACATTAACTGGCAAGATTGGAAATATACAGAAAGACGGAAAATAAAATGGAACCTGTTAAACACACCTTCAATCAAATGTCTTTCATTCATAAAAGTTTTGTATCTTGATTTCTTACAGTTTCTGAGATCTCCCGTGTACAAAATTTGTATGAAAAAACCTACTGAGATATTTGAGATGTCTCACCGGAAGTAGGATTTTTTTTTTAGTTTATTTAACCATTTGTAGGTGACCCATTGTATTTCTATTACTAAAATGTTACTTCCATGGTAAATAACAAAAAAAAAATTAAACAATAAAATTTTGGAGTACTTCCTTTGAGTACTGGAAGTTAGGCCAGATGAAACAAAATAATGTAAACACATGTACATACATAGGTCTATCATTCAACAAAGTATGGTTGTTTAAGTTTATACCGTTTTTGAGATCTTATTGAGACAAAGATTTTTGTCGCGGGACAGGAAGCGGACAAACAGTAGTGCTCAATAAAAATTAAAGTTAGTATTTATTAAATACTTTTCCATCATACATTATTATTTGAAATCTAACTAAAACTGTCAAAGAAAATCATTTAAACTTATAAACAGCTTGATTTGTTTGAACCCTTTCGGTGAGGACCGGAAGAGAAACCCGTTAAACACATCTTCAATCAAATGTCTATCATCCTTGTTAGTTTTGTGTTTTGATCACTTACAGTTTCTGAGATCTCGCTGGTACAAATTTTGTTCAAAAGCATTTACCTGAGATATTCGAGATATCTCACTGGAAGTAGAATTTGTTGGTCTATTTAACATTGCATAAATAAAATTTGTAAAGATACTAATCTATTAAATCTATGAAAAATAAATTAAATATGAAAATAATTTTTAAAGTACTTCCGGTGACGACCGGAAGTTAGACGAATCAAACAAAATAGAGTAAACAAATGAATATACATATGTCTATCATCCCACACAGTTTGGTTGTCCAAGTAGTTACTATTTTTGAGTTATTGTTGAGACAAGGTTTTTTGTCTCGGGACAGGAAACGGACCAACAGAAGTGCTCAATCAAAATTAAAGTTTATATTTTTTTAACGTTTTCCTATTGTACAGTTTTGTTTATCAAGCAATCTAAAACTGTCAAAGAAAAACAGTTAAAATTATTAAAAACTTCAATTGTTTGTACCCTTCCGGTGACGACCGGAAGTGACGGGCAATAAAATGGAATCAGTTAAACTCATCCTCAATCGAATGTCTATCGTCCTTGTCAGTTTCGTGTCTTAATCACTTACAGTTTCTGAGATCTCGCGGGTACAGAATTTATTTTAAAAAAGCTACCGCGGAACATTGGAAATATACAGCTTACGTCAATTTCACCTATTACAGTCAAAACATTTGATATGGACGGGAACAAATTGACGCAGATGTTTGAGAAAACGTTGGATTCAAACTGTAGTTAATATTGGAAGTGTATTTACAATCCACCTCAGCGTTCCTAACTTGCTATATTACTTATGCGATCGAAACACATTTCATTTAGTATCAGAAAAGCGATAAAAAAAACCATTTTATTTCATCAATAATTATATAATCAGCAAATATGAGAAGATCCAAATTCGGGAGAGATTATACGCAAGGCAAAGCATTGTCCGATGACTTCAGAGAATCAGTCGCCACAGATACACTTCCTGTAGCTACAGTTTCAATCCGCTGTTTTCTCAGACGTCCGCGTCAATTTGTTCCCGCCCATTTCAAATGTTTTGACTGTAACAAGTGAAATTGACGTAAGCTGTATATTTCCAATTTTGCCAGTTAATGTTCCGCGGTCTTAATTATACATTATAAAATGTCGGGTTTCAATTTTAGATAGTAACACCTACAGCAGTATACATCATGAATTTTTAACACAATCAGTGACATATTAAACGGCGTAATTAATTTCTGCAAAAAATAAAAGGATCGAAATCAAGGAAGGTTTAATAGGCGTAGCTGTTTTCTTAAAACATCGTTAATATATGGATTTACTCTTTACTTCTTCATGTTTTAGACATGATATATATAAAATGCCATACGCTATAAACTGCATTTGTAGAGAGAGAGAGAGAGAGAGAGAGAGAGAGAGAGAGAGAGAGAGAGAGAGAGAGAGAGAGAGAAATTAATCAGAAATCGATTTGATAAAGAAATTGATTATCTTTTTATCTGCTTCTTTTGCATATCGATTAATATTTTTTTGTGTCAAGTTTATCTCACACTGTATGATAAAAAATTTTGCTAAGTCGGCAAATAAAATAACCTACATCTTACAAATGTAGTATGGTTAATTATCCCCTTTTTCCCGAATCCACTCAATACCCCAGTGTTATGTCTAAATGACCAGTGTTAAGCAATCGGTTAATATATTACGAAATTTATGAATTTTAACCTCGATGCTTAATCACTAAACAGATATAATAAATCCCGCTTTTTGGGTGAACATTATATGTATGTAGACCTTTGTAAATAATTATAAACTTAAGGCAGATTTTAAATGATTACCGGTATAATCCCGATGCACCCTGCCGTAATGACTTTTGTTTTTTATCCAAAGTGAAAAATCAGACTTTTCGTTTTAACAGTATATTTCCCCGATCGGTGATTACAACTGTTTATTCCTAAGCTCAAGCACACATACACGGGTGGTCAGTTTTCACACCTTGTCGCAGTCACCCGGTCGTTTGTATAGTTCCGTGTGTAAAATTCGGGGGTGTTTCTTAATCCCAGACAGACAACAGATGTATCTGTAGACATACACAAAGAAGGAAAAAGTACACCGTCTACAATAAAAATGACTTTTTAGCGTTGACTTCCAATCAGTACGACAACCATTTAAGAATGAATTTCAAATCATTTAAATCCAAAGACATTATGTCGTAACTAGAAATAAATACAAACATAATGTACATTTAGCCTCTAGCAACATTACTCCATGTTACCTGTAGTAGTTTTTATTCAAATACTAAAATATTCGTACGAGAGAGAGAGAGAGAGAGAGAGAGAGAGAGAGAGAGAGAGAGAGATTTTATAGTGTTTTATAGTGTTCAGAAAATCAATATATAAACAACATATGTCAATAAACGCTGTATACATGCATGCATGTATCTATTATGTGAATAAATACTAAACAGTCCTCCTTTTAAAGTCCAGTATAATACTTAAATAAATCGTGGGCGCATTGCTTAAAGTTGCTAAAAAATTAAGAGAAGGAGATAGAGAGAAAGAACAAATCTTGGCTCCGGTAGATTAGAACACACAACTTTTGGTGACATAACAGTATTTCACCGAAAGTTCACGTCAAAAAATGTCTGAGGCAAAATAATTTCCGAATTTCTCTTTGAATTTGGGGCGTTTCTGCCCAGGACAGGAGCTGATTTTTTGTATGAGATGAAAAACAACGTGTGAGATGTCGGACTATGCAGGTTTTGTAACAATGCGAGGTCATTTGAAATATTGATGCGTGTTGTTTCCCCGGGGAGGTGGGGGGGGGGGGTGAAAAGGCCCGAGTTTGATTTTCGTCGTAAATAAATCGAAAGTAGAATTTTGAGGTGTTGATCTCGGTTTCGGGTAACGGCAATTAGGGGAAGTCCTAAACAATGAATGATGCATTTAAATTACACATGTATTTCAGCGTTTAGAAATTTTTTTTGTGTCGTTTACTATAATGTTTGACTGTTTTATTTCGACAGGATTGATAAAATCTTGATAAATGTAGAAATAACGAAATCAGTAAAATGTAAATTTATTCGGTAAAATATCGATGACAGTAATTTTCACAGTTCTAACATTCAGAAGTAGTTCACACGCTATCATTGATACAGACTAAACGGAAAAAAGAAATATACATGCACCAGAAATATTACACGGCAGCTTACTTCCCATGTACTGTGTAAATTTTGATTCCCCATATAGGCAATACTCGCTGTTTGATCTCGGGGATTTCTTCTAAATTGTTCAATCCGCTGCATATTTGACAGACAATAAGAATGGGGTCCGAGGTACATTTACACGAATTTTCATTAGGATAGAGTGAACGGCTCGGAAGTAATAACTTTTTTTTCTACAGTATATGTCAAGCACGCCAATTGAAACTCAAATGCCAAAAAATTCATAACTCTGTTAAAAATGAACAAATTGGTCTTGTCATTAGTACAGTAATCAAGAATGGTACTAGGTTGAAATTAAAAGTCCAAGATCAAAGACTAAGCAAAGGCAGGCCAGAATCGGGTAGGGGGGGGGGGGGGGGTGTCGGGGTCGGTGACTTCTATATTAAACGTAGAATATTAAATTCTAAATATTACATACATGTATAACACAATTACTAAATGAAATACATAAATTAGAACAATGTATAAGCGTTGTATTAAAGATGTATATATTTATTTTTCTCAACATTTTAATTTTATTTCAGTATGAATACATAGCTAAGGATCTCAGTACACATATACGGGGAAAAGCGCTATTATTGTAACTTTGTTTTACAAAATTAAAACGGAAAAGAACAGAATCCATCATTTTAAAGATAAAAACGTTAATCTGAGCACAAAAGGAGGGGAACAAAATTTTGTCTCTCGGGGCTTGAACCCGGGTCGCCTGGACACATATCCACGACTCGAACGACTTCGCTTCAGGACTTTGATGCTTAATATCTCGAGAATGTGTTGATCGATTTTAAAACAAATTACATACTCTGAATCAGTAAAAGGGTCACTATCGAATAAAAACAGAAAAAAAAAATCAAAACAAAAAAGTTAAAAAATGACTTTTTTGTTTCCTTCCGGTGACAACCGGAGGTAACGGCGGATGTTCGGATATGCGAAGGGCACTGTGAGTGAAGACTTTCTACAATCCCTGAAAATTTGAAAGTTCTATCTTAAATACCTTTGGAGAAAAATCGTGAACAAGCAAAAACATTAATTCTTTAATATTTCGTGACCGGAAGTGACGACCAAAAAAATGACGTGTAAATTTCTTACAAATTTTGTCATGAATAAGATCTGAGAGTTCCATCAAAATCGGCTGAAGCGTTTTTGAGAAAACGTGACCGAAAAAAACCCCAATAATAACTAGACGCGACTCGTTGAGAGCAACGAGAGGTCTTCCGTTTGAATACACCTTACGCTATCAAGATACTTGTTCTTTTCTATAATTTCTTAACACTTCTTCAAATTCCATTTAACATTCTCTAAGGATTTAAATAGGCATATACTTATGCGAATTTCTAACTCATATGTTGCTTTCTTTTGATTAAAATACTTAAGACCGCGGAACATTAACTGGGAAGATTGGAAATATACAGTTTAAGTCAATTTCACCTGTTACAGTCAAAACATTTGATATGGACGGGAACAAATTGACGCGGACATCTGAAAAAAAAACCCGTTGAATTGAAACTGTAGTTATAGGAAGTGTATTTTCAATCCACCTCAGCGTTCCTAACTTGCTATATAAGTTATGCGATCGAAAAACATTTTATTTAGTATCAGCAAAACGATTGAAAAACATTTTATTTCATCAATAAGTATATAATCAGCAAATATAAGAAAATCCCCACTCGGGAGAGATTATACGCAAGGCAAAGCATTGTCCGATGACTTCAAAGAATCAGTCGCCATACACTTCCTATAGCTACAGTTTCAATCCACTGTTTTCTCAGACGTCCGCGTCAGTTTGTTCCCGCCCATTCCAAATGTTTTGACTGTAACTAATGTTCTGCGGTCTTAATAATACATTGTCGGGTTTCAATTTTACATAATAGCACCTACGGCAGTATACATTATGAATTTTTAACATAACCAGTGACATATTAAGCGACATTATTAATTTCAGCAAAAAATAAAAAAATCAAGGAAGGTTGTAACATGCGTAGCTGTTTTCTTAAAACATCGTTAATTTATGGATTTACCTTTTACTTCTTAATGTTTTAGAAAGAAGATATATAAAATTTCATACGCTATAAACTACATTTGAATAATGTGTGTGTGTGTGCATCGTGCCGATACCTACGACATGTTCTAGTTTACACACGTGCAACTTACTACATTTTCAAAACCTACGACCCAAATCCGTGTAGTAAGTTTGCAGATCCCCGTAAATCGGGGTTTTCGACCATGATTTACCCAGAAAATACAAAATTAAAAAAAGTGTGAGTTTCCGGTTTACACATGAATTTTGTTACACACGATATCGAGTCATAATGGGGACGTTACACAATTTGCCTCCTTGCCATATTTGCGCATGCGCAAATTCAACTTCCTACGTAAATATTGGAAACGCAAATGAAGGTAATAACACTTATTTTTTCATGAAAAATTAATCATTTGTTGATTTATAAAACAATTTTCTTTCAAATATATGATTTCAGATCATTTATTTAAATGGCCATGTCTGATTTTTCATTATTCTGCTGTAAAATTGAGGAAAAGTTAGTTGTTTTTTGTGTGTCGCCTCATGATGTTGGGGATGGTTAAGATGTTTTTCTTTTACATTCAACTAGGTTTAACTTTGGTAGTAGTCATTTAGTGTGTGATTCTCTTAAAGTTCGTATTTTGAATAGTCATTCATTCCTGTGTAATTTTAGTATATCATTGAACTTTTTAATAAACTCACGAAAAGTTAGAATTTCCTCCAAACTTCAATAAATAATATGTGATTCCTCCAGTGTCTCTGAAACATTTTATGGGTTATAATTGTGCAATTCCTCCTTATTGACATTATCAAATGGAACGAATCTGCATTACTTTGAGGAATAATCATGTTATTAAGAAAAAACATTCCAAATAGGACAACCATAATTTTTAATTTAACGTTAAAAAATCAGTATAGTAATTCACTTTCGTAACACCTTAAATCTGTTGGTATCAATATTTGCACCCTTATTCCTGCTTAATGACATTATTACAAAGAAATAATCAGCATTACTTTAAGGAAAAATTCTTTTATTTAGAAATTACACCCCAATGAGAAAACTCATATGTTTTGTTTCAAAATTTAAATGTTGGTATAGTCAATCACTTAGAAAAACCCCTAAATCTTTTTTTATCAATATTTGCACACTAATTTATCCTTTGTTATATTAATACAAAGAAATAATCAGCATTGATTTAAGGAAAAAACATTTTATTAAGAAATAACACCTCCTCGAAGAAACCCATAATTTTCATTTCAACATTAAAAGGTCAGTATAGTTAAACACTAAGGAAAACCTAAAAATCTGTTGGGATCAAAATTTACACCCTAATTTATCCTTTATTACATTAAAACAAAGAAATTATCAGAATTAGTTGAAGGAAAAATCCTTTAATTCAAAAATACACCCCCATTAGAAAACCAATAATTTTCACTTTAATGTTAAAAAATCAGTCTTGTAATTCCCTTTAGAAACCTTCTCAATCTTTTCGGATAAATATTTGCACCATAATTCCTCCTTAATGACATTATTACAAAGAAATAATCAGCATTACATTAAGGAAAAATTCTTTTATTAAGAAATTACACCCTTATAAGGTAACCCATAATTTTCATTTTAACGTTAAAGAATCAGTATAGTAAATCACTTAGGAGACTCCCTGAAACTTTTCAGATCAAAATTTTAACCCTAAATCCTCCTTAATGACATTATTACAAAGAAATAAACAGCATTAGTTAAAGGAAAAATTCTTTTATTTAGAAATTACACCCCAATGAGAAAACCCATATTTTTTGTTCTAAAGTTCAAATATTGGTATAGTCAATCACATAGAAAAACCCCTAAATCTTTTTTGATTAATATTTGCACACTAATTTATCCTTTGTTATATTAATACAAAGAAATAATCAGCATTAATTTAAGGAAAAAACATTTTATTAAGAAATAACACCCCCTCGAAGAAACCCATAATTTTCATTTCAACGTTAAAAAGTCAGTATAGTTAAACACTAAGGAAAACTCAAAAATCTGTTGGGATCAAAATTTACACCCTAATTTATCCTTTGTTATATTGATACAAAGAAATAATCAGCATTAGTTTCAGGGAAAATCCTTTAATTAAGAAATACACCCCAATGAGAAAACCCATAAATTTCATTTAAATGTTAAAAAATCAGTATTGTAATTCCCTTCAGAAACCCCCTCAATCTTTTTGGATCAATATTTGCACCATAATTCCTCCTTAATGACATTATTACAAAGAAATAATCAGCATTACATTAAGGAAAAATTCTTTTATTAAGAAATTACACCCTTATAAGGAAACCAATAATTTTCATTTTAACATTAAAGAATCAGAATAGTAAATCACTTAGGAGACTCCCTGAAACTTTTCAGAACAAAATTTTAACCCTAAATCCTCCTTAATGACATTATTACAAAGAAATAATCAGCATTAGTTAAAGGAAAAATTCTTTTATTTAGAAATTACACCCCAATGAGAAAACCCATATTTTTTGTTCTAAAGTTCAAATATTGGTATAGTCAATCACATAGAAAAACCCCTAAATCTTTTTTGATTAATATTTGCGCACTAATTTATCTTTTGTTATATTAATACAAAGAAATAATCAGCATTAATTTAAGGAAAAAACATTTTATTAAGAAATAACACCCCCTCGAAGAAACCCATAATTTTCATTTCAACGTTAAAAAGTCAGTATAGTTAAACACTAAGGGAAACTCAAAAATCTGTTGGGATCAAAATTTACACCCTAATTTATCCTTTGTTATATTGATACAAAGAAATAATCAGCATTAGTTTCAGGGAAAATCCTTTAAGAAATACACCCCAATGAGAAAACCCATAAATTTCATTTAAATGTTAAAAAATCAGTATTGTAATTCCCTTCAGAAACCCCCTCAATCTTTTTGGATCAATATTTGCACCATAATTCCTCCTTAATGACATTATTACAAAGAAATAATCAGCATTACATTAAGGAAAAATTCTTTTATTTAGAAATTACACCCCAATGAGAAAACTCATATGTTTTGTTTCAAAATTCAAATGTTGGTAAAGTCAATCACTTAGAAAAACCCCTAAATCTTTTTTTATCAATATTTGCACACTAATTTATCCTTTGTTATATTAATACAAAGAAATAATCAGCATTAATTTAAGGAAAAAACATTTTATTAAGAAATAACACCCCCTCGAAGAAACCCATAATTTTCATTTCAACGTTAAAAAGTCAGTATAGTTAAACACTAAGGAAAACTCAAAAATCTGTTGTGATCAAAATTTACACCCTAATTTATCCTTTGTTATATTGATACAAAGAAATAATCAGCATTAGTTTCAGGGAAAATCCTTTAATTAAGAAATACACCCCAATGAGAAAACCCATAAATTTCATTTAAATGTTAAAAAATCAGTATTGTTATTCCCTTCAGAAACCCCCTCAATCTTTTTGGATCAATATTTGCACCCTAATTCCTCCTTAATGACATTATTACAAAGAAATAATCAGCATTACATTAAGGAAAAATTCTTTTATTTAGAAATTACACCCTTATAAGGAAACTCTTAATTTTCATTTTAACGTTAAAGAATCAGTATAGTATATCACTTAGGAAACTCCCTGAAACTTTTCAGATCAAAATTTTAACCCTAAATCCTCCTTAATGACATTATTACAAAGAAATAATCAGCATTAGTTAAAGGAAAAATTCTTTTATTTAGAAATTACACCCCAATGAGAAAACCCATATTTTTTGTTCTAAAGTTCAAATATTGGTATAGTCAATCACATAGAAAAACCCCTAAATCTTTTTTGATTAATATTTGCACACTAATCTATCCCTAGTTATATTAATACAAAGAAATAATCAGCATTAATTTAAGGAAAAAACATTTTATTAAGAAATAACACCCCCTCAAAGAAACCCATAATTTTCATTTCAACGTTAAAAAGTCAGCATAGTTAAACACTAAAGAAACCCCAAAAATCTGTTGGGATCAAAATTTACACCCTAATTTATCCTTTGTTATATTAATACAAAGAAATAATCAGCATTAGTTTTAAGAAAAACCCTATAATTAAGAAATTACACCCCCATTAGGAAACCCATAATTTTTAATACAACGTTAAAAAATCACCTGGAAAATCCCCTAAACCTGTTGGGATTAATATTTATACCCTAATTTCTCCTTATTGACATTATTACAAAGAAATAATCAGCATTTCTTTAAGGAAAATTCTTTTATTAAGAAATTACACCCTTATAAGGAAATCTATAATTTTCATTTTAATGTTAAAAAATCAGTATAGTAAATCACTTAGAAGACCCCCTGAATCTGTTGGGATCAATATTTGCACCCTTATTCCTCCTTAATGACATTATTACAAAGAAATAATCAGCAATAGTTTAAGGAAAAATTCTTTTATTAAGAAATTACATCCCCATGAAGAAACCCAATTTTTTCAATTTAACGTTAAAAATCAGTATAGTCAATCAGTTAGAAAACCCTCTTAATCTTTTTTTATTAATACTTGCAGCCTAAATCGTCCTTCATTTCATTATTACAAAGAAATGGTCTGCATTAGTGTAAGGGAAATTAAATTAATTTAGACCTCCATGAGGAAACCCATTCTTTTCATTTGAACGTTAAAAAATCAGTACACTGTGGGTAGTTGAACACTTAGGAAACCTCCAAAATCTTTTTTGATCAATATTTGTTTATTAATTTATTCTAAATTATATTAAAACAAAAAAATAATCAGCATTAGTTTAAGGAAAAATTCCTTTATTTAAAAATTACAACCTAATTACAAAAAATATGGTTTTCACTTTAATGTTAAAATATCTGTATAGTTCAAGACTTATGAAATCCCTAACCGGTAAATGTTTTTGAATTAATATTTGCACCCTAATTTTACCTTCATTACATTAATACAAACATATGTAAGCATGAGTTTAAAGAAAATCCTATAATTATGAATTTAGACCCCAACTTAGGAAACCCCCTCAATCTCTTTGGATCAATATTTGCATCCTAAATTATTATAATTTAAATTAATACAAAGAAATAATCAGCATAGGTTTAAGGGATTATTATCTTTTTATTTTTAACTTACAGTGTACAACCCCAGTAGGAAAGATATTCTTTTTAATTTATCATTTAAAAATGTATATACATGTACTTAATCACATTGGCTGTTACTAAGTAGTACAGTTCTTTGACTATGTATGAGGGTTCGAATCCCTCCCTAGGCATAATGGAACAGAAACCTGGTGCAAAGTGGGCAGATCGCCTAGTGGCCCCGCATAGTCAGAACAACATAAATAATGATAGACTAATTTGATTCTAAAACATTCAAAGACTTAAAGCTTCTTAGAAAAAGGAAACAAAAAAAAATCATGCAATCAACATTTGTTTGAAGTAAAGTCCTATGTGTTTAACTATATTGACGTTAAATTAGAAGTATGAAGTTAATAAATTTTCACTATAATATTTATCAACAATGTAGTTGCATTGCTGTGTGTATCAACAATGTAGTGACTTTACTGTGTGTATTAACAATGTAGTGACTTTACTGTGTGTATCAACAATGTAGTGACTTTACAGCTGTGTGTATCAACAGTGTAGTGACTTTGCTGTGTGTATCAACAATGTAGTGACTAACTTGTGTGTATCGCCCATGTCAAAGTGGAAGGCAGTTTCTTGGCAGTTCCTTAGCCTTCCATACTTTTCTTAGCAGTTGGATTCCCCTATATGTCTCATAATGAATATAAGCAGTTCCAGGCAGTAATTTTTAGCCTCACCAGTTATCTAGCAGTTTATAGGCAGTTATTTTGGCCGAAAAATTTAAATGAGTTGATATAAACTGGTAAAAACTCTTTAAAACTGCCAGAAACTGCTTGCTCATTTCCTTTTATGGTTTTTATAAATGAATATGCATGGAATATAATCAAGCTGAAAACTGCTAGGAACTGCTAATATTATCTATAGGTTATATGAATAAGTTTTAACATTTTCAAGAATAAATTATTACACAAAGATATATACATATACAATATTGTACCACTTATTTCCAAATGAAACTGGGTCAGTGGATTGATTATGCAAACTTGAATCTACACTGTATGTGGATACAGCATTTAACCAGCTTTTAGCATAGTTATAAATATATATAATCATAAGACTTCAAATTACAATCATGACCTAAGCTACTATGCTAATTGTTCTTGTGAATATATATATATATATATATATATATATATATATATATATATATATATATATATATATATATATATATATATATATACATACGCATGTGTATATATATACTCTTACACCTTTGATTGACCATTGTGGTCTCACCCTACCCTACCCTAAAGGTCAATTCCCATGCATACACTATATCAGATCTTATATAATTTAAGTGATCTAACCATGCAGGCCATTATTAAAAACTGTTCAGTGATAATTTATTTGAAATATTTTATTTACCTTAGGAGAAATATATCTAATATCCTTAGAACATATTATATTCCATAAATTTACTTGAGTTTGCCCAGACAGAGCATTTTTTCTTGTGAATACCACATGCACTCTTAACTGCCCCTCATGCCATTGCTGATACATTCAAAATTTGCAACCCAACTTCCTGTTTTCTTTGATCTTGATTCTGAGTGGTCAGTTTATCTGGCAGCGGCCAGTGACCCTGATTTGTAACTGGTTGGAAACGAATTCTAGAATGATGCAAGTCCCTTGTGACCTGTGTATTAACCTATATCTGCTTTCACTACAAAGACTGCGAAGAAAACTGCTTAGAATAACTGCTTATACTTTTACCTAGGCAGTTTTGACCTGTCACTAAAATCCTTACTGCTTGGAACTGTGTGTTTAAAAACTGTACTATAATTTGAAAACTGCTTAAGAACTGCCTATCTACTGCTAAAATAGGCAGTTCACTTTGCCATGGAGATCAACAATGTAGTGACTTGGTGTGGTGTGTCTTATAATGTTACATATCTTTCTTTCTTTCTTTTTTTTCTTGTCTATCTGTTTGTCTCTCTTCTTTATCTCTTTTTTTTTCTCTCTCCCCAATGAATTGTTTGAACAGTGTGACTATACATATTATATACATATTGTATGCTGAAGAAATGAATAAAACATATGCATAATGATATTCGAGAAAAAAAAACAACCTATGATCAATTTAATGATAACAAGCACATTTAGAGGTACAAAATTCCTCCATATTTTTTTTTATTTTTCAAGCACAGTTATAGTATTGTGCTGAGCAGCACGTGTTGCATATCATGGTCTAATCTAAAGATGTTGATTTTAATTGACAAGTTAGCAAGTGGACTTTAAGTATTATACACCACTTGGTTTGATTCGGTTCGCATCTTGTTATTGTCTATTTTAAAGAACTTTGAATTGTTTATTCAATTCAAATAACTAAATATTTGAAATACAATAAAATGTATGAAACCATGCATATCTCTATTTCCCTTCCTCCTCCCCCCCCCTCTCTCTCTCTCTCTCTCTCTCTCTCTCTCTCTCTCTCTCTCTCTCTCTCTCTCTCTCTCTCTCTCTCTGTTTAGTGATAAATGGTTTATGTTAAAAATTTCCTTTGTGCATCCGCAATCCATCACACGACTAAATGTATTGACTTTCAGGTAAATTAGGAAGATTTACACACTGTAGTGAGTTTTTAGTGTACATTCAAATATATTGAATAGCATAATTAGAACATGGTGTAGCGGATTTCAGGTGTAAAGTCTGGTGTAGTGAGTTTCAGCATTATGCGAGTAAGGGTGTGTGTGTGTGTGTGTGAGAGAGAGAGAGAGAGAGAGAGAGAGAGAGAGAGAGAGAGAGAGAGAGAGAGAGAGAGAGAGAGAGAGAGAGAGAGAAATATGAATTAATCAGATATCGATTTGATAAAGAAATTTATTATCTTTTAATCTGCTTCTTTTTTCTTTTTGTCTCAAGTTTATCTTTGCCGACTAACACTGTGTGACAAAAAATTCTGCTAAGTCGGCAGATAAAATAACCTACATCTTACAAATGTAGTATGGTTATTTATCCCCTATTTTCCCGAATCAATTCGATACCCAAGTGTTATCTCTACATGACCAGTGTTAAGCAATCGGTTAATAAAATACGAAATTTATGAATTTTGACCTCGATGCTTTAATCACTAAACAGATACTTAATAAATCCCACTTTTGGGCGAACATTACCTGTATGTAGTCCTTTGTAAATAATTATAAACTTCAAACAAATTTTAAATGATTATAATCCCCATGCACCCTGCCGTAATTATTTTTTTTTATCAAAAGTGAAAAATCAGACTTTTTGTTTTAACAGTGTATATCTCCGATCGATGTTTACACGTGTTTTTTCTTAGGCTCAAACACACATACACAGGTGATCAGTTCCACATCTTGTCGCAGTCACCCCGTGGTGTGTATAGTTCAGTGTTTAAACTTCGGAGGTTTTTTTTAATCCAAGACAGACAAAAGATATGTATCTGTAGACATATACAAAGAAGGAGAAAGTACACCGTCTATAATAAAAAAATGAATTTTTAGCATTGACTTCCAATCAGTAAGAAGACAATCATTAAACAATTAATTTCAAATCATTTAAAACCAAAGACAATATCCCGTGACTAGAAATAAATACATATATAATTTTTAAACGTCAAATGTACATAAAGGCTTTAGCCACATTACTGCATGTTACCTGTAGTAGTTCTTATTCAAATACTAAATTATCCGTACGTTGAAGAGAGAGAGAGAGAGAGAGAGAGAGAGAGAGAGAGAGAGAGAGAGAGAGAGAGAGAGAGAGAGAGAGAGAGAGAGAGAGAGAGAGAGAGAGATTTTATAGTGTTTTATAGTGTTCAGGAAATCAATATATAAACAACATATGTCAATGAACGCATATATACATGTATGCATGTATCTATATATCTGAATAAATACTAAACAGTCCTCCTTTTAAAGTCCTGTAGAATACTTGAAATGTGGGCGCATTGCTAAATGGTTTGTGCATACAGTCAATGAGATGGCGGCATTACTTTGATGCCGGCAAAGCAACCTGGCGAGCTCTAATACGGTCCTACTGCAAGGGTGCTTCGGCGGCATGTCTTTGATGCCGGCGATGCGACGAACGTCTGAATTTAGCGAGCTGCTGACAGAAACAAGACTGTCACAATGCGGGAAATTGACGGTATTTTGAAACGGGCTCTATATTTGTACTCAAAAAAAAAAGCCGGTATTATTTTGATTTATGATAAAATTAAAACGGAAAACATTAAAATCCATCGTTTTAAAGATAAAATCGTTAAACAAAACACAATTAAGAAAGAGAAAAACATTCGGCACTCGGACACTGAACCCAGGTCGCCTGGGCCAAAGTCCACCACTCTAACGACTGAGCTACGCGGACTCTCGCTTCAGGACTTTGGATCCCAAAACCTCGAGAAAATGCGTGGATCGATTTTAAAACAAATTTCATATTCTGACGTTATTAAAGCGTCTCTATCGAATAGTATATTAAAAAAATTCAAAACAAAAAAGTTGAAAAATGACTGTTGTTTGTTTCCTTCCTGTGACGACCGGAAGTGACGGCGGACGTTCGGATATGCGAAGGGCACTGCGGCAGGACACTTTCTACCATCCCTGAAAATTTGAAAGTTTTATCTTAAATACTTTTGGAGAAAAATCATGAACAAGCAAAAACATAAAATCTTTAATATCTCGGGACCGGAAGTGATGACCGTAAAAATATTGTGTAATTTTCTTACAAATTTTGTCATAAATAAGATCTAAGAGATTCATCAAAATCGGCTGAAGCGTTTCTGAGAAAACGTGACAGAAAAAAAACCCAATAATAATAATAGTGAAAAAGAAACAAAGCAATAACAATAAGGTCTTCCGTTGGCTCAGCATTTTTTTTTTACATACGGAACACTGAAGATCAGAGCTTTCAGTCCCTTACAAATCCCTAATTACGTAATAAATGGGTGTGGCAATGAATTTTTCAAACAGATATTATAACGATCAACAACTTTGCTTCTATAATGCATAACAAAATCTTTATCGTTTTTTAGTTATTTGTAATAGATTTTACGAGTATCTTGGCCCGTAATTAAAGGGACCAGCCCCTTTTTCTTGATTTCATTCGACATGTCTCAAGAAAACTAACATTTTTTGTTCTTATGTTTATCTAAAATTGATATTCATTTTTGAGATACAAATTATTAAAAATTTTAAGGGTCAACCCTGTAGATCCTTCATGGGGACAGACATTGCTGTTCTGATAAGTGGAATCGATTAGAATCATCAATGCAGACATTTTCTTTTCTACAATGCTTAACAAAATATGTCTCCTTCTCTAGATATATTGCGTCAACGTTTAGAGACTTTGGCCCCTAGACATCCCTAATTACGTCTTAAATAGGTGTGGCAATGAGTTTTTCAAACAGATATTGTTATGATCAACAACTTTGCTACTATCATGCATAACAAAATCTTGATCGTTTTTAAGTTACTTGTAACAGACTTTACGAGTCTGCTGACCCCTAATTAGAGGGACAAGCCCCTTTTTCTTAATTTGATATAAAAGGTCTTACAAATACTAATATTTTTTGTTCTTATTGCTATATAGAATTGTTGTTCATTTTTGAAATACAAATGATTAAAAAATTTAGGGGCCAGCCCTGTAAATCCCAAATGGGGACAGACATTGCTGTTTTGATTAGTGGAATCGATGAGAATCATCAATGCAGACATTTTCTCTTCTACAATGCCTAATGAAATATGTCTCCTCTAGATATATTGCGTCAACGTTTAGAGACTTTGGCCCCTAGAAATCCCTTATTACGTCATAAATAGGCGTAGCAATGAGTTTTTCAAACAGATATTGTTCCGATTAACAGCTTTTCTTCCATATTGCATGACAAAATCTTGATCGTTTTTAAGTTATTTGTAATAGAATTTACGAGTCTCCTGACCCCTAATTAAAGGGACCAGCCCCTTTTTCTTGATTTTGTTTGAAAGGGCTTAAGAATACTAACATTTTTTTTTTACACCTATCTAAAATTGTTGTTCATTTTTGAGATACAAATGATTGAATCTTTTCGGGGTCAGCCCTGAAAATCCTTCTTGGGGACAGATATTGGTTTTTTGATAAATGTAATCGATTGAAATCATCAACACAGACATTTTCTCTTCTACAATGCTTAACAAAATATGTCTCCTTCTCTAGATATATTGCGTCAACGTTTATGGACTTTGGCCCCTAAAAATCCCTAATTACGTACTAAATGGCTGTGGCAGTGACTTTTTCTGATAGATATTGTTATGATCAACAACTTTGCCTCTATAATGCATTACAAAATCTTGATCGTTTTTAAGTTAATTGTAATAGAGTTTACGAGTGTATTGGCCCCTAATTAAAGGTGACACAGCTCCTTTTTCTTGATTTTGTTGGAAAGAACTTTTGATTATCTACCACTTTTGTTATATATGTCTTAACAAAATATCAACTGATAAGAAGATCAAGATAAAAACGTCTGAAAATTTTGATTCAAAATTCGTACCCAATTTTCGTGCCTAGGCGAGCTCCAAGAAATGGCGCCACTGACGTAAAACAAAAATAATAGACACAAGTTCAAACTATAGTCTTCCTACCCTGAAAATTTCATAATCATATCTCTGATAGTTTCTGAGTTTATGCGTGCACAAAAATGGTCGTCGAAAACAAAAAAATCACCGATTAATAGGTATCGGATGTGACGACGTCAAACATTTCAAAAACATATAAAATTCAGATCACATTCAATCATTTGTGAAAAAGTGGTTCAGATCGGTCGAATAGTTTATGAGAAATCGCGTGCACAAAATTTGGAAAAAATAATAATAACTAGATACGATCTCGTTACGAGTAACGAGTAGGTCTTCCGTTCAATTTTTTAAAATGTTTAAGGACTTTGGCTCCTATAAATCCCTAATTAAGTAACAAATGGGTGTGGCAAAGAGATTTTCAAACAGACTTTGTTACGATCAACAACTTTGCTTCTATGATGCATTACAAAATCTTTTTCGTTTTCAATTTATTTGTAATAGAGTTTACCAGTTACTTGGCCCCTAATTTAAAGGGCCAGCCCCTTTTTTGATTTTCTTGAAACGGTCTTAAGAATCCTAGCATTTTTTGTTCTTACACATATCTAAAATTGTTTTTCATTTTTGAGATACAAACGAATGAATATATTAGGGGCCAGCCCTGTAGATCCTTAATGGGGACAGACATCGGTGTTTTGATAGGTAAAATCATCAATGCAGACATTTTCTCTTCTACAATGTTTAACAAAATATGTCTCCTTCTCTAGATATATTAAGTCAAAGTTTAAGGACTTTGGCCCCTAAAAATCCCTAGTTATATCATAAATGGGCGTGGCAATGATTTTTTCCGATATATATTGTTACGATCAACAACTTTGCTTCTATTATGTATTACAAAATTTGATCGATTATAAGATATTTGTAATAGAGTTTACGAGTGTATTGGGCCCTAATTAAAGGGGCCAGCCCCTTTTTCTTGATATTGTGGGAAAGGTCTTAAAAAAACTAACATTTTTTGTTCTTACACCTATCTAAAACTGTTGTTTATTTTTTAGATATAAATGATTGAATCTTTTAAGGTCAGCCCTGTAAATCCTTTATGGGGACAGACATTGATGTTTCGATTAGCGGAATCGATTAGAATCATCAATACAGACATTTTGTCTTCTACAATGCTTAACAAAATATATCTCTTTCTCTAGATAAATTACATCAAAGTTTACGGACTTTGGCTCCTAAAAATCCCTTGTTAGGCAATAAATTGGCGTTGCAATGATTTTTCCTGATAATTATTGTTACGATCAACAACTTTGCTTCGTTAATGCATTACAAAATCTTGATCGTTTTTAAGTTATTTGTAATAGACTTTACGAGTGTATTTGTCCCTTATTAAAGGGGCCAGCCCCTTTTTCTTAATTTCATACAAAAGGTCTAACGAATACTAGCATTTTTTGTTTTTTACCTATCTAAAATTCTTGTTCATTTTTGAGATACAAATGATTGAATATTTTAGGGGCCAGCACTGTAGATCCTTGATGGGAACATACATTGGTGTTTTGATTAGTGGAATAGATTAGAATCATCAATGCAGACATTTTTTCTTATTCAATGCTTAACAAAATATGTCCTCTTCTCTGGATATATTGCGTCAAAGTTTAAGATCTTTGGCCCCTTAAAATCCCTAATTACGTCATAAATGGGTGTGGCAACTTATATTGTTATGATCAACAACTTTTCTTCTAAAATGCACTACAATATCTTGATCGTTTTTTAGTTATTTGTAATAGAGTTTACGAGTCTCTTGGCCCCTAATTTATGGGGCCAACCCCTTTCTCTTGATTTTATTAAAAGGTTCTTACAAATATTAACATTTTTTGTTCTTATACCTATCTAAAATTGTTGTTCATTTTTGAGATACAAACGATTGAATACTTTATCTAAAATTGTTGTTCATTCTTGAGATACAAACGTTTGAGTATGTTAGGGGCCAGCCCTGTAGATGCTTAATGGGAACAGATTTTGGTGTTTTGATTAGTGGAATTGAATAGAATCATCAATGCAAACATTTTCTCTTCTACAATGCTTAACAAAATATGTCTCGTTCTCTAGATAAATTGTATCAAATTTTGAGAACTTTGGCACCTAAAAATCCCTAATTACATAATAAATCGGCGTGGCAATGATTTTTCCTGATATATATTGTTACGATCAACAACTTTGCTTCTATAATGCATTACAAAATCTTAATCATTTTTCAGTTATTTGCAATAGAGTTTACAAGTGTCTTGGCCCCGAAATAAAGGGGCTAGCCCCTTTTTCTTGATTTTGTTGGAAAGAACTGTTGATTCTCTACCTTTTTGTTATATATATCTTAACAAAATATCAACTGATAAAAAGCTGCAGACAAAAATTTTGATTCAAAATTCGTACCCAATGTTCGTGCCTAGACGAGCTCCAAGAGATGGCGCCACCGGCGTCAAATAACATAATAGTGCTCAACTTCGAACTATGATCTACCTATCCTGAAAATTTCGTAGTCATCTCTCTAATAGTTTCTGAGATCAGCTCTGCACAAAATGGGTCGTAAAAACTTACAAAATCGGCCGTAAATCGGGACCGGAAGTGACAACAATAAAAATTTCAAAAGCATATCAAAGTCAGATCATGTCTCATTATCTGTGCAAAAATGGTTGTAATCGATCGAATAGTTTCTGAGAAATCGCGTGCACAAAATTTGGAAAAAATAATCATCATAAGAAGTACATACGACCTCATTACGAGTAAAGAGTAGGTCTTCCGTTCAGTTTTTTTAAACGATACGATTAAAATATCAATGATATCTCTGATTTCCCCATACCCCTCTCTTTTAGATAATGTATATATATAATATTGTCAATATTCTTTACAATGCTTAACAAAGTATTTTTCTTTGTCACATACAGCACATTAAAGATTAAAGTTTTCGGTTCCCTAAAATCCCTAATTACGTCATCAATGGGTGTGACAATGAGGTTTATAAACTGATATTGTTATGATCAACAATTTTGCTTTTATAATGCATAACAAAATCTTGATCGTTTTTAAGTTATTTGTAATAGACTTTACGAGTCTCTTGGCCCCTAATTGAAGGAGCCAACCCCTTTTTTTTAAATTTGTACGAAAGGTCTCACAAATACTAACATTTTTTCTTACACCAATCTCAAGTTCTTGTTCATTTTTGAGATACAAACGATTGAATATTTTAAGGGCCAGCCCTGTAGATCCTTAATGGGGACAGACATTAGTGTTTTGATTAGTGGAATCGATTAGAATCATCGATTCAGACATTTTCTCTTCTACAATGTTTATCAAAATATGTCTCCTTCTCTAGATATATTGAGCCAAAGTTTAAGGACTTTGGCCCCTAAAAATCCTTAATTACGTAATAAATAGGCGTGGCAATATTTTGTTTATACAGGTATTGCTACGATCAACAACTTTGATTCTATAATGCTTTACAAAATCTTGATCGTTTTTAAGTTATTTGTAATAGAGTTTACGAGTGTCTTGACCCTTAATTAAAGGGGCTGGCCCCTTTTTCTTGATTTCCGTGAAAAGGTCTTAAGAATACCAACATTTTTTGTTCTTAAACCTATCTAAAATTGTTGTTCATTCTTGAGATACAAACGATTGAATATGTTAGGGGCCAGCCCTGTAGATCCTTAACGGGGACAGACACTGGTGTTTTGATTAGTGGAATCTATTAGAATCATCAATGCAGGCATTTTCTCTTCTACAATGTTTAACAAAATATGTCTCCTTCTCTAGATATATTTCGTAAACGTTTAGAGACTTTGGCACCTAAACATCCCTAATTACGTAATAAATGGGCGTGGTAATATTTTATTCAAACATTTATTGCAACGATCAACAACTTTTCTTCTATATTGCAATACAAAACCTTGATCGTTTTTAAGTTATTTGTAATAGAGTTTACAAGTATCTTGACCCTTAATTAAAGGGGCTGGCCCCTTTTTCTTGATTTCATTGAAAAAGTCTTAAGAATACTAACATTTTTTCTTCTTACACCTATTTAAAATTGTTGTTCATTTTTGAGATATAAATGAATGAATGTTTTAGGGGTTAGCCCTGTAAATCCTTAATGGGGACATACATTGGTGTTTTGATAAACGGAATCGAATAGAATTAGCAATGCAGACATTTTCTCTTCTACAATGCTTTACAAAATATGTCTCCTTCTTTAGATATATTGCGTCAAAGTTGAAGGATTTTGGCCTCTAAAAATCCCTGGTTACGTAATAAATGTGCTTGGCAATGATTTTTTCTGATAGATATTGTTTTGATCAACAACTTTGCTTCTATAATGCATTACAAAATCTTGATGTTTTTAAGTTATTTGTAATAGAGTTTACGAGAGTATTGACCCCTAATAAAAAGGACCAGCCCTTTTTCTTGATTTTGTTGGAAAGAACTTATAATTTTGTACCACTTTTGTTAAATATGCCTTAACAAAATATCAACTGATAAAAAGATGCAGTCCAATACGTACAAAAATTTTGATTCAAAATTCGTACCTAATGTTCGTGCCTAGGCGAGCTCCAAGACATGGCGCCACTTGCGTAAAATAACATAATAGTGCACAATTTCAAACTATGGTCTACCTATCCTGAAAATTTCGTAGCCATATCTCTAATAGTTTCTGAGATCAGCTCTGCACAAAATGGGTCGTAAAAAATTATAAAATCGGCCGTAAATCGGGACCGGAAGTGACGACAAAAAAAAGGTTCAAAAACATATAAAATTTAGATCACGTCTAATCATCTATGCAAAAATGGTTGAAATCGGTCGAATAGTTTTTGAGAAATTGCGTGCACAAAATTTGGAAAAAATAATAATAACTAGAGCCGAGCTCGTTGCAAGCAACGAAGAGGTCTTCCGTCCGTTACAGCTTCAAGTCAAGATAGGATTGTCGATCAATCTTAATATAACCATCCCCCTTCTCCTTACACTTGTCAGGATTTGACAGGTATTGAAAGGAGGTCATCTTCATAAGAACATAACTTCTGACCAATCAGGGCTTTAGAAAATGAATTGGAACTCTTCAAAAGTTGACGGACAAATTAATTCATGTATCAAAAATGTATGAAGATCATATGAAGTCCAATCATCTGTGAAAAAATTGTGGAAATCGGTCGAATAGTTTTCGAGAAATCGCGTGCACAAAATTTGTGGAAAAGAAAAATAATAATAATAATAAGAAGAAGAAGAAGAAGAAGAAACAGTACGAAAACAATAAGGTCTTCCGTTGGAAATGGAAGACCTTAATAAGAAACAGTACGAAAACAATAAGGTCTTCCGTTTCCAACGGAAGACCTTAATAACTAGATGGTTCTCGTTGCGAGCAACGAGTGGGTCTTCCGTCCGATTTTTGAAGAGATTCGATAAAATTTATCGTTTTAAAGATAAAATCGTAAATCTGATCGAAAAATGAGTGAAAAATTTTTGCGGCACTCGGGACTTGAAACCGGGTCGCTTGGGCCATGTCCACGACTATATCGACTGAGCTACTAGGACTCTCGCTTCAGGACTTTGATGCTTAATATCTCGAGAATGCGTTGATCGATTTTTAAAAAAATTACATCTTCTGAATCAGTAATAGGGTCACTATATAGTGTAAAAACTTGAAATGAAAATATTAAAAAATAAAAAAGTTGAAAAATTAAATTTTTAAATTTCCTTCCGGTGACGAACAGAAGTGACGGCGGACATTCTCTTGACCGAGGTGCATCAGAAAAACGGTAGATCTATCATCTCTAAAAGTTTCAACTCTGTATCTTTACTCGTTTTTGAGAAACGTGACAGACAAAATTGACTTTTAAAAATCGTAAAACAACGATAACGGAAATAAATTTTCAAACAATGATCAGAAAACATCAATTTCAGAAAAAAATGCATTTATCTTGAAAATTTCAATGAAATCAATCCAGCCATCTCCGAGAAATCGTCTGCACAAAATCGGTAAGAAAAAAAAGAATAATAATAATAATAACTAGATAAGATCTCGTTACAAATAACGAGTAGGTTTTCCGTTCAATTTTTTTAAAAAAGTTTAAGGACTTTGGTTCCTATAAATCCCTAAGTAAGTAAGAAATGGGTATGGTTTTTCAAGCAGATATTGTTACGATCAACAACTTTGCTTCTATAATGCATTACTAAATCTTTATCGTTTTTAACTTATTTGTAATAGAGTTTACCAGTATCTTGGCCCCTAATTTAAGGGGCCAGCCCCTTTTTCTTGATTTCATTGGAAAGGTCTCACAAATACTAACATTTTTTGTTACACCCATCAAAAATTGTTGTTCATTTTTGAGATACAAATGATTGAATATTTTAGGGGCCAGCACTGTAGATCCTTAATGGGGACAGATATTGGTGTTTTGATTAGTGGAATCGATTAGAATCATTAATGCAAACATTTTCTTTTCTACAATGCTTAACAAAATATGTTTCCTTCTGTAGATATATTGCGTCAAAGTTTAAGTACTTTGGCCCCTAAAAATCCCTTATTACGTCATAAATGGGCGTGTCAATGATTTATTCTGATAGATATTGTTATGATTAATAACTTTGCTTCTTTAATGCACTACAAAATGTTTATCGTTTTTATGTTATTTGTAATAGAGTTTACGAGTGTCTTGGCCCCTAATTAAAGGGACCAGTCCCATTTTCTTGATTTCCCTAAAAACGTCTCACAAATACTAATATTTTTTGTTCTTACACCCATCTAAAATTGTCGTTCATTTTTGATATACAAATGATTGAATATTTTAGGGGTCAGTCCTCTAGATCCTTAATGGGGACAGGAATTGGTGTTTTCATTAGTGGAATCGATTTACGTCATCAATACAAGTATTTTCTCTTCTACAATGCTTAACAAAATATGTCTTGTCCTCTAGATATATCATATCAAAGTTTGAGAACGTTGGCCCCTATAAATCCCTAATTACATAATAAATGGGCGTGGCAATAATTTTTCCTGATATATATTGTTACGATCAACAACTTTGCTTCTATAGTGCATTACAAAATCTTTATCATTTTTCAGTTATTTGTAATAAAGTTTACGAGTGTCTCGGCCCCTAAAAAAAAGGGCAAGCCCCTTTTTCTTGATTTTGTTTGAAAGAACTGTTGATTCTCTACCACTTTTGTTATATATGATTTAACAAAATATCAACTGATAAAAAGATACAGATCAAAACGTATGAAAATTTTGATACCAAATTCGGACCCAATTTTCGAGCCATAGCGAGCTCCAAGAAATGGCGCCATAGGAGTAAAACAAAAACAATGGGCACATCTTCAAGCTATGGTCTAACTATCCTGAAAATTTCATATTCATATCTCTGATAGTTTTTGAGTTTTTGTGTGCACAAAATAGGTCTTAAAAATGAACAAAATGGCCGATAAATCGGTACCGGAAGTGACGACAGGAAAATTATCAAAAACGTATGAAGATCATATGAAGTCCAATCATCTGGAGATCGGTCGAATGGTTTTCGAGAAATCGCGTGCACAAAATTTGTGGAAAAGAAAAAAAAATAATAATAACTAGATACGATCTCGTTACGAGTAACGAGTAGGTCTTCCGTTCAATTTTTTAAAAAGATTAAGGACTTTGGCTCCTTTAAATCCCTAATTGAGTAATAATTGGTTGTGGTAAAGAGTTTTTCAAACAGACTTTGTTACGATCAACAACTTGTCTTCTATAATGCATTACACAATCTTGATCGTTTTTAAGTTATTTGTAAGAGTGTTTACTAGTATCTTGGCCCCTAATTTTAAGGGCCAACCCCTTTTTCTTGAGTTCATTGAAAAGGTCTTAAGAATACTATCATTTTTTGTTCGTAAACCTATCAAAAATTGTTGTTAATTTTTGAAATATAAACGATTGAATATTTTAGGGGCCAGTCCTATAGATCCTTAATGGGGACAGACATTGGTGTTTTGATAAGTGGAATCGATTAAAACCATCCATGCAGACATTTTCTCTTCTATAATACTTAACAAAATATGTCTCCTTCTCTACATATATTGCGTCAATGTTTAAGGACTTTGGCCCCTAAAAATCCCTAGTTACGTAATAAATGCGCTGGCAATGATTTTTTCTGATAGATATTGTTATGATCAACAACTTTGCTTCTATAATGCATTACAAAATCTTTATCGTTTTTAACTTATTTGTAATAGAGTTTACGAGTGTGTTGGCCCCTAATGAAAGGGGCCAATCCCTTTTCCTTGATTTTGTTGGAAAGATCTTAAGTATAGTAACATTTTTTGTTCTTACCCCTATCTTAAATTGTTGTTCACTTTTGAGATATGAATGATTGAATCTTTTAGGGGTCAACCCTGCAAATCCTTTATGGGAACATACATTGGTGTTTTGATAAGTGGCATCGATTGAAATCATCAATGCAGACATTTTCTCTTTTACAATGCTTAACAAAATATGTCTCCTTCTCTAGATATATTGCGTCAAAATTTAAGGTTTTTGGCCCCTAAAAATCCCTAGTTACGTTATAAATGGGCGTGGCAATGATTTTTTCTGACAGATATTGTTATGATCAACAACTTTGCTTCTATAATGCATTACAAAATCTTTATCATTTTTCAGTTATTTGTTATAAAGTTTACGAGTCTCTTAGCCCCTAATTAAAGGGGCTAGCCCCTTTTCCGTGATATCGGTGAAAAGAACTTTTCATACTCTACCACTTTTGTTATATATGTCTCAACAAAATATCAACTGATAAAAAGATACAGATCAAAACGTGTGAAAATTTTGATTCAAAATCTGTACCCAATTTTCGAGCCATAGCGAGCTCCAAGAAATGGCGCCACAGGAGTAAAACAAAATCAATGGGCACAACTTCAAACTATGGTCTAACTATCCTGAAAATTTCATATTCATATCTCTGATAGTTTTTGAGTTTTTGTGTGCACAAAATAGGTCGTAAAAATGAACAAAATGGCCGATAAATCGGTACCGGAAGTGACGACAGGAAAATTATCAAAAATGTTTGAAGATCATATGAAGTCCAATCACCTGTGAAAAAATTGTGGAAATCGGTCGAATAGTTTTCGAGAAATCGCGTGCACAAAATTTGTGGAAAAGAAAAATAATAATAATAATAATAATAATAATAATAATAATAAGAAACAGTACGAAAACAATAAGGTCTTCCGTTGGAAACGGAAGACCTTAATAACTAGATATGATCTCGTTATGAGTAACGAGTAGGTCTTCCGTTCAATTTTTTAAAAAGTTTAAGGACTTTGGCTCCTACAAATCCCTAATTAAGTAATAAATGGTTGTGGTAAAGAGTTTTTCAAACAGACTTTGTTACGATCAACAACTTGTCTTCTACAATGCATTACACAATCTTGATCGTTTTTAAGTTATTTGTAATAGTGTTTACTAGTATCTTGGCCCCTAATTTTAAGGGCCAGCCCCTTTTTCTTGAGTTCATTGAAAAGGTCTTAAGAATACTATCATTTTTTGTTCGTAAATCTATCAAAAATTGTTGTTAATTTTTGAGATATAAACGATTGAATATTTTAGGGACCAGTCCTATAGATCCTTAATGGGGAAAGACATTGGTGTTTTGAGAAGTGGAATCAATTAGAACCATCCATGCAGGCATTTTCTCTTCTATAATACTTAACAAAATATGTCTCTTTCTCTAGATATATTGCGTCAAAGTTTAAGGACTTTGGCCCATAAAAATTCCTAGTTACGTAATAAATGGGCTGGCAATGATTTTCTCTGATAGATATTGTTATGATCAACAACTTTGCTTCTATAATGCATTACAAAATCTTCATCGTTTTTAAGTTATTTGTAATAGAGTTTACGAATGTATTGGCCCCTAATAAAAGGGGCTAGCCCCTTTTCCTTGATATCAATGAAAAGAACTTTTCATACTCTACCACTTTTGTTATATATGTCTTAACAAAATATCAACTGATAAAAAGATACAGATCAAAACGTCTGAAAATTTTGATTCAAAATTCGGACCCAATTTTCGAGCCATAGCGAGCTCCAAGAAATGGCGCCACAGGAGTAAAACAAAAACAATGGGCAATACTTCAAACAATGGTCTAACTATCCTGAAAATTTCATATTCATATCTCTGATAGTTTTTGAGTTTTTGTGTGCACAAAATATGTCGTAACAATTAACAAAATGGCCGATAAATCGGTACCGGAAGTGACGACAGGAAAATTATCAAAAATGTATGAAGATCATATGAAGTCCAATCATCTGTAAAAAAAAATTGAGGAAATCGGTCGAATAGTTGTCGATAAATCGCGTGCACAAAATTTCCGGAAAAGAAAAATAACTAGATAAGATCTCGTTACGAGTAACGAGTAGGTCTTCCGTTCAATTTTTTAAAACGTTTAAGGACTTTGCTTCCTATAAATCTCTTATTAAGTAATAAATGGGTATGGCAAAGAGTTTTTTCAAACAGACATTGTTACGATCAAGAACTTTGCTTCTATAATGCATTACAAAATCTTGATCGTTTTTAAGTTATTTGTAATAGAGTATACGAGTATCCTGGCCCCTAATTTAAAGGACCAGCCCCTTTTTCTTAATTTCCTTGAAAAGGTCTTAAGAATACTATCATTTTTTGTTCTTAAACCTTTCTAAAATTGTTGTTCATTTTTGAGATACAAACGATTGAATATTTTAGGGGCCAGTCCTGTAAATCCTTAATGGGGACAGATATTGGTGTTTTGATTAGTGGAATCGATAAGAATCATCAATGCAGACATTTTCTCTTCTACAATGCTTAACAAAATAAGTCTCCTTCTCTAGGTATATTGCGTCAAAGTTAAAGGACTTTGGCCCCTAAAAATCCCTTGTTACGTAATAAATGGGTGTGGCAATCATTTTTTCTGATAGATATTGTTATGATCAACAACTTTGCTTCTATAATGCATTACAAAATCTTGATCGTTTTTAAGTTATTTGTAATAGAGTTTGCGAGTATCGTGGCCCCTAATTTAAAGGGCCAGCCCCTCTTTCTTGATTTCCTTGAACAGGTCTTAAGAATACTAACATTTTTTGTTTTTAAACCTATCTAAAATTGTTGTTCATTTTTGAGATACAAACGATTGTATATTTTAGGGGCCAACCCTGTAAATTCTTATTGGGGACATACATTGTTGTTTTGATTAGTGGAATCGATAGGAATCATCAATGCAGACATTTTCTCTTCTACAATGATTAACAAAATAAGTCTCCTTCTCTAGGTATATTGCGTCAAAGTTTAAGGACGTTGGCCCCTAAAAATCCCTAGTTACGTAATAAATGGGCGTGGCAATCATTTTTTCTGATAGATATTGTTATGATCAACAACTTTACTTCTATAATGCATTACAAAATCTTGATCGTTTTTAAGTTATTTGTAATAGAGTTTGCGAGTGTAATGGCCCCTATTTAAAGGGATCAGCGCTTTTTTCTTGATTTTTTTGGAAAAGTCTAATGAATACTAACAATTTTTGCTCTTACACCTATCTAAAATTGTTGTTCATTTTTGAGATATAAATGATTGAATGTTTTAGGGGTCAGCCCTGTAAATCCTTAATGGGGACAGATATTGGTGTTTTGATAAGTGCAATCGATTAAAATCATCAATGCAGACATTTTCTCTTCTACAATGCTTAGCAAACTATGTCTCGTTCTCTAGATATATTGCGTCGAAATTTAAGGATTTTGGCCCCAAAAAATCCCTAGTTACGTCATCAATGGGCGTGGCAATGATTTTCCCTGATATATATTGTTACGATCAACAACTTTGCTTCTATAATGCATTACAAAATCTTTATCATTTTTCAGTTATTTGTAATAAAGTTTACGAGTGTCTTGGCCCCTAAATAAAGGGACCAGCCCATTTTTCTTGATTTTGTTTGAAAGAACTGTTGATTCTCTACCACTTTTGTTATATATGTCTTAACAAAATATCAACTGATAAAAAGATACAGATCAAAATGTATGAAAATTTTGATACCAAATTCGGACCCAATTTTCGAGCCATAGCGAGCTCCAAGAAATGGCGCCACAGGAGTAAAACAAAAACAATGGGCAATACTTCAAACAATGGTCTAACTATCCTGAAAATTTCATATTCATATCTCTGATAGTTTTTGAGTTTTTGTGTGCACAAAATATGTCGTAAAAATGAACGAAATGGCCGATAAATCGGTATCGGAAGTGACGACAGAAAAATGTATGTATGAATGTATGAAGATCATATGAAGTCCAATCATCTGTAAAAAAAAATTGAGGAAATCGGTCGAATAGTTGTCGATAAATCGCGTGCACAAAATTTCCGGAAAAGAAAAATAACTAGATAAGATCTCGTTACGAGTAACGAGTAGGTCTTCCGTTCAATTTTTTAAAACGTTTAAGGACTTTGCTTCCTATAAATCTCTTATTAAGTAATAAATGGGTATGGCAAAGAGTTTTTTCAAACAGACATTGTTACGATCAAGAACTTTGCTTCTATAATGCATTACAAAATCTTGATCGTTTTTAAGTTATTTGTAATAGAGTATACGAGTATCCTGGCCCCTAATTTAAAGGACCAGCCCCTTTTTCTTAATTTCCTTGAAAAGGTCTTAAGAATACTATCATTTTTTGTTCTTAAACCTTTCTAAAATTGTTGTTCATTTTTGAGATACAAACGATTGAATATTTTAGGGGCCAGTCCTGTAAATCCTTAATGGGGACAGATATTGGTGTTTTGATTAGTGGAATCGATAAGAATCATCAATGCAGACATTTTCTCTTCTACAATGCTTAACAAAATAAGTCTCCTTCTCTAGGTATATTGCGTCAAAGTTAAAGGACTTTGGCCCCTAAAAATCCCTTGTTACGTAATAAATGGGTGTGGCAATCATTTTTTCTGATAGATATTGTTATGATCAACAACTTTGCTTCTATAATGCATTACAAAATCTTGATCGTTTTTAAGTTATTTGTAATAGAGTTTGCGAGTATCGTGGCCCCTAATTTAAAGGGCCAGCCCCTCTTTCTTGATTTCCTTGAACAGGTCTTAAGAATACTAACATTTTTTGTTTTTAAACCTATCTAAAATTGTTGTTCATTTTTGAGATACAAACGATTGTATATTTTAGGGGCCAACCCTGTAAATTCTTATTGGGGACATACATTGTTGTTTTGATTAGTGGAATCGATAGGAATCATCAATGCAGACATTTTCTCTTCTACAATGATTAACAAAATAAGTCTCCTTCTCTAGGTATATTGCGTCAAAGTTTAAGGACGTTGGCCCCTAAAAATCCCTAGTTACGTAATAAATGGGCGTGGCAATCATTTTTTCTGATAGATATTGTTATGATCAACAACTTTACTTCTATAATGCATTACAAAATCTTGATCGTTTTTAAGTTATTTGTAATAGAGTTTGCGAGTGTAATGGCCCCTATTTAAAGGGATCAGCGCTTTTTTCTTGATTTTTTTGGAAAAGTCTAATGAATACTAACAATTTTTGCTCTTACACCTATCTAAAATTGTTGTTCATTTTTGAGATATAAATGATTGAATGTTTTAGGGGTCAGCCCTGTAAATCCTTAATGGGGACAGATATTGGTGTTTTGATAAGTGCAATCGATTAAAATCATCAATGCAGACATTTTCTCTTCTACAATGCTTAGCAAACTATGTCTCGTTCTCTAGATATATTGCGTCGAAATTTAAGGATTTTGGCCCCAAAAAATCCCTAGTTACGTCATCAATGGGCGTGGCAATGATTTTCCCTGATATATATTGTTACGATCAACAACTTTGCTTCTATAATGCATTACAAAATCTTTATCATTTTTCAGTTATTTGTAATAAAGTTTACGAGTGTCTTGGCCCCTAAATAAAGGGACCAGCCCATTTTTCTTGATTTTGTTTGAAAGAACTGTTGATTCTCTACCACTTTTGTTATATATGTCTTAACAAAATATCAACTGATAAAAAGATACAGATCAAAATGTATGAAAATTTTGATACCAAATTCGGACCCAATTTTCGAGCCATAGCGAGCTCCAAGAAATGGCGCCACAGGAGTAAAACAAAAACAATGGGCACATCTTCAAGCTATGGTCTAACTATCCTGAAAATTTCATATTCATATCTCTGATAGTTTTTGAGTTTTTGTGTGCACAAAATATGTCGTAAAAATGAACGAAATGGCCGATAAATCGGTATCGGAAGTGACGACAGAAAAATGTATGTATGAATGTATGAAGATCATATGAAGTCCAATCATCTGTGAAAAAATTGTGGAAATCGGTCGAATAGTTTTCGAGAAATCGCGTGCACAAAATTTGTGGAAAAGAAAAATAATAATAGCTAGATACGATCTCGTTACGAGTAACGAGTAGGTCTTCCGTTCAATTTTTTAAAAGGTATGATTAAAATGTCAATGATATTTCAGATTTCCCCCTCAACTCCTCCCTTTCAGATAATGTATACGATTGTCAATAACATTTACAATGCTTAACAAAGTGTTTTGCTTTTTCACATACAGCACATTAAAGATTTAAGATTTTGGTCCCCTAAAATCCCTAGTTATGTCATCAATGGGTGTGGCAATGAGTTTTACAAACTTATATTGTTACGATCAACAACTTGCATCTATAATGCATTACAAACTCTTGATCGTTTTTAACATGTGTAAGAGAATTTACGAGTGCCCTGGACCCTAATTTAAAGGGCCAGCCTTTTTTTCTTGAGTTCATTCGAAAGGTCTTACGAATACTAACATTTTTTGTTCTAACACCTATCTTAAATTGTTGTTCATTTTTTATATACAAATGATTGGATATATAAGGGGCCAGCCCTTTAGATCCTTAATGGGGACATACATTGGTGTTTTTATTAGTGGAATCGATTAGTATTATCAATACAGACATTTTCTCTTTTTCAATGCTTAACAAAATATGTCCCCCTCTCTAGATATATTGCGTCAAAGTTTAAACACTTTGGCCCCTAAAAATCCCTTACTACGTCATAAATGGGCGTGGCAATGATTTACTCTGATCGATGTTGTTATGATCAACAACATTGCTTCTTCAATGCATTACAAAATCTTGACCATTTTTAAGTTATTTGTAATAGAGTTTAAGAGTGTCTTGGTCCCTTTTTAAAGGGGCCAGCCCCTTTTTCTTGATTTCATTGAAAACATCTCTTAAATACTAACATTTTTTGTTCTTACACCCATCAAAAATTGTTGTTCATTTTTGAGATATAAATGATTGAATATTTTAGGGGCCAGTCCTGTAGATCCTTAATGGGGACAGACATTGGTGTTTTGATAGGTGGATTTGATAAGAACCATCAATGCAGACATTTTCTCTTCTACAATGTTTAACATAATATGTATCCTTCTGTAGATATATTGCGTCAAAGTTTAAGGACTTTGGCCCCTAAAAATCCCTAGTTACGTAATAAATGGGCGTGGCAATGATTTTTTCTGATAGATATTGTTACTATCAACAACTTTAATTTAATAATGCTTTACAAAATCTTTATCGTTTTTAAGTTATTTGTGATAGAGTTTAGGAGTGTATTGGCCCCTTATTAAAGGGGCCAGCCCCTCTTTCTTGATTTTGTTGGAAAGGTAATAAAGATACTAACAATTTTTGGTCTTACACCTATCTAAAATTGTTGTTCATTTTTTAGATATAAATGATTGAATCTTTCAGGGGTCAGCCCTGTAAATCCTTAATGGGGACAGATATTGGTGTTTTGATAAGTGCAATAGATTACAATGATCAGTGCAGACATTTTCTTTTCTCTAATGCTTAACAAAATATGTCTCGTTCTCTAGATATATTGTATCAAAGTTTGAGATATTTGGCCCCTAAAAATCCCTAATTACGTCATAAATGGGTGTGGCATTGAGGTTTTCAGATTGATATTGTTACAATCAACAACTTTGCTTCTATAATGCATTACAAAATCTTAAAAATTTTTAAGTTATTTATAATATACTTTACGAGTTCCTTGGCCCCTAGTTCAAGGGGCCAGCCCCTTGTCCTTGATATTGGTGAAAAGAACTTTAAATAATCTACCACTTTTGTTATATATGTCTTAACAAAATATCAACTGATAAAAAGATACAGATCAAAACGTGTGAAAATTTTGATTCAAAATTCGGACCCAATTTTCGAGCCATAGCTAGCTCCAAGAAATGGCGCCACAGGAGTAAAACAAAAACAATGGGCACAATTTCAAACTATGGTCTAACTATCCTGAAAATTTCATATTCATATATCTGATAGTATTTGAGTTTTTGTGTGCACAAAATAGGTCGTAAAAATGAACAAAATGGCCGATAAATCGGTACCGGAAGTGACGACAGGAAAATTATCAAAAATGTTTGGAGATGATATGAAGACCAATCATCTTTGAAAAAATTGTGGAAATCGGTCGAATAGTTTTCGAGAAATCGCGTGCACAAAGTTTGTGGAAAAGAAAAATAATAATAATAATAATAATAATAATAATAATAATAACTAGATAAGATCTCGTTACGAGTAACGAGTAGGTCTTCCGTTCAATTTTTTAAATAGTTTAAGGACTTTGCCTCCTTTAAATCTCTTATTAAGTCATAAATGGGTATGGCAAAGAGTTTTTTCAAACAGACATTGTTACAATCAAGAACTTTGCTTCTATAATGCATTACAAAATCTTGATCGTTTTTAAGTTATTTGTAATAGAGTATACGAGTATCCTGGCCCCTAATTTAAAGGGCCAGCCCCTTTTTCTTGATTTACTTGAAAAGGTCTTAAGAAAACTAACATGTTTTGTTCTTAAACCTATCTAAAATTGTTGTTTATTTTTGAGATACAAACGATTAAATATTTTAAAGGCCAGCCCTGTAAATCCTTAATGGGGACATACATTGGTGTTTTGATTAGATAAGATTCATCAATGCAGACATTTTCTCTTCTACAATGCTTAACAAAATAAGTCTCCTTGTCTAGGTATATTGCGTCAAAGTCTTAGGAATTTTGCCCCTAAAAATCCCTAGTTACGTAATAAATGGGCGTGGCAATCATTTCTTCTGATATATATTGTTACGATCAACAACTTTGCTTCTATAATGCATTACAGAATCTTTATCGTTATTAAGTTATTTGTAATAGAGTGTACGAGTATCTTGGCCCCTAATTTAAAGGGCCAGCCCCTTTTTCTTGATTTCCTTGAAAAGGTCTTAATAATACTAACATTTTTTGTTCTTACACCTATCTAAAATTGTTGTTCATTTTTGAGATATAAATGATTGAATCTTTTAGGGGTCATCCCTGTAAAACCTTAATGGGGACAGATATTGGTGTTTTGATAAGTGCAATCGATTAGTATCATCAATGCAGACATTTTCTCTTCTACAATGCTTAACAAAATATGTCTCCTTCTCTAGATATATTGCGTCAAAATTTCAGGATTTTGGCCCCAAAAAATCCCTAGTTACGTAATAAATGGGCGTGGCAATAATTTTTTCTGATAGATATTGTTATGATCAACAACTTTGCTTCTATAATGCATTACAAAATATTTATCGTTTTTATGTTATTTGTAATAGACTTTACGAGTGTCATGGCCCCTAATTAAAGGGACCAGCCCCTTTTTCTTGATTTCCCTGAAAAGGTCTTACGAATACTAATATTTTTTGCTCTTACACTTATCTGAAATTGTTATTCATTTTTGAGATACAAATGATTGAATATTTTAGGGGCCAGCCCTCTAGATCCTTAATGGGGACAGACATTGGTGTTTTCATTAGTGGAATCGATTTACATCATCAAAATAAGTATTTTCTCTTCTACAATGCTTCACAAAATATGTTTCGTTCTCTAGATATATTGTATCAAAGTTTGAGAACGTTGGCCCCTAATAATCCCTAATTACGTAATAAATGGGCGTGGCAATGATTTTTCCTGATATATATTGTTACGATCAACAACTTTGCTTCTATAATGCATTACAAAATCTTTATCATTTTTCAGTTATTTGTAATAGAGTTTACGAGTGTCTTGGCCCCTAAACAAAGGGGCCAGCCCCTTTTTCTTGATTTTGTTGGAAAGAACTGTTAATTCTCTACCACTTTTGTTATATACGTCTTAACAAAATGTCATTTGATAAAAAGATACAGATCAAAACGTATGAAAATTTTGAATGAAAATTGGTGCCCAATTTTCGAGCCTAGGCGAGCTCCAAGATAAGGCGCCACTGCCATAAAACGACATAATAGGGCACAACTTCAAACTATAGACTACCTATCCTGAAAATTTCACAGTCATATCTCTGATAGTTTTTGAGATCACCTGTGCACAAAATGGGTCGTAAAGAATTGAAAAATCGGCCGTAATTCGGGACCGGAAGTGACGACGGAAATAGTTTCAAAAACATATAAAATTCAGGTCACGTTCCATTATCTGTGAAAAAATGGTTGAAATCGGTCGAATAGTTTTCGAGAAATCGCGTGCACAAAATTTGGAAAAAAATAATAATAATAATAATAATAATAACTAGATACGATCTCGTTACGAGTAACGAGTAGGTCTTCCGTTCAATTTTTTAAAAAGTTTAAGGACTTTGGCTCCTATAAATCCCTAATTAAGTAATAAATGGTTGTGGCAAGGAGTTTTTCAAACAGATTATGTTACGATCAACAACTTGTCTTCTATAATGCATTACACAATCTTGATCATTTTTAAGTTATTTGTAATAGTGTTTACTAGTATCTTGGCCCCTAATTTTAAGGGCCAGCCCCTTTTTCTTGAGTTCATTGAAAAGGTCTTAAGAATACTATCATTTTTTGTTCATAAACCTATCAAAAATTGTTGTTAATTTTTGAGATATAAACGATTGAATATTTTAGGGACCAGTCCTATAGATCCTTAATGGGGATAGACATTGGTGTTTTGATAAGTGGAATCGATTAGAACCATCCATGCAGACATTTTCTCTTCTATCATACTTAACAAAATATGTCTCCTTCTCTAGATATATTGCGTCAAAGTTTAAGGACTTTGGCCCCTAAAAATCCCTAGTAACGTAATAAATGGGCTGGCAATGATTTTTTCTGATAGATATTGTTATGATCAACAACTTTGCTTCTATAATGCATTACAAAATCTTTATCGTTTTTAACTTATTTGTAATAGAGTTTACGAGTGTGTTGGCCCCTAATGAAAGGGGCCAATCCCTTTTTCTTGATTTTGTTGGAAAGATCTTAAGTATAGTAACATTTTTTGTTCTTACACCTATCTTAAATTGTTGTTCACTTTTGTGATATGAATGATTGAATCTTTTAGGGGTCAACCCTGCAAATCCTTTATGGGAACATACATTGGTGTTTTGATAAGTGGCATCGATTGAAATCATCAATGCAGACATTTTCTCTTTTACAATGCTTAACAAAATATGTCTCCTTCTCTAGATATATTGCGTCAAAATTTAAGGATTTTGGCCCCTAAAAATTCCTAGTTACGTTATAAATGGGCGTGGCAATGATTTTTTCTGACAGATATTGTTATGATCAACAACTTTGCTTCTAAAATGCATTACAAAATCTTTATCATTTTTCAGTTATTTGTTATAAAGTTTACGAGTCTCTTAGCCCCTAATTAAAGGGGCTAGCCCCTTTTCCGTGATATCGGTGAAAAGAACTTTTCATACTCTACCACTTTTGTTAAATATGTCTCAACAAAATATCAACTGATAAAAAGATACAGATCAAAACGTGTGAAAATTTTGATTCAAAATCTGTACCCAATTTTCGAGCCATAGCGAGCTCCAAGAAATGGCGCCACAGGAGTAAAACAAAATCAATGGGCACAACTTCAAACTATGGTCTAACTATCCTGAAAATTTCATATTCATATCTCTGATAGTTTTTGAGTTTTTGTGTGCACAAAATAGGTCGTAAAAATGAACAAAATGGCCGATAAATCGGTACCGGAAGTGACGACAGGAAAATTATCAAAAATGTTTGAAGATCATATGAAGTCCAATCACCTGTGAAAAAATTGTGGAAATCGGTCGAATAGTTTTCGAGAAATCGCGTGCACAAAATTTGTGGAAAAGAAAAATAATAATAATAATAATAATAATAATAATAATAATAATAATAAGAAACAGTACGAAAACAATAAGGTCTTCCGTTGGAAACGGAAGACCTTAACTAGATCTCGTTACGAGTAACGAGTAGGTCTTCCGTTCAATTTTTTGAAAAGTTTAATGACTTTGGCTACTATAAATCCCTAATTAAGTCATAAATGGGTGTGGCAAAAAGTTTTTCAAGCAGACATTGTTACGATCAACAACTTTGCTTCTATAATGCATTACAAAATCTTTATCGTTTTTAGGTTATCTGTCATGGAGTTTAGGAGTATCTTGGCCGCTAATATAAAGGGCCAAACCCTTTTTCTAGATTTCATTGAAAAGGTCTTAAGAATACTATTATTTTTGTTTCTTAAACCTATCTAAAATTGTTGTTCATTTTTGAGATACAAACGATTGAGTATTTTAGGGGCCAGCCCTGTAGATCCTTAATTGGGACATACATTTAGTTTGATCAGTGGAATCGATTAGAACCATCAATGCAGACATTTTACCTTTTACAATGCTTAAAATATGTCTCCTTCTCCAGATATATTGCGTCAAAGTTTAAGGACTTTGGCCCCTAATAATTCTTAGTTACGTAATAAATGGGCGTGGCAATGATTTTTTCAGATAGATATTGTTATGATCAACAACTTTGCTTCTATAATGCATTACAATTCTTGATCGTTTTTAAGTTATTTGTAATAGAGTTTACGAGTGTCTTGGCCCCTGAGTAAAGGGGCCAGCCCCTTTTTCTTGATTTTGTTGGAAAGGCCTTAAGAATAGTAACAATTTTTGTTCTTACATCTATCTTAAATTGTTGTTCATTTTTGAGATATAAATGATTGAATCTTTTAGGGGTCAGCCCTGTAAATCCTTAATGGGGACAGATATTGGTGTTTTGATAAGTGCAATCGATTAAAACCATCAATGCAGACATTTTCTCTTCTACAATGCTTAGCAGAATATGTCTCCTTCTTTAGATATATTGCGTCAAAACTTAAGGATTTTGGCCCCTAAAAATCCCTAGTTATGTAATAAATGGGCATGGCAATGATTTTTTCTGATAGATATTGTTATGATCAACAACTTTGCTTCTATAATGCATTACAAAATCTTGATCGTTTTTAAGTTATTTGTAATAGAGTTTACGAGTGTCTTGGCCCCTAATTAAAGGGCCAGCCCCTTTTTCTTGATTTTGTTGGAAAGGTCTTAGGAGTACTAACAATTTTTGTTCTTACACCTATCTAAAATTGTTGTTCATTTTTGAGATATAAATGTTTGAATTTTTTAGGGGTCATCCCTGTAAATCCTTAATGGGGACAGATATTGGTTTTTTGATAAGTGCAATCGATTAAAATTATCAATGTAGATATTTTCTCTTCTACAATGCTTAACAAAATATGTCTCCTTCTTTAGATATATTGCATCAAAATTTAAGGATTTTGGCCCCTAAAAATCCTTAGTTACGTAATAAATGGGCGTGGCAATGATTTTTTTCTGATAGATATTGTTATGATCAACAACTTTGCTTCTATAATGCATTACAAAATCTTAATCGTTTTTACGTTATTTGTAATAGAGTTTACGAGTGTCTTGGCCCTTAAAAAAAGGGGCTAGCCCCTTTTTCGTGATATCGGTAAAAAGAACTTTTAAATTTCTACCACTTTTGTTATATATGTCTTAACAAAATATCAACTGATAAATAGATACAGATCAAAACGTGTGAAAATTTTGATTAAAAATCCGTACCCAATTTTCGAGCCATAGCGAGCTCCAAGAAATGGCGCCGTTGGCGTATAAAAATTATATGGTGCACAACTTCAAACTATAGTCTACCTATCCTGAAAATTTCACATTTATGTCTTTGATAGTCTCTGAGTTTATGTCTGCACAAAATGGGTCGTAAAAACTTACAAAATCGGCCGTAAGTCGGAACCGGAAGTGACGATTTCAAAATTTAAAAAAACTTCTAGAATTATGACCACAGGCAATCATATGTGAAAAAATGGCTGAGATCGGCTGGATAGTTTACGAGAAATCGCGTGCACAAAATTCGTGGAAAAAAAAAATAATAATAATAATAATAATAATAATAAGAAACAGTACGAAAACAATAAGGTCTTCCGTTGGAAACGGAAGACCTTAATAAGAAACAGTACGAAAACAATAAGGTCTTCCGTTGGAAACGGAAGACCTTAATAATAAGAAACAGTACGAAAACAATAAGGTCTTCCGTTGGAAACGGAAGACCTTAACTAGATACGATCTCGTTACGAGTAACGAGTAGGTCTTCCGTTCATTTTTTTTAAAAAGTTTAAGGACTTTGGTTCCTATAAATCCCTAATTAAGAAATAAATGGGTATGGTAAAGAGTTTTTCAAGCAGATATTGTTACGATCAACAACTTTGCTTCTATAATGCATTACAAAATCTTTATCGTTTTTAACTTATTTGTAATAGAGTTTACCAGTATCTTGGCCCCTAATTGTGAGGGTTAGCCCCTTTTTCTTGATTTCCTTGAAAAGGTCTTAAGAATACTATTATTTTTTATTCTTACACCAATATAAAATTGTTATTCATTTTTGAGATACAAAGGATTGAATCTTTTAGGGGCCAGCCCTGTAAATCCTTAAGGGAGACAGACATTGGTGTTTTGATAGATGGAATCGATAAGAACCATCAATGGTGATGTTTTCTCTTCTACAATGCTTTACAAAATATGTCTCCTTCTGTAGATATATTGCGTCAAAGTTTAAGGACTTTGGCCCCTACAAATTACTTATTACGTCATAAATGGGCATGGCAATGATTTATTCTGATATATATTGTTACGATCAACAACTTTGCTTCTATAATGCATTACACAATCTTGATCGTTTTTATGTAATAGAGTTTACAAGTGTCTTGGCCCCTAATTAAAGGGACCAGCCCCTTTTTCTTGATTTCCTTGGAAAGGTCTCACAAATACTAACATTTTTTGTTCTTACACCAATCAAAAATTGTTGTTCATTTTTGAGATACAAATGATTGAATATTTTAGAGGCCAGTCCTGTAGATCCTTAATAGGGACAGACATTGGTGTTTTGATAAGTGGAATCGATTAGAATCATTAATACAAACATTTTCTCTTATACAATGCTTAACAAAATATGTCTCCTTCTATAGATATATTGCGTCAAAGTTTAAGTACTTTGGCCCCTAAAAATCCCTTATTACGTCATAAATGGGCGTGGCAATGATTTATTCTGATAGATATTATTACGATCAACAACTTTCCTTCTTTAATGCATTACAAAATCTTTATCATTTTTAAGTTATTTGTAATAGAGTTTACGAGTGTCTTGGCCCCTCAATAATGGGGCCAGCCCCTTTTTCATCATTTTGTTGGAAAGAACTTTTGATTCTCTATCACTTTTGTTATATATAACTTAACAAAATATCAACTGATAAAAAGATACAGATCAAAACGTGTGAAAATTTTGATTCAAAATTCGGACCTAATTTTCGAGCCATAGAGAGCTCCAAGAAATGGCGCCACAGGAGTAAAACAAAAACAATGGGCACAACTTCAAACTATGGTCTAACTATCCTCAAAATTTCATATTCATATCTCTGATAGTTTTTGAGTTTTTGTGGGCACTAAATGGCCGATAAATCGGTACCGGAAGTGACGACAGGAAAATTATCAAAAATGTATGAAGATCATATGAAGTCCAATCATCTATGAAAAAGTTGTGGAAATCGGTGGAATAGTTTTCGAGAAATTGCGTGCACAAAATTTGTTGAAAAGAAAAATAATAATAATAATAATAATAATAATAAGAAACAGTACGAAAACAATAAGGTCTTCCGTTGGAAACGAAAGACCTTAATAATAATAATAAGAAACAGTACGAAAACAATAAGGTCATCCGTTGGAAACGGAAGACCTTAATAAGAAGAAACAGTACGAAAACAATAAGGTCTTCCATTTGTAACGGAAGACCTTAATAATAATAAGAAAAGTGAAAAAGAAACAATAGAATAATAGTAGGGTCTTCCGCTGAAGACGGAAGACCCTAACAATAAGAAACCTGAAAAAGAAACAACAGAATAATAGTAGGGTCTTCCGCTGAAGACGGAAGACCCTAATAATGAAGAATTTCCAACAGAATCAGTACAAGGTCTTCCGTTGGAAACGGAAGACCTTAACTAGACTCTTGTTGATATAGTAACAAAAAGGTCTTCCCTTCGTCATGTATTAATCTGTGAAAAGAACTGCATTTTTCTTGTAAAAAGAAAATGGATATACTGTATACTGTGAAGGAATTTTCAAGTAATTATTTCTCTGTAAAACAAAATAAAACGACAAAAAAGTCATTTTGAGTACCTCAAGTGACGACCGGAAGTTACGCCGGAAAAAAAAGCCATGGTAAACATATCTTCATACATTGTTCTGTCTTTCTTCAAAGATTGGTTGTTCAAGTTTTTGTCATTTTGAGATCTCTTTGAAAAAAAATTTTTTGTCTCGAGACCAGAAACGGAAAACATCAAGAAAATTAAAAATAAGTATTCGTAGTACACTTACCTACTGTTCATCAGACTGTATGAAATATTTAAAGGAAAAGTCTTAACTAATTGAAACTTTCATTTGCTTGAAGGCTTCCCAAATCTTCTATCAAATGTCTATTATCCATATAAGATTCGTGTTTTGATCTTTTACATTTTTTGAGATCTTGCGAGTACAAAAATTGTATAAAAGAAACCTACATGAGATATTTGAGATGTCTCACCGGAAGTAGAATTTCTGTGTTGATTTCACTATGTGGAGATGACTTAGCGTATTTTAATTAATAAAATGTCAATTCAATTCTAATAAACAATTTTTTTAAAATCAAATTTCGGAGTACTTCCTGTGACGACCGGAAGTTACGCCGAATGAAACAAAATAGTGTAAACACATGTACATACATAGGTCTATTACCCCACAGAGTTTGGTTGTTCAAGTCTTTACCGTTTTTGAGATCTTGTAGAGACAAGTTTTTTTTTGTCTCGGTGACAGGAAACGGACAAACGGAAGTGTTCGTTGAAAATAAAAGTTAGTGATTCTTGAACATTTGCCTATCGCACATTATTTTTTTTATCAAACTAACTAAACTATCAAATAAAAACAGTTAGACTCATTAACAAATTGATTTGTATGAACCCTTTCGGTGTGGACAGGAAGTGACCGTCGACAAAATGAAACTCATTTAACACATCTTCAATAAAATGTCTATCGTCCATGTAAATTTCGCATCTTGATCACTTACAGTTTCTGAGATCTCGTTGCTACAAAATTTGTTTTAAAAAAGGTACCTGAGATAATTGAGATATCTCACCGGAAGTAGATTTTTTTTTTTACATAACATTGCAAATATGACATATGTAAGTATTTATACTAATATATTTGCAAAAAATATAATATATTGCAAAAAAAATGAAATGCATAAAAAAAAGAATTTTTGAAGTGCTTCCGGTGACGACCGGAAGTTTCAACGAACAAAACAAAATAGTTTAAACACATTTGCAGACATAGGTCTATCATTTCACAAAGTTTAGATGTTCAAGTGTTCATAGTTTCTGAGATCTCGTGGAGACAAGGTTTTTTGTCGCGGGACAGGAAACGGATGACCGGAAATAAATTTTGAAAAAGTAAAAAAATCACGTCGAGGTATTATCATTTTCTACCCATCCTGAAAATGTCAGAAAAATCTACTCAGTCATCTCTGAGAAATTCTGCCGACAAAAAAGGAGGAAAAAAAATAAGAAAGAAAAAACATTACAATCACTATAAGGTCTTCCGTTGGAAAAGGAAGACCTTAATAATAAGAAACAGTACGAAAACTATAAGAAACAGTATGAAAACTATAAGGTCTTCGTTGGAAACGGAAGACCTTGATAAGAAACAGTATGAAAACTATAAGGTCTTCGTTGGAAACGGAAGACCTTAAAAAGAAACAGTACGAAAACAATAAGGTCATCCGTTGGAAACGGAAGATCTTATGAATAATAACTAGATCTCGTTACGAGTAACGATTAGGTCTTCCTTTTGATTTGTTTTATATGATACGATGAAATATCGATACTCTATGCCAAATCTGAGATCTCGTTGAAACTATGTTTTTTGTCTCGGGACCGGAAACGGACGAGCGGAAGTGATTATTGAAAATAAAAGCTAGTATTTCTCGTACATTTGGCTAGTGTACATCACTGTTTATCAGGCTAGATGAAACACCCAAGAAAGTTTGTTAGACTTTTTAAAAACATGAATTGTTTGAACCCTTCCGGTGAGAACCGGAAGTAACAATTTGACAAAATAAAACCAGTTAAACACATTTTCAATCAAATATCTATCATTCATAAAAGTTCCGTGTCTCAATCATTTACAGTGACTAAAATCTCGCGGATATCAAATTTGTAAAAAGGAAAGCTAACTAAGATATTTGATATATCTCACCAGAAGTAGAATATGTTTGCTTATTTAACATTGTATAGATAACAATCATGCGATTTTACACTGATACATTCATTCCATGTTAAATAAATAAAATAAGAAAAAAAATAATTTTTGAGGTGCTTCTGGTGACGACCGGAAGTTACGACGAATCAAACAAAATAATGTAAACACAGATACATGCATAGGGCTATCATACCATAAAGTTTGGTTGTTCAAGTCGTCACCGTTTTTTAGATCTCGTGGAGTCAATTTTTTTTTTTTTTTGGTCTCTGGACAGGAAACGGACAAACGGGAAGTGCTCAGTTAAATAAAAATTAGTAATTCTTGAAAATTATAGAACTGTACTTTATTGTTGATCAATTTAACTAAAATTGTCAAAGAAAAACAGTTAAACTTTCAAACAATTTGATTTTTTTAACCCTTCCGATGAGAACCGGAAGTGACGGTTGACAAAATGAAAGCGGTTAAACGCATATTCTGTCAAATGTCTATCATCCATATACGTTTCGTGTCTTGATCACTTGCACTTTTTGAGATCTCGTGGGTAAAACATTTGCTTAAAAAAGGCTATCTGAGATATTTGAGAAATCTCACCGGAAGTAGATTTTTTAAAATTTTATATCGGATAGATGACACTTGTAAGGATTTAATACTTATATTTCAATTCTATGAAAAATAAATTAAATGCCAAAAAAAATAATTTTTCAAATGCTTCCGGTGACGACCGGAAGTTATGACGAACAAAACAAAATAGTTTAAAGATATTTACAAGTATAGGTCTATGATGCTACAAGGTCTGATTTCTCAAGTCCTTATAATTTTTGAGTTCTCAATGTCACAAGCTTTTTGAATCGGGACAGGAAACGGACAACAATAAATGAATTTTGAAAAAATAAAAAATAATCACCTCCAGATATTATTATTATCTATCATTCCTGCAAATTTCAAGAAAATTTATCAAGAAGTCTCTGAAAAATCTTGTGAACAAAAAAAAGGGGGGGATATGTCAAAATTCGTACCCAATTTTCGAGCCATAGCGAGCTCCAAGAAATGGCGCCACAGGCCAAAAAAAAAAACAGTAAGCACCACTTCAAACTATGGTCTAACTATCCTGAAAATTTCATATTCATATCTCTGAGAGTTTTTGAGTTTTTGTGTGCACAAAATAGGTCGTAAAAATGTACAAAATGGCCGACAAATCGGTACCGGAAGTGACGACAGGAAAATTATCCACAAGGTATGAAGTTCATATCAAATACAATCATCTGTGAAAAAATTATGGAAATCGGTAGAATAGTTTTCGAGAAATCGCGTGCACAAAATTCGGGGAAAAGAAAAATAATAATAACTAGATACGATCTCGTTACGAGTAACGAGTAGGTCTCCCTTGCGATTTTTTTTTAATGATACCATTAATTTTTGATACAATTTCAGAATTACCCCCCTTCCACTTCCAGATAATGAATTAAAATCCCTAATTACGTCATCAATGGGCGTGGCAACGAGTTTTTCAAATAGATATTGTTAGTATCAACTTTGCTTCTATAATGCATTACCGTTTTTAAATTATTGGTAATAGATTTACGAGTATCTTGGCCCTTAATTAAAGGGGCCAAGCCCTTTTTCTAGATTTCCTTGAAGAGGTCTTCAGGATACATTTTTTGTTCTTACAGTTATCTAAAATTGTTGTTCATTTTTAAGATACAAATGATTAAGTATTTTAGGGGCCAGCCTTCTAGACCCTTAATGGGGACAGACATTGATGTTGTGATTAGTGGAATCGATTAGAATCATCAATGCAGACGTTTTTCTTTTCTACAATGCTTAACAAAATATGTCTCTTTCTCTGGATATATTGAGCCAAAGTTTAAATTGGCGTAGCAATGATATTTTCAGATAGTAATTGTTACGATCAACAACGTTGCTTCTATAATACATTACAAAATCTTTATCGTTTTTAAGTTATTTGTAATAGAGTTTACGAGTGTCTTGGTCCCTAATTAAAGGGGGCAGCCCCTTTTTCTTGATTTCCTTAAAAAGGTCTTCTTACACCTATCTAAAATTTTTGCTCTTTTTTGAGATACAAATGATTTAATATTTTAGGGGCCAGCACTGTAGATCCTTAATGGGGACATACATTGGTGTTTTGCTTAGTGGAATCGATTAGAATCATCAATGCAGACAATATCTCTTCTTCAATGCTTTACAAAATATGTCCCCTTCTCTGGATATATTGCGTCAAAGTTTAAGGTCTTTGGCCCCTTAAAATCCCTAATTACGTAATAAATGGGCATGGCAGTGATTTTAAAGGGATATTGTTATGATCAACAACTTTTCTTCTAAATTGCAATACAAATTCTTAATCACTTTTAAGTTATTTGTAACAGAGTTTACGAATGTATTGGCCCCTAATTATAGGGGCCAGTCCTTTTTTCTTGATTTTGTTGGAAAGAACTTTTGATTCTCTACCACTTTTGTTATATATGTCTTAACAAAATATCAACTGATGAAAAGGTGCAGACTAAAACGTACAAAAATTTCGATTCGAAAAAAGTACCCAATTTTCGTGCCAAAGCGAGCTCAAAGAAATGGCGCCACCAGCGTACAATAACATAATAGTGCACAACTTCAAACTATGGTCTACCTATCCTGAAAATTTCGTAGTCATATCTCTAATAGTTTCTGAGATTAGCTCTTCACAAAATGGGTCGTAAAAAACATATAAAATTCAGATCACGTCTCATCATCTGTGCAAAAATGGCTGAAATCGGTCGAATAGTTTCTGAGAAATCGCGTGCACAAAATTTGGAAAAAATAATAACTAGATATCGTTACGAGTAACGAGTAGATCTTCCGTCTGATTTGTTTTATATGACACAATGAAATATCGATACTCTCTGCCAAATCCGAGATCTTGTTGAAAATCCTGCTTCTGACACCAATGTTGTGTTTTAACCTTTTGAACTCGGGATACTATAGCAACCTGTGGGTCCCCCAAATCAGTATATTGGTATCAGAAGGATTTAAAATTATATGATATGAATAATTTATAAATAATGGTTCTCGATGATTCTTTCGCTCTCAAGACTATGAAGCTCAGCTTCTAATTTGGGTAGTAAGGGAAATGCAACCTTTCTAGCTGTAGTAAGGCAATACAGTTTATAGTCTCTTTTGAATGTAATTTTCACTGGTTCACACTTCATTAGTCCAAAGCCTCCAAATACTGGTATATTGGTCTGTACATTGTTGACTTTCAGGATCAAACCCATGGGTCTAGCTGTATATTTTTCAAGCAGGTTGCTGTTGCCTCTGATGACATTAACAGGAAATTATTAATGTTTGTCTTTAAAGGAAATATCTGCAATGAACTTCACCAAATATTAGAGTCTCCGTAAAGGTCCAAATAGTGGTTCTGCTTTTTCCAGTTGTCCCGAAAAATTTAGCTGATGAAATGTTCCAACACTGATCACTGAGACATCAGCCCCTGTGTCTATTTTGAAAGTTATAACTTCCTTACATCCTCTCACTGCTCCAAGAAAGAGTGGATCCCCTACTGCAGGTGAGTGATGAACATTGTCCACAACAAACTGAAAAGTGGTTGCAACCATGGCAGCAGCGACATTGCTTTATTTTGGCGAAATATTTGTCTTTGCTGTGTTGCAAGTTGCACTTCAAACAACGGCTCTGTGGTTGAAACTGGTCTGTGCTGTAGTTTGTAAGGGGCTGGCGTGCATTTTTGGGTGGACCCCGCCCTCTCCGTTGCTGTTGTTGACTACGATTGTTATGGTTTATCCCATCTGTGTTTTTACGGACTCCTTCCATATATTTCTGAAATAACGACTGATCTGAATCTGTGATTTCACCATCCCGCTCTGTCTTGCTCTCTCAATTGCTCCATCAAGCTTTAAATCTGCTGTAAGCTTAAGTTCTTCAGAAAGATTACGATCTAGACTTTCTAGCACTATTCTGTCTCTGATTTGATCATCCCTATCTTGAAAACCTCAATTCTCAGCTATCTCACATAGATTTCTAACAATAGTTTCAAAACTTTTTACCTGGGTTCTGTCTACACCGATGAAATTTAGCATGTTCGTGTATAATGTTACGTTAAGGAACAAATTTCGTCGAATTTCTTTAGCACTGGTGCAAACATATTTGGAATCTTCTTTATCATCAGAAACAAACGATTGGAAAATATGCTCGGCCTCTTTGTTCATCACATATATCAAAGTACTTATCTTTACGCTTTCTGTTTGTTTTCCCACCTTGGTAGCTTGCGAAATCGTATGAATCTTTGCTTCCATTCGTGAAGCAATTTTTAAAGTCGGAGAAGGTTACCGTCTTGCCACATCCGCCATACTCGCCAGATCTAGCCCCAAGCGGTTTTCCTTTTTTCCAAAAACTTTTTTTTTATCTGGTCGTTGTTAGAAGTTCTGACAAGCCATTGGCTCAGCCATGGAGTTAGAGCCTCAAAAGTCTACCTTAATAAACCTACCATGATGCATTTCTGATCAGAAATGTATTTAGTGATTGAAATTATGTATGTATTTAATGTATAAGCATGGAGAATACTATGATGGGATGTAATGTAATGAGTACTTTAACCGGTGTTGTATAGTGTTCTTTCCTCTCAGCCATCTTTTCCCCGGAAACATGGGGGGGGGGACCAACTCACTACTTAGCCAGTGTTCTTGGGAAAAATCTACTATATAGGAAAATCTGCTATACAAAACCGACAAAGAAGGTCGAAAAATCCATATAGAGTGCCATATTTTGGCCTTCAAGTAAATGCTCCGACATCACATCTATTAGGCCTCTATTCAATGTTTAAATGGTGTTCAACTTGAAAATATGTAACAAGTAACTAAAGGCAATATCGTATTACATACTTTAGAATGTGATCTAAAACATACAAGTCCAATTTACTAAATCACATATCAGATAATGTCATAATTATTTCTTATTATACGCTGTACGTACATTTCTTTAATAATCTCGTACTTAAATATTTGAGTTTGTGCGGATGTTGAACATAACACGTGCTAGTCGTAAATCGCATTTAATCTTTGTTGTTGTTGGAGTTTATTTTTGTCTTTATATAGGTTTATCAACAACATTAGTTCAGCATTTATTTGCCAGATATTATTAGTTTTATAATAAATAATGTTATTAGCGTGTCAGTATTTTCTTAAACTTGACTTAAATGCCGAAAGATCCGTTATGTACCAATAATTCTGCTGTCCTTCCTGGTATAATTTATTGTATAGTCATGTTGTATATTTTATTTGTTAAAATAAAAAATTATATCAGGAAGGGCACTCCCGTTCTCTACACAATTGTGGAACCTTACTTTAAACCTAAATCGCTGAATCTGAAGGACGTAGTCATCCTGCATGTTTTTTTTATATAATGTTGGTTACATTGTAGTGATTGTTGATGATTTTCGCGTGCGAGAGGACTTTATGAAGCCAGACAAACGTAGCTAAACGAATAAAACTTAACACAGCTGCTCTACATTCTGTTTGTAATGATCTAAACAGAAAGTATTAAACCTGCATCAAGAAGAATTATATTCAATTCAATGTTAACATAAATCTCTAGAAATAAAACGTTACTTACGAACTGTAATAGACATAAGATGTAAATCCCGACATTAGACAATCATTTCTGATAAAACTTTCACGTGACAAAGGTCTCATAAATTATAGCAATTAATTCAAAAGCGATCCGTCTTCTTATCCAAGTGCACATTAAATGATAAGTTTATGCGTAAAAAGGGGTAATTTTAATAATTTATAATCGCGGCTCTATTTTCTTCTCTCAAATTCCTGACAGAATACAAATTATGAAGAAAGATATTTTCTACACACATGCCTACAGGTTAACACTACGGTTAAACAATAATTCAACTTAGTTTGTAGAATCATGCTAATGAGATATATTGACAGTCATAAATTTTGGGCACACCTGTTCAGACATTATTTCTCCGCTTTTAAGAGACAACCAAGGTTAGACAGGTTTTATCTATATTAAACTTTCTGATACTCTCAATAGGTTGAAACCTTTTTTACTAACGATATTCAATTTTATAAATATTTTTTATCTAAATAATTCAAAAGTTTACCCCTTTGACATGTATTACTAGTATTAGATAATTATACTATGCATTGATTGATACCAAACAGGCTCTTAGATATCTTGTTTGCCAAAAAAAAACCCAATTATGTTAGTTTCTCTAATTCTTATGAAATGAAAGCAGTTCTGTAGCTCTATGGGAAAATTTGGATTGACATGCCTTATTGCCACAGTACCTCGCAAAAAAAGACCAAAAAAAAACCCAGGCAATTTACGGCGCGCAAAAACGGTTTTGAACTAATTAACTTAATTTCCTTACACATTCTGTGTAAATAATTAATACTATAAAATTCGCCAGACTTGTCGTTTTACTAGCCTCGGCTTTCTCTTAAACAGAGTATGTAGCAACCTCTCATGATACTCTGTCCTCTAATGATATAATGCTGCATAAGTGGTCAGAATGTTGACAACTACTGATATAATTTTATCATTAACGAACAACTTAACCGTCCGCTAATGATATAATTTCAGATTTATATCACTAGCGGTCAGAAACCGTAACCCCTAATGATATGGGGAATACATGTGAAATTAGTCCTACATTGACCACTAATGATATGCATTTGGATATATTTACAATTGCATTAGTGGATGTAACATACCTGTAATGATATAATGATATGATATGGTATATGATATGATAATATATATATATATATTTGATACACACACACACACACACACACACACACACACACACACACACACACACACACACATATATATATATATATATATATATATATATATATATATATATATATATATGAACTTCATCTCATAGCCTAACATCACCTAATACCCATATAGTAGTTTTATCAAATCTGTCAACTGCGCCTCTTTCAGTTATTAGTTTCCTTTACTACCTTTTATTTGTTAAAAATTATTTTTATAATTTCTTAATTCTAATTTATTAATTATTTTTTTCTCTTTTTAATCACATTCTTACCCATTACAAACTTAACTAAATAATTCGGATCTAAATCATAAGCGCCGTACGAGTTAACAACGGGGGTTCAAATTTTCCTTCATTAACTCGGACGTCAATTTAATCAGCTATTTAACTCAATCAGGCGTGAAGTTGGCAGTCGATCGATTACTTTATAGCGATCGGCCGTATTGCCAACACCTTTCCTAAGATTGTGATCTAAAACTGTTTAAAATATAGTTATTGTTCTGTATATAGTTTCTTTGGTAGTGTTAGTTGTAGTGCTAGATTTTATTTTCTTTGTCTTTACCCATGTAATTTATTTCTTTTGTCCTGAAGAAGGAACTGGTTGTCCCGAAAATTTGACAATACTAATTGTTCGTGTCGTTAGCCATTTTTAGTGCTATATATATTCAGTTTACTGGCTTAGTATCTATATATTAGATCCGACACTTTAAAGATGCCTAGTGTTGTTGATTTTATTCTGTGCTTATATATATATGTATATATATTAAATTTAAAAAAAAGGTTCTAGGTAAAAGAGTGAAGGTCAGGTTCCAGATCATATATTCTAGAAAGTTGACCGAATCTTGCTCCCACATTTATGTAACTTACTAACATGTACTTCTTATACTTCAGCTACAGAGTGACTTACGCTAAATGGTGTCCAGTGACCTTAAACAAAGTTTCTAGATCAAAGGTCAGGGTCATATGAGATCTGTTTGAAAAATTCTTGTCTAACCATAATTATATTTTTCTCCAGATGATTCTGTCTGGCTCATACATTACTATAATGAGTGCTTGTAGGTAAAGGATGTATAGTGACCTTGAATCAAAATTTAGATGGGAGTAAGAACAAAAAATATTAGTATTCTTAAGGCCTTTGATATGAAATCAAGAAAAAGGTGCTGGCCCCTTTAATTATGGGCCAAAAGACTCGAAAAAGCTATTACAAATATCTTAAAAACGATCAAGATTTTGTAATGCATTATAGAAGCAAAGATGTTGATTGTAACAATAACTATCATTAAAAAATCATTGTCATGCCCATTTATGGCATAATTAAAGTAATACGAGTATCGCAATACGGATTTTACAACATTGGTTCGACTTTTACATAGCATTTTAGATATCCGGTATTGATTTTGCTCTACATTGCTGTCGTAAACAATGGCAATAATAAGTAATTAGAACGGTAACGTATGTATTGTGTGAGAGATAGAAATGATTAATGTTGAGAAACTCGATTTTGTTAAAGTAAAACAAAATAGGAAAGTTCTGATTAACCAGGATCTCAAGTATGCTTATATCTTCTTTGTTTTGATGGGTTCCTCGCCCCGAATTTTTCTTTTTTCTTCTACTAACATCGCTTAAAATTCAGAGACAGAAGCTATTTCGTATTAAAATAATCGTAAATTAATTAATGTTTAAATGATATCTAACATTGTTGACAGACTTAAGCAGAAAACTGTAGCAAAATGTGATTTTTACGGAATTTTTCTTCAGGGTCTACTTGGTTTAGAGCTTTTAGCGTGAAAAGTAATCCGTCAACATATGATTTATTCTACCAAATCTTTTTTCTAAGGTGTCATTCTATAGAATAAACACCATGAATTTAGGTTTGAGTCCATAAAATTGTTAAAAATGTCCAAACACGATACAAGCATCGCATTTTTAGGGTCTTCCGTTTTCAACTTTTTGTTAGGTTTCTTTTGACCTATTATTAAGGTCTTTCGTTTCCAATGAAAGAATTTATTGTTTTCGTTCTGTTTCTTTTTCTTCACATTTTTTTTCCACCAAATTTTGTGCACGCGATTTCTCAAAAACGACTCGACCGATTTTTATGAAACTTTCAGATACGATAGATATTGATCTAAACTTTATAGGTATTTTTTATTTTGATGACGTCCTCTCCGTTTTTGAGACAATGACGTTTTAGCGATTTTCAGAGGGTCAGTGTCTCCTTAACGAATGAAGTTATTGAGTTCAAACTTTAAGAAATTGTAGACGAAAGATTGTAGATGTGTCTTTAGGCATTCATTTTTGTCTAGCTTAAAAGACGCCAAAGCTCGCCTGGACCGGAAATTTGAGATTATAAAAGTGTCGTAATTTTCGAGGGTTTCCTTGATTATCTCTTTTGTCGAAAATATTTTGTTAATACATATAGAATAAATTAAGTTTATTTATAAAAGTGCTTTCATTTGATATCAAGAAAAGAGGGCTAGACCCTTCAATTAGGGATTAAAAGGGCTCTAAAGTTTTTCATCTATAGCAGTTTACTGAGAAATATGTTGTAATATATTAGTGAATCAAAAATGTTTATCTTACAGTTATTTAACCATATATTATAAAAATTTTCTCATGCATTACGTAATTAGGGGTTTTAAGGGGCCAGATTTCCAAAACTTTGATCACTTATATCTCAAAAAGGACAAATATTTTCAAAAGCAATGTAGAAAAGAATATGCTTAGAATGATGCTCTAATCAATATTAAACCATCAACATTTCGTTAAATGACCCCGATAAGGAGATAAGGGGTTGGCCCCTAAAACGTTCTTTCCCAGATAGCTCAAGAACGTTAGCGAATGTTTAATCACTTGTTGGACAAAATGTGATAAATATCTTAAGACCTTTCAATTGATATCAAGAAAAAGGAACTGGCCCCTCAAATTAGGGGCCAAAAGGGCTTTCGAAATAATACATAACCATAAGAATAAATCTGAAAATAAGGATTAAACTAATAAATCCATGAATGGACATATTGGGCTAGTATATTTAAATCTGCACATGATAAAAGAAAACGATCTTAATTAATTTCTATATTTTTTGTCCGTTGTTCGGGGTGATCAAGAGAAGAGCCGACAAGCTACACAGCACGAAACGAAAAATCTATGTACGAGCTAATATGATTGAAATTATGATGTCATGGTCTATTATTAGAACAGCTATGGCGTCGATTTGAAGAAACAACGCAGATTCGAAAATTTAAGTTTCGAAGTGGGAACTCTCCCGAAGCTGCAAAACGTAGATATTTAGAAATTTAAAGTGCAAGAAGAACACAGAGACGTTGATATTAGTCTATGCCTATTTGATCAGTGTACAGTGTAAGTTTATTTATAAGGTAAACAGTATGACAATCACCATGCGTTCACCATGTTCTCATGTCTTGTTGATAAGTTTTGTTGGTTTACAAGGTAGGAACACAAGAGTTTTATTATGAAGTGAATAAAACATGTTTGTCCAATGAATGTCGTTTCATTGGTTAAGTACAATATTTTAGAGTATTATGATAGTATGAGATGGCTGTAAAAGGAGTTGACAGTCTCTGTCTCCAGAAGGAGCATCACCTGAAGCGTCCATATGAAGTTCATAGGGGAGTGCACTGTTGGCGTATCCTAGAATAGGTGACGACGTCAGATGATTCTTGAGCGTCTCGAAAGCTTGGTCTTGTGCTTCTCCCCATTTCCACTCTTTGGTCTTTGTCTTCCTTTTTGTCTTTTTCATTGGCGTTGGAATGAGATCTGTCAGTGGTCTGCTAATTCGACTGAAATTTTCAATGAATCGCCTATAGTAGCCGACAAATCCGAGAAATTTTCGTACTTCCTCAGGAGTTTTCGGTTTCGGCTAGTTAAAAACTCTTTCTGTTTTATCTGGATCCATTTCCACACCTTTTTCAGACACAACATGTCCGATGAACTTCACTTTTCTCTTAAAGAATTCACATTTTCCTGGAGATATTTTAAGATGAGCTTCTCTGATGCGGTTGAATACTAATTTGATGTTTTGAAGATGTTCCTCAAATGTTTTGCCAAAAATGATAATGTCATCTATGAAACACAGCATATGTTTAAGTTGTAATCTGTTAGTAGATTTTCCATAAGTCTTTGGTAGGTTGCTGGAGAATTGGTCAAACCGAAAGGCATACGATTATATTCAAAGAATCCAAGTGGTCCAACGGAAAATGCGGTGCGTTCTTAGTGATCTTCATATATTTCTACCCGGTGATATCCAGATTTCATGTCGATGTGCGAAAAGAATTTGTTACCAGATAAACAGTCAAGCAATTCCTCAATCCTTGGAAGAGCATAGCTGTCTTTTCTTGTCCGTTTGTTTATTTGACGGTAATCGACACACATCCTAAGAGTACTGTTTTTCTTTCTCACTAACACTACATTAGACGCACATGGCGAATGTGATGGTCTGATTATACCAGAGTCTAATAATTGTCGCAGGTGTGATCTCACTTCGTCGTACATGGATGACGGAATCCTTCGGAATCTTTGTTTGAAAGGAGTGTTGTCTGTAAGATCTATCCTGTGTTTTACCATGTCTGTATGGCCGATGTCATTATCTCCCTTGCTAAATATGTCTGAATAAATCAATAGAAGATCTTTTCCGCTTCGTAACTGTTCTGTGGTTAAGTCACTTTCTGTTATATCGACTTCATCTAACAGTTCTGTTGTTTCAGATTTCCACGGTTGTAAGTTCTTGACAATAACAGGCTGTACTTCACAGATGATTTGTTTAGGCGGTACGCTTATAGTTCTTGTTGTAACATTAGACAATTTTACAGAAATTTTTTCGTTCTTCTTACAGTGGTAGCAACGTTATTGTTGACAAACGACACGCACGATTCTGATACACGAACGATCACGCACGATACAAACGATTACGCAGGATACACGGACGATCACTAACTTACTGAATTTTCACGATACACGAACGATAACGATAAAAAACGCAAACGAACGATTCTACACTATTTAACACGCAAAATCAAAATTTATATTTAAGATGCGAATTACGAAAACGTATTGCTTTAATGTGTTTTAGAATATGCCTGTGTTTTATTGAAAAGTGGCATGTACAGTAGCCATGCACTGTTTTATTTTTACGACTTAACGATATAATAAGATCCATACACCAATTAAATTGTTTTGTCTCCACAACGAATATTAACTTCTATCACAAGTTAAAGAAAATTAAGTGAAAAAGAAATGAAGATAATGCATAAACTACACGAACTTATTTACATACAAGTTGATGTTTATGTAATCCGATTCCCTTACGTACGATTTAATTGTGCGAGGTACAGGTTAAATTTGTTACCTGGTTCCAAAGAATTTCGATTTTACACATCCCATATTTCCATAATGTACGGTACATAATTGATGGACTTTTATTTCTAAGTTTTAAAACGTCTAAAATTTTATTTCTAATGAATGTTTATACAATGTAACAGAGAGGAACGCGTATCGTATTTTCATTTGAAAGAAAACTTAATGATAATTGTTTAGCTTGAACGGGGAATGGTTAACCTTGATCGCTTTCATTCAACTTGTCTCTGTTTCTTGACGTTAATATGATTAAAATTATGTTTCAATATACGATGGATGCTTGATATAAACTGATTACAAAATCATGCAAAACTAAATCGACCGATCAAAGGATAAAATGACTTGTTGAATTACTAGTTAACGACGAAAGAGAAAATATTTTAAAAAGATTAGCGCTGACATGATATATTTATGTAAACAATTGTTAATATTTTTTCTATTAAATAGTTTAAATTCACATATTGTTGCGTTGTTTTAAAAACTACTCGTCGTTGTTTTAGAATAAATCCTGGCATTCCGTAAAATAAGTTACAAAACGGAAAAACCGCAGATCACGCACGGTAAAAAAAAGCAAACTAATTATTCTGATACACGCACGATCCCGCACGTTACACGAACGATCACCCACGGTACACGAACTATTTAACGAGTCTATAGATCCTTTTTCTGAGTAGGTTTTCACGTATTTTCAAACATCTGAAGCTGAAGTACCATGGTGTAGTCAGAGATAAATTCTGTAAATATTGAACTCCATGTTCTTCTTTTAGTAGTTGATCATGGATTCCAAAACGTTGGTTCCAATTAAAGCGGGTATGTGTTGACTGTATTTACTGTCAGGTACCACTAACATTACATGTTCTGATGTATGAGAAATATTTTTAGGTATATCCAAGTTAACTTCTATGTAGCCTTTGTAAGGTAACTGAGTTCCTCCTGCACATTCGATCTGTAGAATGTTGTCTAAAGTTTTCATGTCAACACTTTGAGATAGTTCTTTGTTATAAAAGGATTCACTTATAGTTGATACGGTGGACCCTGTATCTATGAGAGCTGGTATCTTTTTTCCGTTGATGATAATTTCCGTTTCTGTAGGAGGTCCAAATATCCCTGGTGGTATTGGTGTTTTCACGTAATTGTTTGTAGTAATGGGACCACGAGATATCCTGTTATTCCAGCATCGACGACAGATGATCTCTCCCCTGTTTCTGCCTGCAGTTGGTCCTCTTTGTTGTTGTTGGAACTGGTTGTTGTCAGCTGATGTTTGATACGTGTTTGACTTTCTCTGTTGTTGTCCATTGTATGTTCCTCTGTATTGTGTTCCTCTGTAATGTTGATTTCCTCTGTATTGATGTGGAGCATTTTGTTGTTGAACGGAGGACACCAGTTGTTGTACCATCCCCTTTAATTAGTCCATGTCACTGTTTTCTGCTGTACTGTTTGTTGACTTGCATATAGCTGTATTTGATTTGGATGTTTTTTGTTGATCTTGCTGATGATCTTTTTCGATTTGTCTAAGAGCTATTCTTAACTTGTTAAAGTCTTGTATATTGTCGTATTTATATCCACTTATGTCTTTAAGTTCCTGTCTCAGTCCCGTCCAAAGCAGTGAATGTAACATGGAATTAACTTCGTTTTGTCTTAGTATTCCTTTCTCCAATCCCTTCCCGATGATTTCATCAAGTCTCCAACTCCATGCTGCGATGTCTTCATCTTCTCTTTGTCTTGCTTCATAAAATTCTGATAATATCTGTTGTTTATTTTCCACACTGCCGTACACACTATCTAATGTTTCGAAAATATCGCTTAATGGTTTATCCGGGCCTTGGTACATGACTATTCTGGCTACTGATCCTGTTCGCGACCTTCTGATGCCAAAATATTTTTGTTCCCGTGCATAGCCCGAATCTTTTAGCACCATTTTCACCTCGTACCTCCATATGTCATAGGTTGTATCTCCTTTGTTATCTCCACCGGAGAATGTTCGTATTTTCGGAAGATACGGACACAAAGTTGTCACAGATCGTGTCCTTTGTATGCTGGATTCCTCGGATGGTAAACTGCGTGGGGTTATCTTTGCTTTTTTATCTTCTCTTACCCCTGTTTGTTCCACTTTCCTAACACCTGGTGGAATATCTTTTATTTGGGCTATATAATCTTTCATTCATTGTCCAAGTTCTGCTGGGTTATTTCCCTTTGGATTTAGTCCCATCGATTGAAATGTGTGCAGCATCCTCTCATAGACCGCTTTGTCAACTGGTTCGGACTCGAAAGGGCTAGTCGGCTGAGTTTTGATGACATTATCTTCCTCTTCGCTCATGATGAGTGATAATTAAATTCAGAATCACAATAAATTTGAACTTTGAATTCACTTATTTCATTCACACTGATTTCACAATTTGTTTCACTTATATTAACATATTTCACAAAGCACAAGCACTAGAATTTCCTCTCAGAATTCCAGAATTCCCATAGAAATCACTTGAAATCACTATTTCCTTTCACATAGTATCACTAAAATTCACTATCAATGTTGTTGTCATAAATTCAAAATAATAATACTATTCTAAATACCAATGTAAATGTTAATTCAACAAAATGTTCACTATGGAGAGTAAATGTTAAATATGGCACTCAAAATTAAAATAAGTATCTAAATTTCTTATTGAATTAAATCGTTATTAAAGATTTACTGTTCGTTTTTACAAAGTCAGAATAATAATGTGCGTTAAGCAGGTGCTGTCACTACCGGAAATAAACAAAGTGTCTGTAAATGTAAAGTTCAAACCCTTCGACGGCCTGGTTGGTTCCGGAAAGTTAATCACTCACAGTCTGTCGATGATCCACAAACCAGGTTGGGCGCCATTGTAACCCGGGATATTTGGATCGATCTTAAGTCCGTTGTGGATATAAAGTGGAAGTTCATTCAGTTTACTTCTTTATTTGATGTGACAAAATAGTATATCATACAAAATAGGTGTAGGTAAAGGTATAGATAAACCCTGAAATCAAATAAATGTGAGTTAGGAAAGATAACTCTTACATACATGTAGTTTTGACAAAATAAGAAAATATTTCCTCTTTATAAACTAAGCTCAAAAATATTTGTGTCTGTATTTAAATTATCTGCTTATTAAATAAATATACAATTATAATCACATCCGTATAAATAGAACTGTTATCATGTCAAACTTATTTCACATGAATTTATAATTAAATTATAGAAATATTAATTAATTTCATAGTACTAGTACTAATACTATGATATAGTTATATATACAACTAAGTTTAAACCATGTTTAAACAATGCTTAAACTATGCTTACCTCACATGAGGTGTAAAGGTTGATAAGGAAAAATATTCAGGATGTAAAAATAATACTGTAGTTGATAATCTGATAAAGAATGTAAACTTCAAGTAAACACAAGTAGACTTCCAAATAGGAAACTGGTTTAACAAAGACATTTTCCCACTAAAATTGTCACATGACCAATAAAGTAACAGCTGACCAATTTTATCCAATAGAAATACAAGAATAGAGGAAAAAAGGGTATTCTATCTAATTATAGATTTTGCATTGCCAGAGTTAAAAATAACTAATGATAGGACTTTTACATTAAGGTTAGATAACTACAAATAATTGATTTAAATATTTCAATTAAATATTGCATTGATTAAATAATAATATAAAAATAATACACCGTACCAATATTCAAATATTTTCATGTCAAAAAAAAATTGAACATAATCACAAAAATTATGCAATAATACATATAATAAACATATTTAATGCATAAAATTTCACTCTACCACATTGGGAAACAAATCGGTGAAATTTGGAAACGGAAAGCGCCAAAATTTGCACCTAAATTGGCTGTAGAAAAATCAATTACAATCTGTTGATTTGGCTATATAGCTAGAATAAATAAGGTTCTATGACCCTTAGCGTCAAAATATTTTTTTCATCTTAAAAATGTTATTCGTCCTTGAAACTTTATAAATGAAGTAAAAATTTTAAAAAATTTATTGATAGTAACCCCTTTACCTATATGTAGTTATTATAGATGTATGTGGACTCACTAAGCGAAGCATTTCTTTGAATAACTGATAGTAATATTAACACTAGAAGACTTTTGAAAACTAGAAAATTTGTATATGTAAAAGGCAGATATAGGTACAAATTTAAAAAAATCCGGATAATTTAGTCTTATCGGACAAGGCTGAGGATAGAAGATCTTTAAGCTATTCAGAATAACGTTATAAAGCTATTTATATGCAGTTGTTTTAATAATCCATTTCCATGCAAAGTTGGTTTTTTGTTTTCAATAAAATATGAACGATACATCTTCTGAACATTTTGTATCAAGTCTTCAAGTTGATATGGATTTCGAGTTACAGGGTTTTATTTTTATTATGAATAATATGAGAATTTAAGACTTTAATTTTCAATCTTAACAAGATTGATAATATTTTATAATTACATTTCTACTGCTTTTTCAAATTCCAATGTCAAATTACTAGCAGAAGAGCTAAGTCTTTTAAATTATGTAAAAAAGGGTTTTTTTTCTTGGATGTTTACAATTTCAGGTGAAATTGTGACCTCATACTTTTAGCCTTTGTAATTATTCCATTGATTACAGATTACTGTAGCAAAAGGTAACTCTAACTTTTGCATAAAAAACATTGCTGAAATATTAATTAAACCACGCCGACGGCAGCAAAAAATAAAACCGCCATTTTTTACAAATACTTTTGAACAGAGACTGTTCTAAGGAAAAACTTATTTATATATACAATATATTTATATATACAGAATGCTAATAGTTGGTCATAAATGAGTGTGCAAAATGGCCAATGATTATGTACGTCTCATCATCACTTGAATTTTTTGAATCAGTTATTAACATGATTAACAAAGTAAAAATGGCTTAGCAGATAGCAGACATATATTGCAATTGTATTATATCGGTATGAAATATCCTATAAAATTTACATGTTGGGCAATGAACAGCCTTCGTAATCAATATAAAGCGAGATTCGAAATGTTAACAACTTTTTTTAGGTCACAAAAAGTTCGGATTCATATTTGGGACTATGTACATGTGTAATCAATATTTCTCACATATTTTCAATTATGTCAATGTCTGAATTTCAAGTATGCCAAAAATGCACAAGCATTGGACGTTCCTACTTCACATAAAGATTATGACCTGATGATTTGTCATGAATTTGACCCAGGTTCAGTTGTGCAAGTTCAAGATCACTCTTGAAAATGCATAATTTCTGTCTAGGCTATATCTTGTAATGGAAAATGATTAGAAGCTAAAATTAGACACGAAGATTGCTTGTGACGTGTAAATATGTCCTGATCGTGAGCTTTGGTCATTTTTACAAGTTCAAGGTCACTATAAGAAAATGGTGTATCCATTACTTTCGAATAGAGAAATACCGGTACTTGAGTTATGATTTTTTCTTAGCAGGGGGTATCATTTGTGAGCTTGCTCACAGTACTTCTATTTATAAATCGGGTCTTCAATACTGGTACTCCCTGGTAACCGAAGCTATCAATTATATAAATTGTGAAAACCATATATTTTTAACAAATCGATCCAATTACGAGACCAAATCTAACGGTAATTAAAATATGGGAAATGTGTTTTTATGCATTGAATGCCAATTATAAATATTTATTCTTTACCATTTAATATGTATTTTTATTTGAGTAACCGAATACCAATTTTGCTATACGATATATTCACATCGTTCAGTACTCGTTAAAAACACTAATGAATAGTGATACGAAAAATTTGCTTTGATTTTATTTAATTATCTAATCAGAAATATTTTATAAGCCTAAATTAAATCCTGAGAGTCAGTGCATTCAAAATGGCAACCATGTCAATGACAGTGTAAAGTTGTTTCTTTAAGCCTTCACGTTAAAATGATTTGAGTAAAACTACCTTTTTAAAAATATAAAACAAACTATTTTTCGGAGAAGAAATTATTCTGATATGTATTGTATTCGTATCGTATCGTGACACAAATATTGTAATAGATATCAATACCCAAACTGAACAGAAATTTACTGCATATTTAGAAAAAGCATAAAGTTGTCTATTTTAAATGTAAATTTTACCCCTTGGACAGGGTTCTGAGTATAGGACAGTGTCAAAATAGCATAATTGTAAGAGCCTTGTGTCTTTTTTTTCTTTTTAACATTTCTTACTTCTAATCAGTGTTCCAATACTAATGACCCAATATTGACTAGAATTTGTTATAACCTTTAAAGGAGACAGATATTATGAATTAAGAATTCTGATCTCCCAAACAGTCCAGAGTTTGGGTATGATAATTGATGCAATATAAAAAATTCCTTCATTACTATTATGTACCTAGCAGAAAAAATAGCTACTCATAGTTATGACAAGTTAAAATAATTAAATTTATGATCCCAGGGTCAGGTCCTCTGGCTTACAATGGTTTAGGGAAGGGGACTATAATGATATTACATGTGCATTATTATAGTGAACATGGAATCTTTAAAATATTGTTTACTACCTGTCATCAACCAGACAATTTGGGTGCATTAAATCAGTGATATTCATGGCACTAATAAGGTAATTGGTACTGGTTTTGATGTGAAGCTTTAATTGTCTTATAATAAAACTCCATTATCATGTTTACTTCTTAAAGCATCTAGCACGAATTTTGACTGCAATTTATCATAATCAGGAAAAAATGTTTATCACATAACTGTAGGTAAAAAGTGTAGGTAAAATTTGTATTAAATTATGTAATATTGACTACCGCCGACCCCACCCCCACCCTTCTAAAGAATCATGTGCAGATATTGAGCGCATTTTTAGGTCACGTGAGATGACCTTTTGCAATTGGTCTTCGTCCATCGTCATGCGTCGTCCATCGTGCGTTAACAATTTTACATTTTTAAAATCTATAAAACCAGTTGTTACCATTTTCAGTGTGTAGCATCTCTATGGTAAGAGGAATCTAATTTGAAAAATTCATGGCTCTACCACCCCCGGGGCACCATAGGCGGAGTCAAAATTGTAGGGGAAAAAAGGAAAATTTCAAAAATCTTCTCTGCACCCACATATGTGGAGAAAAAACTTAATGCATGAAGGCATGGTAATGATGTCCGTGAAGCCCTATACCAAAATTGTGAAATTCATTACCCTTTGATCAGGGGTTAAGGCCCTAGGGTGGGGCCAAAATAGCTACATGTGTATATAGTAAACATGTATTAGATGTTAGAAAATCTTCTTCTCTACTCCCATATATATTTGAGAAAAACATGCATGGTTATGATATCCATGAAGCCCTCTACAGAAATAGTGAAATGCATGACCCCTGGGACCGGAGTTCAGGCTCTAGGATTGGGTTAATATTGCCATATCTTGAAAATGTATTAGATGTTAGAAAATCTTCTTCTCTATTCCCATTTATATTAGAGAAAAACTACATGCATGGTTTTGATATCCATGAAAATTTTAAGATTTATGGTCCCCAAAAGATGAGCCTTTTTGTCAGGTTTTGAAGGGGGGAGGGGGTGAAAAATATGATCATGTATTGGATACATATTTTTACTTAGGGTAATTGCTTAGGGTAATTGCTGTTTGTCATCCATTTGATTAACAATTAACAACTTCATCTTGAAAATTATGTGGTAAATTTTCACTTGGCAATATTGATTTAATGCGTGTTCTATTAAGAAATCTACTTTGATATCCTGTGCATTTTTCGTGCAGGTCTGTAGCTCCTGGTCTGAAAAATTCAGATGGACGACCTGCGACCTACAGTTCCTCCCATAGTAAAAAAAATGCAATTTACGGCGCACAAAAAAATGTGCTAGTTTTGGACTGATTAATCTCTCTTCCGAGCACATTCAAATATTTGATTCCATAAAGTTCCTCGGATATTTTACTACAGATATCTTCACTTCACTTGCCTCCGATTTTCTTTCACCATCACCAGCCCCGTGCGTGAAGTGGTGCAATTTGTTTACATGCAAAAGTGGCGACTCTGGATCTCGACGTAAATTTTAATATACTTCGTTTTCCGAGATGGGTTAGCATGTTAAAGAGAAAGTTTGGGGCAAGTAAAGTGACTGTATGCATTTTTGTATGCATTTTAAATGAAACTGAGTTTGATAAAAGGTTGACTATTAAAGCCCTGAAGGTCTCTTATTACTAACAGTTTACAATGTTTGGTCCCTTGATCTAAGGTATAAATAATCCAAGATTTCTCCCCCTCCCCCCCCCTCCCATTTTCATGAATGAATGCTTTTCAAACATCAAATAATAAAAAGTTGGGTAACAGTCAGATGATTCTCAGATTAGGGTTAAAACTTCAAAATGAAGCTTATAATGCAAACATGTTACTCTTAACTCTGACATGTCAATCTAAGGGCTTTAGTACTCAGGTGACCATCAAGGCCTGTGGGATTCTTGTTGGTTTATAGGGTGTTGTATCAAAATAGTTTATAATTTACACATATCTCTTCATTCAGCATGGAATGTTTTCTATATATTTTTGACCCCTGCTTTTATTTCACTTAAAGTTTTTAAATTCAATACACTGATTTTCATTAGGCCTATAAAAACAATTGTGTGTTTAGGGTAACACTGATGAAAAAATTAGGTTAGGTAGGTAGGAATTTTTTTTATTTTATCATATTTTTTCTGAATGCAGGCATATTTAGAAACAGGTTTTTAATAGAAATAATATGAAAATTATAGTCAGATGAAAAAAGACATCTAAAAATGGTAGGATCGGGGCATTTTTGTAAGTTAGGTCAGGTTACCCTAAACACACAATATTTTATTTTAGGCCTTAACATCTGCAGTACTGATAGAGTAATACCTTGGAGTATAAAACCTTCATTCTATTTTAGAAAACTTATTAAATATTAAATATTATTAGTTTAAATGATGTGTATTAACAAATCTAAAGTTCACAATTTATTGCAATTTGAGTTTTCAAATACATCAACAACTGTGAACTTTCTATGAAAAGAAAATTATAATACTAAGGATGATCAGCCATAATTCTTGAAATTCTTGTTCATGTACTGTACAAAGTTTGTATATTTCATACTCTACATTAGATGGTGCAATATATCACTGTCCAAATCTTAATATATGTGAGTAATGAGAAGCACAATGTCAATTTGAATTTCTGAACAAAACCCTGAAACTTTAATAAAGCATGTTGTAGTGAGTATGACATAAATGATACTTGTTTCCAATTTCTGACCATGGTATAATTTCAACATATGTAATTCTAAAATATCACTTCAATTTAATTGTTTGCATAAACAAGGTATTTCATATTGGCTCACCTTAACCGAAGGTTCAAGGGAGCTTTTTTAGCTCACCGAGACGAAGTCTTATGCTATACCCTCGGCGTCGGCGTCCGGACCTGGTTAAAGTTTTTGTTGCATGTCCTGTATCTAAGTTATTGCTTGTTCTATCTTCACCAAACTTGCATGGATGATGCATTTGGACCTACTTATGAACTTGAAAGACTTGGATGCTGAATCTGGGCCATGAATTTCAGATGCTAGAGGAAGTTAAGGTTTTTGGAGCAGGTTAAAGTTTCTGGTGCAGGTGCCTTTTGATAGCAATTTCTAAGTTACTACTGGTCCTAACTTCACCAAACCTGCATGGATGGTGCGTCTTATGATTCTGATGCACCTAACAGGCTTGAATGCTGAATCTCAGCCATAGGTTTCGGATGCTGGAGGAGATTAAGGTTTTAAGAGCTGGTTAAAGTTTTTGGAGCAAGTGCCCTCTGATGATTATATCTTAGTTATTACTGGTCTTAACTTCACCAAATTTGCATGGATGATGTGTGTCTTATGATACTGATGCACCTGACAGGCATGAATGCTGAATCTGAGTCATAGGTTGCGGATGCTGGAGGAGGTTAAGGTTTAAAGAGCTGGTTAAAGTTTTTGGAGCAGGTGCCCTCTGATGATTATATCTTAGTTATTACTGGTCTTAACTTCACCAAATTTGCATGGATGATGTGTGTTATGATACTGATGCACCTGAGAGGCTTGAATGCCGAATATGAGCCCTAGGTTTCGGATGCTGGATGAGTTTTAGTTGGAATAGGTCATATGTATAATAGATAATAGTACTATTTCAAACTTGCATAGTGTATTTAACTATAGTATAAATGAATCGCAGAGGTAGCGTCAGATGCAGAGCCTGATCTCCATTATCAAGAATGCTAAAAAATATATCTTACTTATTACTGGTCCTAACTTCACCAAACTTGCATGGATGATGTGTGTTATGATACTGATGCACCCGACAGGCTTAAATGCTGAATCTGAGCCATAGGTTTTGGATGCTGGATGAGGTTAAGGTTTTAAGAGCTGGTTAAAGTTTTTGGAGCAAGTGTCCTCTGATGATTATATCTTAGTTATTACTGGTCTTAACTTCACCAAATTTGCATGGATGATGTGTGTCTTATGATACTGATGCACCTGACAGGCATGAATGCTGAATCTGAGTCATAGGTTACGGATGCTGGAGGAGGTTAAGGTTTAAAGAGCTGGTTAAAGTTTTTGGAGCAGGTGCCCTCTGATGATTATATCTTAGTTATTACTGGTCTTAACTTCACCAAATTTGCATGGATGATGTGTGTCTTATGATACTGATGCACCTGACAGGCTTGAATGCTGAATATGAGCCCTAGGTTTCGGATGCTGGATGAGTTTTAGTTGGAATAGGTCATATGTATAATAGATAATAGTACTATTTCAAACTTGCATAGTGTATATAACTATAGTATAAATGAATCGCAGAGGTAGCGTCAGATGCAGAGCCTGATCTCCATTATCAAGAATGCTAAAAAATATATCTTACTTATTACTGGTCCTAACTTCACCAAACTTGCATGGATGATGTGTGTTATGATACTGATGCACCCGACAGGCTTAAATGCTGAATCTGAGCCATAGGTTTTGGATGCTGGATGAGGTTTAATATTTTGGAGCAGGTCTCATGTTTTACAAACAATAGCTTGCATAGTTGATTTAACTATAATATAAATGAATCGCAGAGGAAGCTTCAGATACAGAGCTTGATCTCCATTAACAAGGATGCTAAAAAAAAATCTCCTACCTCACACAAACCTGCTTGATAGATGTGTTTGTTGTTAAATGACATAACATGATTCCTATGATATAGTATTGTATGATATGATACACTATTGTTTTATATGATACATGCATATTATATCATATTTTATTGTAAAATGTTATATGATACAATATGATATTGTTTCAATATTTTGTACATAATGATATGATATTGTATCATGATATTGCTATGCATAGTATTGTATATTATGATACAATATTGTATAATACGATATTTAGGATTATATATATTTTATATATTATTGAATCACATGAAATTGTATGATATGATATTGTTATATATGATATTATATTATATCATATGATACGATATTGTATAATATGATATTGTATTATATAATATGTTACTTTATCTCATACGTGTGGTGTATACTACCCGTGTGATAAACCTTTGCTTTATCAAACGGGTGATGCTTTATCAAATACTTCAGGTCCGAACTATTTTTGACACAGCCCCTCGCTTCAACGCTTCAGTGACCTATTTTCGAAGACTTTCTAGTATTTTCCATATAACTATATCTTACCAAAAATTGAATTAAAATGGATTTTTTTTCGAAGATTTTAACTACAAATATTAAGGAAAACACATACATGTGAAGTTTATTAAACTGCAAATCACGTTAGCTATCAAGGAGTTCATTCTGACGACGCAATGAAAACAGAACACTTTGGTTGTGTTTCTATACGTCAAGAACTTACCGAAATAATGTCTCCCACCAGCAGTAAGCATCCTTATTCAATATTTTCAACTTCAAATCATTAGGCTTATGTTCGTTTTATAAAATATCAACAACTGTTCCTCGTTCGAGTCAATTCAAACTAACGAGCATTCGCAACTTTGTATATGTCAACAAACTTGATTATTCAAGTCTTCTGATCAGTATTTCCATTTAATTAAGTGATTAAGCTCTAAGAAAAATTATTTAGAGATAAAAAATGATTTCAAGGTTTATTTCAGTGAAACTTTACATTAAAACAGTTATATTTATCTCCGAAATGACGTACTAAATTGTATTGCGCAAGGTCACAATAACCGCATAACACAACGTTGCATCATCGTTTAATCTTTGAAAAAAAAAATCAATTCGGGTCATTTTAAGGGCTGTCTCAAAAGCTTCATAATATCAATGAAATTGTATGAGATAAATAGAACATCTATAATTGTGTGATTTTATATTTGCTTTATCCAACTCGTTGATATGGTTATATTCGCTCGGCAAGCCTCGAGAATATATACACTATTTCAACTCGTTGGATAAAGCAAATATATAATCACACAATATAGATATCCTCTATATATCATATTGTATTACATAATATGTTACTATATCACATGATATTGTATCATATGGTATGATATAATGTTGTATCAAATTATATTCTATCATATGATACAATATCATATAATGTATCAAATATACAATATCATGCAATACAATATCATACTATATTATACTATATAGTATCATATGTTACAATATTTTGATGTATTATGTGATATGATATTGTATCATATAATACTATATTGTATCATATATTATATAATATGATATTGTATTATGTGATCAAATACAATAATGTATAACATGATACACTGTCATATCATATGTTACAATATCATATTGCATCATTATTATATACTGTATTATATGATAAATATTGTAAGTATCGTAGAATGCAATATTGTATTTTATATTACTGTATTGATAAATGTATCTTATAATACCGTATGAAATGAACATATGATTATCATACAATTTTTTAACATATAATATACGATATTGTGTCAAAACAGTATCCATGAGTATCCAAGATCATTAACTATAATTTTCATATGATATGATAAAGATGGTCTCATAAAGGTGATGCCTCATAAAGGTGATGCCTCGTCTCGGTAAGCTTTGTAGTCTGTGATTACCTATGTTTGAGCACCTGTTGTCATCTGTTTGTCTGTCTATCCGTCTGTCTATAATTATTTCAGTTTTTGAAAAGATTCTTCTCTAGAACCACTGGGCCAAATTTAACCAAACTTGGTAGAAATCCTCCTTAAGGAAAAGGGATTCTAATTTTAAAATAAAAGACAAACCCCTTTTTCAAGGGAGATAACTGCAAAACAGTGAAAATAGTGTTTGTGTCTTAGAAAATCTTAAAAACCACTGTACCACTGTATATACAAAACATTTTACACCACAGCTTGTAAATAAAGTGAAGATTCTTAATCGTAAAAATCATAACTCCCGGCTCCACCGTCACCAAAATTTTCAAATCCCTCAACTCAAATTATTTAAAGAAAAGTGCATAAATTTGAGGTCAATACTCAGACTTGAGGCTGAGTATCGACTTGAGGAAAGTTGATGACGGTGGGGTCCTGACTAATACTAAGGCCCCAAGAGGGGTTTAAAGTTTAAAGGTCTTACGCAAGGAAATAGTCAATCAAACTGAACTTAGTCAATTGTAGTTCCATATATATAGAGACAATTTCTTTTCTTTCTTCCTTTTTTGGCACCTTATTTTAGGCATACAGTATTGATTTTGGACTCAGTGGCTTGAAAAATTGTTACTTTAGTGGAATTGTCACACTGATTTCAATGGAACTATTTTTTAGATGAGCATGATCCAACTTCCTGGTTGGTGCTGAGTCTGTTTGTCAACATGTGAAACCCACGTGTATTTGAGGGTAGGTATGTTTACTATCAATTATCTCTCTTAGAAGCCGCATAAGGCGTTATTTTTCTGATCTAAAATTTTTCTTGAAGCATTTAACTGTAATTTCTCTTTCATCAATTATATGCTGAGAGTATAGTTAATCAATTAACTTAATTAAAGCTATATAGTAACATATAGTGAAATTAATTCCTTGTGTGAGACCTTAACATAGAAATATATAGGGAAAATGTTAAAAAATCTTCTTCTCAAGAACTACATTGCTACAATTTGTGAGATTACTATGCAAACATCCCCAAATAATGTAGATTCCAAATTGTTAAAATTCTGACCACAGACCAATACTGGAGCCCCAAGAGCAGTTCAAAGTTTAACATAAAAATATATAGGTAAAATGTTTTAAAAACAGAAATAGAATGATACCATAAACTGTTGTTCAGGTGAGCGCTGTGGTCCTTGAGCCTCTGTTTGGTTTTGATTTTACTTTATCAAAATGGGGTCCTTTGACCAATAATGTTGACACAGCAGAGATGCAAATTTATATTTATGCTAATTAATTTTTGAATTCTATATTACATGGAATATTACACTATTATTTTATAATCTTAATTATGTGTATAGATAATAGATTGTTCAATTCTTACACTAATCAATAATTGGGCCGTATGGACAGGTCAAGGCAACCTCCGTTTTGGAGGATAGATTTTGTCCTCCAAAATTGGAGGATAGATGCTTGCTCCACCTGGTGGATTTTTTCAAATGAAGGGCAATTAACTCTGTTTATACAAAGGGAGTTAACTGTGACATAAAATATGATTATCAGACAATTAAAAATTCACCTTATTTAGCTGTCATTAATTATAATTATTGATGATATTTAATAAATATTAAAGTTTAAATAATTGCAGGGCTGATTTTAAAGAAAAATTATTTTTCAGGCAAAAACTCTCACATTTTATTTACACATACAGCATAATTGATATTTATAAATGGCATCATTTTTATTATTAAAAATTGACAGTGTATTTTTGTGTTGAGGATTAATTTTTCATAATAATAAATAACCTATGCATTAATTTAGGAATTAAGAGTAACAAAGTTCCTGAGGTATGCACACATTTACTTTGTACATGTACCAAGCAGCTGAACAAGATAATTATTATTTATGCATGTCTAAATGTGCATTAATTCAATTATGTTTGTAAGAGGAACAAAAATAACCATTTTGTGATTTTAATTAAATAAAACAGTTTAAAATAGTCTTGGTCATTTGAAAAACTTAGCAAAGGAAGTACAAACTTTAAAAGCATATTGTGAAAATACTACACATAGAATTTCAAATCGCCGAATACAAATATTAGTTCATTTCATTAACTTTAATTTCCATGTGGTCTGGGTGCTTGCATTTTTTTCATTAAAGATATGCACGAAGCCTTTAAAATGTACCCATGCTATCCTCTAAGAATGAACGATAATTTCACCCATAATGCAATGCAACTTTTCATATATGGTAGAAAATTGACTGCCATCTTGAAATTGAGCTATCCTCCAAAAACGGAGGTTGCCTAGACCTGATGAAAGCTATATAATTTTATGTAGGAATCTAGGTAATGAAAAAAGCAGAAAAAATATCCGACAAAACATTCAAATTTTAAAGAATACAAAGACCATATTTTTCTGATTTTTTTAAATTATAAATTTCAAAAAAAGAGCAATGACCCCCATAATTAGAGGTTAGCTACATCAAGATTGAAACCCCTGTCTTTTAAGGAAGGGATACAAAATTTAAAGGGACACACCAAAACAGATTTATATTTTTAAAAAATTGTCATATCTGATAGATTTATGCTCAGTTCAAATAAAATATTTTGAAAAACGGGAATTTGAAACTTTTAAACCTAACAACAAAAAAATAATGTTATATTCTAAAAATTGATAAAATTAGTTTAAGATTAGACTGTATTAACAGTAACTTTAACTGGGGTTTTTTTGTTCACTTTTTAAAATCTACATAGCATTTAAGGTTAGGTTGCCTTTTTTTTCTTCATTTTGCATTATCAGAAATGAACATAAAATTTTATTTTTAATCTTATATTAAATATCTCAAAGGCATTTAAAAATTTTTAAATTCATAAAAAATGTTGACAATTAATTTCATTGAAAATATTTAGCAAGATTAATTCAAAGATCACGTTTTCTTTCTTTTCATTCTGGATTTAGAAATGCAGCAAAATCCCTGTTGAAAACATGTTTAGTTCTGAATTCTTTTAAAAATTGATTCTCTGTTGAAAAAAAAATTAATTTTGAAATGATTCTTTTAGATGCCAAAGAGAAGAAGAGTTGTAAATAGTAGAAAGCAGACAGAAAAAGAAAGAAATAGGAAGAGGCAGGAAAGACAGAAGCCTGCAACTCAAGATGTGGCAGTGGTTCAGACAATGACTGACTCCTCTGTTCCTTGCGGGACAGAGGATGGAGCTGTTTCAGCTCCTCCCGGTAACTTTCCGGGGCACGGTTCTATGGGGTTTCCGCCTAAAGAGGAAAAACCCCTGGCCAGGGTGCAGGTCTCGCGTAGAGTGAAAATGCATTCACCTGCCCCGAGGTTGACATCTCCTCGGGGAAGTCGTCTGTTTATCCACGAACAGGACAAGGCACCGTCCCCTGACTCCCTAGAAAGGGTTTGTGCTCCACCAGGGGCACCTGGACCGGACACCGTGCACGTGTCTGGACCAGCAGGTCAGGCGCAGCTGGAAACTTCTATGTATGGAGGGACCAGCACGCAAACAAAAGATGAGGGCTACTTAACGGAAAACAAAAAGGAAACTGAATGGAAATCAAATAGAAATGAAAATGAAAAGAATATGAAACATACTTTTTCAGTTAAAGATATTGAAAGAAACATGGAGAACAGAAATGCAGATCAGTGCTGGAAGACGTCTTCCAAGGGAGGTATCTATGAAATTTCTCAATAAGTGCAGGGTTCATTTCATCAGGCAAATCCATTATTTGAAGATAATGCTAGAACACAGTGTGTTGCTAATTGTTTAGTTGGATTGGCCTATCATAAACTTAAGAATGCAAAATATTGGAAAACAATGGACATGGACAGAGTTTTAATGACAGGCGATGAGTTGTACACGTATTTGCAGAGAAGCTCATTAATCAATGATAGGTACTTGCTTGTAGAGGAATTACCAGAGCTCTTTGAATGTTTTAATTGATCATATCAATTTCATGCAAATGAGTCACTAGCAAGTGTCATTTTGGAAGATGGTGGATTGGACTATGCAGAGTTTAATGCTTTACCACTACATGAAGCACTTCAGGTTGCTCTAACAGACACTGATGGATGTTTTGTATGCTTCGGAGGAAATACTTTGCTTATAGGGAAATTAGATAGTGGCTTCTTTTCTTTTGACCCTCATTCTAGATCTTCTTGTGGAATGTTAAGTACGTTTGGAAAGAGCACAAGAGTTTTATTTCAAAACATAGATGAAGTTTATTCACATCTCCAAGATCTTGCTCATTCTATGAGATATTCACAAAGTATTGAATGTAACTTGACTAGTGTGTACTGCAAAATGAATTCTATTTCCAACGCCAGTAACCTGCTTAAGGAGGAGAAGGATATTGTTGTAGAAAAATCAAATACCACTATTGAAACAGGTGATGGAGAAGATGATTTGGTCTTTATTAGACAAGAACAGTTACAGTTTTGTTTTACTTCTCTAAATTCAGTCTTTAAAGAAAACCTTTGTCAAAAATTGAATATCCCTTACATCTACAATGAAAATTCAAGTGACTTTTAGAGTTCTAAAACAAATATGACAAGACCAACACTTGAAAAAAAAAATTGTAGGGGATGGAAACTGTTTTTTTTTTTTTAGAGCTGTTTCATTCAGCCTCACAAATTCAGAGGATTTTCACAATGTAATTCGTGCTGCTGTCTGTGAGCATATGATGGAAAACAGTGAATTTTTTATACCATTTTTAGATGGTAAACAGTATGTTGAGAACTACCTTTCCTCTACTCAAATGCCACAAGAGGGTACTTGGGCTACTGAGATTGAAATATTTGCAACAGCTCACTTGCTGAACATTGATATTTACACATTCTCTAGAGGAAGCTGGATACGATTTTCAGTGGATGATATAGAACCTTCAATGCAAGTCGGATCTGGATCAATTTATTTGAATCATCAACATCAAAACCATTATAATGTAGTGCTCTCTGTACATGGAGAGGAATCAGACTTGACTCAAATACGAAATCAAATTAACAATGAGTATGAAAAACGAAGCCGAAACCGCACACGTACATGTATGCAAAGAGTGAGACAATCTTCATTAGAAAAGCAAAAAAGGTCTAATTTTGTAGAAAAAAGGAATCTATCTGCACGGAAAAGATACCATGAAGATGAAGAATTCAGAGAAAAGAAACTGAAAACAGCCTTTACAAGATATTTGGATGATGATGAGTTCAAAGATAATGTTAAACTGTGAAGCAAACAAAGGTATTATGATGATATCAACTACCAAAACAACGCTGAAAAGAGAAGTAGAAATAAATATGAAAATGACAAAGATTATAGACTTAAAGTGAAAACAAGAATAATGGAGAAATAGGCAACAAGTCAACAGCATAAGGAAGCTTTCTAAAGGAGAAGCACTGCGAGGTATGCAACAGATTTTGAGCATAGAAGAGATCTCAAAATAAAAAATATTCAGAAATATCATTTGAATGTTAAACATAGAGAAAGTGTAAAAGCTGCAAGTACTAAACGATACAAGGAGAATGAGAACTACCGAGAATCGAAACTCGCTGCTGCAGCTATGAAATACAACACTGATGAATCATTCAGATCAAAAAGAAAGGCCTCAAGTAAAAATCAATATTCAAAACCAAATGTAAAAAAAACCAAGAAAGACAGAATTAAAAGCCAATGAAGTTCTCAACGAGCTAGATTTGATTGTCATGAAGAGGTTGTGAGAGTATTTAGAGAAAAGGCTAAGCAAGGCATTGACTATACCTGTTGTTGTTGTGATCGACTCTTGTTCCAAAATCAAGTTCAAAAATGTCAAAAACAAACATATGCTAAAAATGATTTAGCAGCAAATGTTGCAAAGGTCTGCATTCAGGAAAAGTACTGCCACCAGTGCACAGAATCATGCACACAGAATTGTATTAGGTCCAAGTTATGGATTTGTTATACTTGCCACAGGAAAATATTAAGAAACAGTATTCCAGCAGAAGCAGCAGCGAGTAAAATGGCCCTTGAAGACATCCCAGAGGAATTAAAACAGTTGAATAGTCTTGAAAAACATTTGATTGCGATTCACATTCCATTTATGAAAATAATGGCTCTTCCACACGGTGGCCAGCAAAATATTCATGGACCTGTCGTATGTGTTCCATCAGACCTAAAGAAATTGACAAGTTTACCAATGAAACCTGGAGAAGATCTTTTACTAAGAGTGAAACTAAAAAGAAAATTAAATTATTAAGGATATTTGGAATATCAGTTTCGTAAATCCAAATTACATATTCGAGGCTTTACAGTTTTTGAAACGAAACAACCAGTGGTATGAAAATGTAGCAATAGATACAAATTGGAAAACAAATGCCGACAGTTCTGAAGAAATGCCTGTCAATGATGATGTAACGACAGAAGATGTTGATCAGTTCCACATTGCGATTGATACTTGCTTACAACCAGTTGATATTGCTCAAGAGGTTCTTGATCATTACTTTGATGATATTTATGATATTGTACCAGGAGAAGGAAATAATCCTATAAGGATGTTACAGGAACCGGGCAACGAAGCAAAAACTTTTCCTTACCTCTTCCCCACTGGACGGTTTTCGTGGAATGACAATAGACAAACGTGAATAACATTGTCAAGATACTTTAACAATCGTCTTATGAATACTGATGACAGGTTTGCAAAAGACAGCAATTACATTTTCTTCAGTCAGTTTATGTCTGATTTAAATCAAGTTATAGAAAAGACACAAATATCAATCAGGAAATCGGTAAAGAGGATGGAAAATGACAAGAAAATGACAGCAAGTATGGTACAGAACCCTGAAATACTTTCCAAATTGATGGAAAAATGACGAGGCTTTGCGATTTATGCAACCAATACGGGGAACACCAGCATATTGGTCAGCTGCACAAAAAGATCTGTTTGCTATGCTTCACCAGTTAGGAATACCTACATGGTTTTGTTCGTTCTCTGCGGCAGAACATAGATGGAATGATGCAGTTGCAACAACACTGAGGCATCGAAATGATCAAAGAGATCCATCCATGTTAGACTGGTCGGAAAAAATGAGGTACTAAGAAGTAATCCTGTCACCGTTGCTAGAATGTTTGAACATAGATTTCATGTTTTTCAGACTGAAGTTACATTATCACCATCAGAACCAATTGGAAAAATATCAGATTTCTTCCAAAGAGTTGAATTTCAGCAAAGGGGATCGCCTCACATGCATTGTTTGTATTAGGTAGAAAATGCCCCTAAACTTAATGAGGATGGAGATGAAGCTTATGAAGCTTCTCGTTTACTTGGGAAAAATTTGACTAGTCCTGACAGAATTTTAGTGCTCCTTTCCGCTTTTACTGGAACAGCTGCATTTAACATCGGAAGAAATACTATCCACCATTTATTTTCACTGCCAAAGCATATGTCTTTACCATATGAACCATTGAAAGAACAAACTCTTAGTGAAATGAGATCTCCAAATACTGGTAATTGATGAAATTTCAATGTTGTATAAAAAATTATTATATTATATTCATGAAAGATTAGTACAGATTAAGAAATGCTAGGAGCCATTCGGGGGAGTGTCAATAATTGCTGTCGGAGATTTTACCAGTTTCCTCCTGTGAAACAGCGCAAAAATGAAATACTCTATAAAGATAATGCTCTTTATCCTTTTGATTATTGGTTAGATCTTTTCAAAGTTGTGGAATTAACAGAAATTATGAGACAACGCGAAGACATTCCATTTGCAAAAGCACTTAATACACTTCGAACTAGAGAAATAAAACAACCATTGGAAATGCAACCAATTTCTATCCTGAATGACTGTATAAGATAGGGGTCAGAGTATGTCCTCCATGTCTATGCAACAAATGACGAAGTCAATGCTTATAACTTGACTATGCTCAGAAGAAAATGTAATGACCTTGTTGAAATTAATGCGCAAGACTTGACAAAAGATAGAACAACAGGCAAACTCATCGTCAGAGGCAAACCTTTGACAACGTCTAGAACAGACAGTCTTCCAAGCACTTTGTTACTGGGACTCGGTGCAAGAGTGATGCTCACAAGAAACTCCAATGTAGAAGACGGCCTTGTAAATGGAGTATGGGGATTGTATCAAAGTTTGTGTACGGTCAAAAGCAATCAGCAAAAACTGTTATTGCAGTTGGAGGAGTAATATTTCATAACATAAATGTTGGGAAGAAAACCGGAAAGAGAACTCAAAATGGAAATCTTATTCTGATTCAAAGAAATCAAGAAGATATTATGGATCAGAAAACAAAAAATGTGGTACGACATCAGTTTCCGTTACGATTGTCCTAGGCCTGCACAGCTTACAAAGTACAGGGATTGACGGTTGACAAAGTAGTGGTAAATCTAGACCGCACATTTTCACCTGGACAAGCTTATGTTGCATTGAGCAGAGTAACGTCAAAAGGAGGCTTATTCATTGACTTAAACGAACCTAAATTGATACAAAAAAAGATATACGCTGATCCAGAAGTTAACACAGCTTTGCAGAGACTGCCGAAATTAGCACTACCAAACTTTAAAACACCAAGCGCTGGCATTAACATTTATCTTCACAATATTCAAAGTATCAGTAAACATTTCAAAGATTTATCAAATGATATTCGATGCAAAAATGCAGATATTTTTTGCCTGACAGAGACTTGGCCGAGATCTGGACAAAATGTCAATGCGTTTGAAATCAATGGTTTCAGTTTTCATCAAACAAATAGAGAAGATTCATATGATGACAGCAATCCTCAATTTTCAAAATTACGTACCTCAAAGCTGTGTACATTAAAGAAACTGCGATGAAAAAAGTAGTTTCAATGATGTCAGAAATCGGACGGAAGACCTCCTCGTTGCTCGCAACGAGATCGGGTCTAGTTTTTCTTCTTTTTTTTCTTACACAAAATTTTTCAAAACCCAATATCTCAAAAACAGTTCGACGGATTTTCACGAATATTTCACAGATAGAAGTCAGTATCTACAGCTATGCATACGTATCGTTCTGCGTATGACGTCACTTCCGTTCGTCAGCGTCGTTCAATTTACTTTTCTCCAGATATTGAGCATCAAAGTCCTGAAGCGATAGTCCAACTAGCTCAGTCGTTAGTGTCGTGAACATCTCTGCCCAGGCGACCTGGGTTCAAGCCCCCAGTGCCGAAAAAAAATTTCACTCATTTTTTGCTTAGATTTATAATTTTTTGTTCAAAATGATTGGTTTTATCTCATCTATTCAAAAATCGGACGGAAGACCCACTCGTTGCTCGCAACGAGAACGATCTAGTTAGGGTCTTCCCGCTTCAGCGGAAGACCCTTCTGTTATTCTACTGTTTCTTATTATTAGGGGTTTCCAACGGAAGACCCTCTTGTTATTCTATAGTTTTAAGGTCTTCTGTTTCCAACGGAAGACCTTATAGTGATTGTAATGTTTCGTCTTATTATTTTTTCCCCTTTTTTTGTCCACAAGATTTCTCAGAGATGGCTGAATAGATGCATGTGAATTTTCAGAGATGATAGAGATTGATAATATCTCGAGGTACTTTTTTCATTTTTTCAAAATTCATTTCCAGTCGTCCGTTTCCTGTCCCGCGACGAAAAGCTTGTCACCTCGAGATCTCAGAAACGATAAAGACTTGAACATCCAAACTTTGTGGGATGATAGACCTATAGTTGTTTAAACTATTTTGTTTTGTTCGTTGTCACTTCCGGTCGTCCCCCGAAGCAATTCAAAAATTATTTGTTTTAAGTATTTGATTTATTTTACATAGAATGAATAGATTAGTATAAATCCTTACATATGTCATCCATGCCATGTTAAATAAACAACAAAATTCTACTTCCGGTGAGATATCTCCATTATCTCAAGTAATATTTTTAAAACATATTTTGTATCCGCAAGATCTCAAAAACTGTAAGTGATCAAGAGAGGAAAATTTCATGGATGATAGACATTTGACTGTAGATGTGTTTTTTTTTTGTCAACCGTCACTTCCGGTCCACACTCAAAGAGTTCAAACAAATCAAGCGGTTTATCAGTTGATCCATTGATAGTTATAGTTAGATCGATAAGCAATAATGTACGATAGGCAAGTATTTAATAAATATTAAACATAATTTTCATTAAGCACTTCCGTTTGTCCGTTTCCTGTCCCGAAACAAAAAAAAGTTATTTCGACGAGATCTCAAAAAACGGTAACGACTTGAACAACTAAACTTTGTGGGATGATAGACCTATGTATGTACATTTGTATACAATATTTTGTTTTATCCGGCCTAACTTCTGGTCGTCACAGGAAGTACACCAAATTTTGATTTTTTAAAAATATGATGGTTATCTAGCATGGAAGTAACATTTTAACAAAAGAAATACAAAATGTTATCTACGCATTGTTAAATAAACGAAAAAATTCTACTTCCGATGAGACATCTTAAATATGTCGGGTAGCTTTGTTTTATAAAATTTTGTACACGCGAGATCTCAGAAACTGTAAGAGATCAAAGTTGGATGATAGACATTTGATTGAACATGTGTTTAACGGGTTTCAGTTGGTCGTCCGTCACTTTCGGTTCTCACTACTTCCGGTGAGATATCTCAATTATCTCAGATAGCTTTTTAAAAACAAATTTTCTACCCTCAAGATCTCAGAAACTGTAAGTGATCAAGACACGAAACTTACACGAGTGATAGACATTTGAATGAAGATGTGTTTAACAGGTTTCATTTTGTCGATCGTCACTTCCGGTCCACACCGGAAGAGTTCAAACAAATCAAGTTGTTTATAAGTTTAAATGTTTTTCTTTGACAATTTTAGATAAATTGATAGGCAATATAGTTTTGTAGTCTAATATTTAAGAAATAATAACTTTTATTTTCATTGAGCACTTCCGTTGGTCCGTTTCCTGTCCCAAGACAAAAAAACATTGTCTACACGAGATCTCTGAAATGGTACAGACTCAAACAACAAAACTTTGTGGGATAATAGACCTAGGTATGTACATGTGTTTACATTATTTTATTTGATCCAGCGTAACTTCCGATCGTCAAAGGAAGTACTTCAAATTTTGATTTTTCAAAAAGTTTTTGTTTTTTAACATGTAAGTAACATTTTAGTAATAGAAATACAATAGGTCATCTACACTCGGTTTCATAAACAAAAAAAAATTATACTTCCAGTGAGACATCTCAATTATCTCAGGTAGCATTTTTTATACAAATTTTGTACTCGCGAGTTTTCAGAAACTGCAGGAGATCAAGACACGAAACTTATGTGGATGATAGACATTTGATAGAAGATGTGTTTAAAGGATTTTATTTTGTCGACCGTCACTTCCAGTCCTCACTGCAAGAGTTTAAACAAATGAAGTTGTTTATAAGTTTAACTGTTTTTCTTTGACAGTTTTAGTTAGCTTGATAAAAAAAATAAGACACGATAGGAAAATATAAAAGAAATACTAACTTTAATTTTCATTGAGCACTTCCGTTGGTCCGTTTCCTGTCCCAAGACAAAAAAACATTGTCTACACGAGATCTCTGAAATGGTACAGACTCAAACAACAAAACTTTGTGGGATAATAGACCTAGGTATGTACATGTGTTTACATTATTTTATTTGATCCAGCGTAACTTCCGATCGTCAAAGGAAGTACTTCAAATTTTGATTTTTCAAAAAGTTTTTGTTTTTTAACATGTAAGTAACATTTTAGTAATAGAAATACAATAGGTCATCTACACTCGGTTTCATAAACAAAAAAAAAATTATACTTCCAGTGAGACATCTCAATTATCTCAGGTAGCATTTTTTATACAAATTTTGTACTCGCGAGTTTTCAGAAACTGCAGGAGATCAAGACACGAAACTTATGTGGATGATAGACATTTGATAGAAGATGTGTTTAAAGGATTTTATTTTGTCGACCGTCACTTCCAGTCCTCACTGCAAGAGTTTAAACAAATGAAGTTGTTTATAAGTTTAACTGTTTTTCTTTGACAGTTTTAGTTAGCTTGATAAAAAAAATAAGACACGATAGGAAAATATAAAAGAAATACTAACTTTAATTTTCATTGAGCACTTCCGTTTGTCCGTTTCCTGTCCCGAGACAAATTTTTTTTTCTCTGCGAAATTTCAGAAATGGTATAGAGTTGGCAACCGAACTTTATGGGATGAAAGACCTATGTATGTACATGTGTTTACACTATTTTATTTTATCCGGCCTAACTTCCTGTCGTCACAGGAAGTTCTCCAAAATTTGATTTTTTCAAAAGCTTTTGTTTTGTAGCATGGTAGTAGCATTTTAGTAATAGAAATTAAATAGGTCAATTACATTAGGCAAATGTACAAAAAATACCAGCTTTCATTTTCGTTAATCACTCCCATTCGTCTGTTTCCAGTCCCGAGACAAAAATCTTGTTTCAATGAGATTTCAGATTTGGCAGAGATGTGAGCAACCAAACTTTGAGGAAGCATTGACTTATGATTGTAGAAATGTTTAACATGTTTTGTTTTTTTCGGCGTTACTTCTGGTCATCACAAAAAGTGTTTCAAAAATTGATTTTTTTTTTCATTCTCGTTGTTGTTTTACATGGAAGTTACGTATAGATATTTCATTAATAGTAATTATCATATCCATTATTTATTTTTTCTACGTGAGAGAAGCAATTATTTTTATCCCTTTAATTGTCCACAAGACTTCTCAGAGATGGCTGGATAGATGCCTGTGAAATTTTCAGAGATGATAGAGATTGATAATATCTCGAGATGTTTTTTTCAGTTTTTCAAAACTCATTTCCCGTCGTCCGTTTCCTGTCCCGCAACGAAAAGATTGTCATATCGAGATCTCAGAAACAGTTAAGACTTGAACATCCATACTTTGTGGGATGATAGACCTGTAGTTGTTAATGTGTTTAAACTATTTTGTTTTGTTCGTCATAACTTCCGGTCGTCACCGGAAGTACTTTAAATATTATTTTTTATGTATTTAATTTATTTTGAATGGAATGAACATATGAGTATAAATCCTTACATATGTTATATTTGCGATGTTAAATAAACAAAAACATTCTACTTCCGGTGAGATATCTCAATTATCTCAGGTAGCTTTTTTTAAACAAATTTTGTCTCAATAATTGTAAGTGATCAAGACACAAAACTTATAAGGATGATAGACATTTGATTGAATATGTGTTTAAACGGTTTTATTTTGTCGACTGTCACTTCCAGTCCTCGCCGGAAGGGTTCAAACAAATCAAGCTGTTTATAAGTTTAACTGTTTTCCTTTGACAGTTTTAGTTAGCTTGATAAAATAAATAATGTACGATAGGAAAATATAAAACAAATAATAACTTTAATTTCATTGAGCACTTTCGTTTGTCCGTTTCCTGTCCGAAACAAAAAATCTTTTCTTTGCAAAATCTCAGAAATTGTATTGACTTTAGCAACCAAACTTTGTGGGATGAGAGACCTAAGTATGTACATGTGTTTACACTATTTCGTTTTATCCGGTCGTCACAGGAAGTACTCTTAAATTTGATTTTTTAATTTTTTTTTTGTTTTGTAGCATAAAAGTAACATTTTAGCAAAAGAAATGCAATAGGTCATCTACACTCGGATCAATAAACGAAAGAAGTCAACTTCCGGTGAGATATCTCAGCTTTCTTATATACAAATTTTGTACCCCTGAAATATCAGAAACTGCAAGAGACCAAAACAAAAAACTTATATTAATGATACACATTTGATTGAAGATGTGTTTAACGGTTTCATTTTGTCTTCCGTCATTTCCTGTTCTCTCCGGAACCGTTCGAGCAAAAGAAGTTTTTCATAAGTGCAGATTTTTTTTCTTTGACTATTTTATTCAGTCAGATAAACAGTAACGCACCGTAGGTAAATGTACTAAAAATAGTTACTTTTAATTTCATTAATCACTTCCGTTTGTCTGTTTCTGGTACCGAGAAAAAAAACCTTGCTTCAACGAGATCTCAGAATTGGCAGAGACGTGACCAACCAAACTTTGAGGAAGGATTGACTTATGATTGTAGAAATGTTTAACATGTTTTGTTTGGTTCGGCGTTACTTCCGGTCTTCACAAAAAGTTTTTTTTTTTCATTATTTTTTTTTTAAATTCTCGCTGTTCTTTTATATGGAAGTAACGTATGAATATTTCATTCATAGTAATTAACAATGTCTTACAGTTATATAGATTCATGTATATCAGAACGGAAGACCTTTTTGTTGCTTTTGCAACAAGAGTCTATTTCTTTTAGAATTATTATTAAGGGCTTCCGTTTCCAACGGAAGACCCTCTTGTTATTCTTCGGTTTCTTTTTACATATTATTATTAAGGTCTTCCGTTTCCAACGGAAGACCTTATTGTTTTTGTTAGGTTTCTTTTGACCTATTATTTTTCTTCTTTTTTTTCTTACACAAAATTTTTCAAAACCCAATATCTCAAAAACGGTTCAACGGATTTTCACGAAAATTTCACAGATAAAAGTCAGTATCTACAGCTATGCATATATATCTTTCTGCATATGACATTATTTCCGTTCGTCAACGTCGTTCAATTTACTTTTTTCAAAAATTTATTTTGTCCAGCAAATATTTAGAGAATGGTTGAAGATAGAAACTTGAAATTTTCAGCGATGATAGATCTACCTTGGGAAGGGTGCACTTAGGTTGAATGATTAATGTCCATCACTTCCGCTCGTCACCGGAAGGAAAGACAAAACATCGATTTTTTCAACTTTTTTCTTTTTTGATATTTTTCTGTAGTGTTGATGGTGACCCTTTTACTTATTCAGAATAAGTAATTTGTTTTAAAATCGAGTAACGCATTCCCGAGATATTAAGCATCAAAGTCCTGAAGCGATAGTCCGACTAGCTCAGTCGTTAGAGTCGTGGACATGTGCCCACACGACCCGGGTTCAAGCCCCCAGTGCCGAAAAAAAAATTCCCTCATTTTTTGCTTAGATTTGTTTAAAATCAAGGGTTTTATCTCATCTATTCAAAAATCGGACGGAAGACCCACTCGTTGCTCGCAACAAGAACGATCTAGTTATTATACTTTTTCTTTTTGTTCTGACTCCTTATCGGCCTTAACTCAAAAAGTTTTCAATCGACTTAAATGAAACTTTCAGAGATTGTTTGAAATTAGCGTCCCTCAGAGATGTTAAAGTTTCAATGACAACGTCACTTCCATTTTGACGTCACGTCATTTTTAAAATTTTGAAAAAGTCATTTTGTCCGGGGCTTTTCTCAAAGAAACTTAAAGATAGAGGCTTGAAATTTTCCATGGTTACACATTTTTCATTTTACCTGTGTAATAAGGCTGGAAATGAAAATCCGTCATTTCCAGTCGAAACCGGAAGTGAATAAAATTTTTCGAAAATTTGAATTTTTCGATCAAATTAAAAACGGATACGGGTTTTGTAGAACGCATCGAACTGAATCTAATACTGCAAGCCGTTTTAAAATCGGACAAGGCATTACAGAGATATTGGGGTATACAAATTGATTTTTTCGGAAATTTTGATTCCGCATTGTTGGTTTAAAAATAGCGTAAAGTTCAAAGTGAAATTAACCCGTACCAGAAATATTTGTTAAGTCGTACTTAAACACATTCGGATTTTTTTGTTAAGTCGATCTTGAAATCGGAAAGGGTTTTGTTAAGTAGGACTTAAAATCATTCGGATTTTGTTAAGTTGTACGAAGAATTTTCGACTTTTGAATCTTTTTGTTCTAGTTACTCTTGTTATTGGTTTAAGAACTCTGTTCCTTACAGGAACTTCTAGTTTTACTCTCAACATTAACGGAAGACCGACTCGTTGCCTTGCAACGAGCTTTGCTCTAGTTAGTGATCTTTTTTCCTTACAGATTTTGTGCAGGCGATTTCTCGGAGATGGCTTGTTCGATTTCCTTTAAATTTTCAGGGCTAATGCGTCGTCATCTGAAGTTTGTATCGCCATAACATTTTTTCAAAATTAACTTCTGGTCGGAAGTTATAAAAAACGAGTAATGAGGGAGGGTTGAAATTTTCAGAGGTGATTTTTTTCTGGTGTACCTTGTCAAGAGAATGTCCGCCGTCACTTTCGGTCGTCACCGGAAGAAAATTTAAAAAAGTGAATTTTTCAACTTTTTTGTTTTAAAATATTTTTCTATAAAGTTGATAGTGACCCTTTTAATGATTCAGAATATGTATTTTGTTTTAAAATCGATCAACGCATTCTCGAGATATTAAGCATCAAAGTCCTGAAGCGAGAGTCTGAGTACAGTGGTAACAACGTTATTGTTGACAAGCCAATCGTGGTAAATAGTTCGTTTACCGTGGGTGATCGTTCGTGTAACGTGCGGGATCGTGCGTGTATCAGGAAAATTGGTTTGCGTTTTTTACCGTGCGTGATCGTTCGTGATCGTGCGGTTTTTCGTTTTGTAACTTTTTTTACGGAATGCCAGGATTTATTCTAAAACAATCAAGAGTAGTTTTTAAACCAACACAACAATGTGAATTTAAAACTTTTTTTATAGAAGAATATTGACAATTGTTTACATTCATGTATCATGTCAGCGCTATTTTAAAAAAATATTCTCTCTTTCGTCGTTAAATAGTAAGTATATTCAACAACTGATTTTATCCTTTGATCGGTCGAGTTAGCTTCACATGATTTTGTAATCAGTCTATATCAAGCATCTATCGTATCTTAACACAATTCTAATCATATTAGCAAGAGAGACACGTTGAATGAAAGCGGTCATGCTTACCCATTTCCCTTTTAAAACTGAACAATTAAATACTGAGTTTTCTTTCAAATGAAATTACGATGTGCATTCCTCTCTGTTACATTGTATAAACACTCATTAGAATTAAAATTCATTTAGACGCTTTAAAATTTAGAATAAACAGAATTCAATCAATTATGTACCATAAATTATGGAAATATGGGATGAGTTAAGTCGAAATACTTTGGAATAAGGTAACAAATTTATTTGTATATCGCACAATTAAATCGTACCCAATGGAATCGGATTAAATAAACATCAACTCGTATATAAATAATTTTGCGTGGTCTATGCATTATCTTCATTTATTTTACACTTACATTTCTTTAACTTATGATATAAGTTAATATTCGTTGTAGAAACAAAACAATTTAATTGGTGTATGGATCCTATCATATCATTTACTCGTAAAACTATAACAGTGCATGGCCACTGTTCATGTCGCTTTTCAATAAAGCACAAGCTTATTGTAATACAAATTAAAGCAATACGTTTTCCTAATTCTAATCTTAAAGATTAATTATGATTTTGCGTTTTAAATGGTGTAGAATCGTTTGTTTGCGTGTTTTATCGTTATCGTTCGTGTATCGTGAAATTTCAGTAAGTTAGTGATCGTCCGTGTATCGTGCGTAATCGTTCGTGTATCGTGCGTGATCGTTCGTGTATCAGAATCGTGCGTGTCGTTTGTCAACAATAACGTTGCTACCACTGTAACTCAGTCGTCAAAGTCGTGGACATATGCCCAGGCGACCCGGGTTCAAGCCCCGAGTGACGAAAAAAATTTTCCCTCATTTTTTGCGTAGATTTACGATTTTTATCATAAAAATTTTATCTCATTGATTCAAAAATCGGACAGAAGACCCACTCGTTGCTCGCAACGAGAACGATCTAGTTATTTTTCGGTTTCTTTTTATTATTAAGGTCTTCCATTTCCAACGGAAGACCTTATTGTTTTCGTTAGGTTTCTTTTGACCTATTATTAGGGTCTTCCGTCTTCAGCAGAAGACCCAAATATTATTCTCTTGTTTCTTTTTCACTTTTCTTATTAGGGTCTTCCGATTCTAAAGGAAGACCCTCTTGTTATTCTTCGGTTTCTTTTTACATAATTATACTTTTTCTTTTTTTCTGACTCCTTTTCGGCTTCATAATTCAAAAGGTTTTCAACTGATTTTAATGAAATTTTCAGAGATTGTTTGATTTTAGTGTCCCTCAAAAGTATTAAGGTTTCCATGATAGCATCTCTTCCACTTGACGTTACGTCATTTTTAAAATTTAAAAAAAAGCCATTTTGTCCGCGGCTTTTTTCAAAATCGCATTAAGATAGCGGCTTGAAATTTTCTATGGTTATACATTTGTCATTTTACCTCTGTAATAAGGCTGGAAATGAAAATCTGTCACTTCCAGTCGAAACCGGAAGTGACTCAAATTTTTCGAAAATTTGCACTTTTTGATCAAATTGAAAACGTATACCTGTTTTGTAGAGCTCATTAGACTGAATCTAACACTGAAAGCTATTTTAAGATCGAACTATGCATTACAGAGATATTGGGGTTTAAAAATTGATTTTTCCGGAAATTTTGATTCCGCATTTTCGGTTAAGAAAATACTCTTAAGTTCAAAGTCAAATTAACTCGTACCTAAAATTATTCGAAAATTGTAAATTCGTACTTGAACACATTCGGATTTTTTTGTTGAGTCGTTCTTGAAATCGTTAAGGTTTTTGTTAATTCGTACTTAAAATCATTTGGATTTTGTTAAGTCGTACCAAGAATTTTCGATTGATTTATTTACTTTTGTTATTAGTTTAAGAACTCTGCTTCTTACAGGAACTTCGAACTTTACTTTCGACATTAACGGAAGACCCATTCGTTGCTTTGCAATGAGCTTTGCTCTAGTTATTATACTTTTTTCTTTTTTTTTCTGGCTCCCTTTCCGCTTCATAACTCAAAACGTTTACAACCGATTTAAATGAAACTTTCAGAGATTGTTTGAAATTAGCGTCCCTCAAAGATGTTAAAGTTTCAATGATAACGTCACTTTCTTTTGACGTTACGTCATTTTCAAAATTTTACAAAAGTCATTTTGTCCGGGGCTTTTCTCAAAGAATCTTAAAGATAGAGGCTTGAAATCTTCCATGGTTGTGCATTTGTCAATTTATCTCTCTAATTAGGCTGGATGTGAAAATCTGTCCATTCCGGTCTAAACCGGAAGTGAATCCAATTTTTCGAAATTTTGAATTTTTCGGTCAAATTAAAAACGGATACGTGTGTTGTAGAACGCATCAAGCTGAATCTAACACTGAAAGCCGTTTTAAAATCGGAAGATGCATTACAGAGATATCGGGGTTTAAATATTGATTTTTTTTTTAATTTTTATTCCACGTTCTTGGTTAAAAAAATAGTCTTAAGTTCAAAGTCAAATTAACTCTTACCAAAACTAATTTAATAATTGCATGCTGGTCATAAAAACCGAACTCTGTTATTAAATAGTTAATCAGCGTGTGCATTGAAACGATATCGTTAAATTGATTGATTATTACGTTGAATATGTGATACTGGTTTGGAAAATAGTGACTTTTTTTTTTACAGGAATCATAATTAAAACGATACAAGTGGTAGACAGATAGGTAAAGTTAGCTACTAGTAACTAGCTACTAGTAACTGGCTACGAGAAGTAAGAAAAGTTAGCTACTAGTAACTGGCTACGAGATCAAATCAAAGTTGGCTACTAGTAACTGGCTACCAGTAACTGGCTACGAGGAGTAAGAAAAGCTAGCTACTAGTAACTGGCTACGAGATGAAAGAAAACTTGGCTACTAGCTACTATCTTTATTTATCTCGTCAGCTACTAGTGAATTCCGTTTCATATATCTCTATTTTCAAATGATTTTGTCAATATAACTCAATTGCAAGTAGCTGTGTATATAGATAACAGATATCTTCATGAGTTAATAATTTCTATATTCTGTTATGTCATGCACATGATATTACGACACAATATCTCAGATATCATTCTTAATCTCGCCAGCTACTTGTGCTTTTCGTTTCACATATCTCTATTTTTAGATGAATTTGTCAATATAACTCAAGTAGCTGTACATTAAAATTATAAATATCTACACGTTTTGTTTATTTCAATATTCTATTAGGTCATCCACATGATATTACGACACAATATCTCAGATATCATTCTTAATTTCGCCAGCTACTTGTGCTTTTCGTTTCATATATCTCTATTTTTAGATGAATTTGTCAATATAACTCAAGTAGCTGTACATATAAATTACAGATATCTACACGTTTTGTTTATTTCAATATTCTATTAGGCCATCCACATGATATTATGACACAATTACTCAGATATCTACATTTATCTCGTCAGCTACTAGTGTATTTCGTTTCACATATCTCTATTTTTAGGTGATTTTGTCAATATAACTCAAGTAGCTGTACATATAGATTACAGATATCTACACGTTTTGTTAATTTCTATATTCTATTACGTCATGCACATGATATTACGACACAAAATCTCAGATATCATTCTTAATCTCGCCAGCTACTTGTGCTTTTCGTTTCATATATCTCTATTTTTAGATGAATTTGTCAATATAACTCAAGTAGCTGTACATATAAATTACAGATATCTACACGTTTTGTTTATTTCAATATTCTATTAGGTCATCCACATGATATTATGACACAATTACTCAGATATCTACATTTATCTCGTCAGCTACTAGTGTATTTCGTTTCACATATCTCTATTTTTAGGTGATTTTGTCAATATAACTCAAGTAGCTGTACATATAGATTACAGATATCTACACGTTTTGTTAATTAAGGTCTTCCGTTTCCAACGGAAGACCTTATTGTTTTCGTACTGTTTCTTATTATTAAGGTCTTCCGTTTCCAACGGAAGACCTTATTGTTTTCGTACTGTTTCTTATTATTATTATTATTATTATTATTATTTTTCTTTTCCACAAATTTTGTGCACGCGATTTCTCGAAAACTATTCGACCGATTTCCACAATTTTTTCACAGGTGATTGGACTTCATATGATCTTCAAACGTTTTTGATAATTTTCCTGTCGTCACTTCCGGTACCGATTTATCGGCCATTTTGTTCATTTTTACGACCTATTTTGTGCACACAAAAACTCAGAAACTATCAGAGATATGAATATGAAATTTTCAGGATAGTTAGACCATAGTTTGAAGTTGTGCCCATTGATTTTGTTTTACTCATGTGGCGCCATTTCTTGGAGCTCGCTATGGCTCGAAAATTGGGTACAGATTTTGAATCAAAATTTTCACACGTTTTGATCTGTATCTTTTTATCAGTTGATATTTTGTTGAGACATATTTAACAAAAGTGGTAGAGTATGAAAAGTTCTTTTTACCGATATCACGGAAAAGGGGCTAGCCCCTTTAATTAGGGGCTAAGAGACTCGTAAACTTTATAACAAATAACTGAAAAATGATAAAGATTTTGTAATGCATTTTAGAAGCAAAGTTGTTGATCATAACAATATCTGTCAGAAAAAATCATTGCCACGCCCATTTATAACGTAACTAGGGATTTTTAGGGGCCAAAAACCTTAAATTTTGACGCAATATATCTAGAGAAGGAGACATATTTTGTTAAGCATTGTAAAAGAGAAAATGTCTGCATTGATGATTTCAATCGATGCCACTTATCAAAACACCAATGAATGTTCCCATAAAGGATTTGCAGGGTTGACCCCTAAAAGATTCAATCATTCATATCTCAAAAGTGAACAACAATTTAAGATAGGTGTAAGAACAAAAAATGTTACTATACTTAAGATCTTTCCAACAAAATCAAGAAAAAGGGATTGGCCCCTTTCATTAGGGGCCAACACACTCGTAAACTCTATTACAAATAAGTTAAAAACGATAAAGATTTTGTAATGCATTAGAGAAGCAAAGTTGTTGATCATAACAATATCTATCAGAAAAAATCATTGCCAGCGCATTTATTACGTAACTAGGGATTTTTAGGGGCCAAAGTCCTTAAACATTGACGCAATATATGTAGAGAAGGAGACATATTTTGTTAAGTATTATAGAAGAGAAAATGTCTGCATGGATGGTTCTAATCGATTCCACTTATCACAACACCAATGTCTGTCCCCATTAAGGATCTATAGGACTGGCCCCTAAAATATACAATCGTTTATATCTCAAAAATTAACAACAATTTTTGATAGGTTTACGAACAAAAAATGATAGTATTCTTAAGACCTTTTCAATGAACTCAAGAAAAAGGGGTTGGCCCTTAAAATTAGGGGCCAAGATACTAGTAAACACTCTTACAAATAACTTAAAAACGATCAAGATTGTGTAATGCATTATAGAAGACAAGTTGTTGATCGTAACAAAGTCTGTTTGAAAAACTCTTTGCCACAACCATTTATTACTCAATTAGGGATTTAAAGGAGCCAAAGTCCTTAATCTTTTTAAAAAGTTGAACGGAAGACCTACTCGTTACTCGTAACGAGATTGTATCTAGTTATTATTATTATTATTATTATTTTTCTTTTCCACAAATTTTGTGCACGCGATTTCTCGAAAACTATTCGACCGATTTCCACAATATTTTCACAGATGATTGGACTTCATATGATCTTCATACATTTTTGATACTTTTCCTGTCGTCACTTCCGGTACCGATTTATCGGCCATTTTGTTCATTTTTACGACCTATTTTGTGCACACAAAAACTCAAAAACTATCAGAGATATGAATATGAAATTTTCAGGATAGTTAGACCATAGCTTGAAGTTGTGCCCATTGGTTTTGTTTTACTCCTGTGGCGCCTATCTTGGAGCTCACTATGGCTCGAAAATTGGGTACGGATTTCTAATCAAAATTTTCACACGTTTTGATCTGTATCTTTTTATCAGTTGATATTTTGTTGAGACATATATAACAAAAGTGGTAGAGTATGAAAAGTTCTTTTCACCGATATCATGAAAAAAGGGCTAGCCCCTTTAATTAAGGGCCAAGAGACTCGTAAACTCTATTACAAATAACTTAAAAACGATCAAGATTTTGTAACGCATTATAGAAGCAAAGTTGTTGATCATAACAATATCTATCTGAAAAAATCATTGCCACGCCCATTTATTACGTAACTAGGGATTTTTAGGGGCCAAAATCCTTAAATCTTGACGCAATATATCTAGAGAAGGAGACTTATTTTGTTAAGCATTGTAGAAGAGAAAATATCTGCATTGATGATTTTAATCGATTGCACTTATCAAAACACCAATATCTGTCCCCAATAAGGATTTACAGGGCTGACCCCTAAAAGATTCAATCATTTATATCTCAAATGTGAACAACAATTTTAGATAGGTGTAAGAACAAAAATTGTTAGTATTCTTAAGACCTTTCCAACAAAATCAAGAAAAAGGGCTCGCCCCTTTAATTAGGGGCCAAGAGACTCGTAAACTCTATTACAAATAACTTAAAAATGATCAAGATTTTGTAATGTATTATAGAAGCAAAGTTGTTGATCATAACAATATCTATCTGAAAAAATCATTGCCACGCCCATTTATTACGTAACTAAGGATTTTTAGGGGCCAAAATCCTTAAATCTTGACGCAATATATCTAGAAAAGGTGACATATTTTGTTAAGCATTGTAGAAGAGAAAATGTCTGCATTGATGATTTTAATCGATCGCACTTATCAAAACACCAATGTATGTCCCCAATAAGGATTTACAGGGCTGACCCCTAAAAGATTCAATCATTTATATCTCAAATATGAACAACAATTTTAGATAGGTGTAAGAACAAAAATTGTTAGTATTCTTAAGACCTTTCCAACATAATCAAGAAAAAGGGGCTGGCCCCTTTAATTAGGGGCCAAGAGACTCGTAAACTCTATTACAAATAACTTAAAAACGATCAAGATTTTGTTATGCATTATAGAAGCAAAGTTGTTGATCATAACAATATCTATCTGAAAAAATCATTGCCACGCCCATTTATTACGTAACTATGAATTATTAGGGGCCAAAGTCCTTAAACTTTGACGCAATATATCTGGAGAAGGTGACATATTTTGTTAAGCATTGTAGAAGAGAAAATGTCTGCATTGATGGTTCTAATCGATTCCACTAATCAAAACACCAATGTATGTCCCCATTAAGGATCTACAGGGTTGGCCCCTAAAATACTCAATCGTTTGTATCTCAAAAATGAATAACAATTTAAGATAGGTTTAAGAAACAAAATTAAGAATATTCTTAAGACCTTTTCAATGAAATCTAGAAAAAGGCTTTGGCCCTTTAAGTTAGGGGCCAAAATACTCCTAAACTCCATGACAAATAACTTAAAAACGATAAAGATTTTGTAATGCATTATAGAAGCAAAGTTGTTGATCGTAACAATTAATGTCTGCTTGAAAAACATTTTGGCACACCCATTTATTACTTAATTAGGGATTTATAGTAGCCAAAGTCATTGAACTTTTCAAAACATTGAGCGGAAGACCTACTCGTTACTCGTAACGAGATCTAGTATTAATTGCTATTCATATGAGTGTTTGATATCGTAAATTAAAGGGCTACTGCATGATCGTAAGCAGTTCATTATGATCTTCTATTTGAGTTACTCTCCATTAAACATGTGATATAAGTTTTGAGACCGATGATAGAACATTTAAACTACGTGAACCCTTTTACTTACACGTATTATAATACCCACCCACCCACCACCAAAAAAACAAACAAACAAACAAAACAAAACAAAACAAAAAACATGTTTTATTTACCAAAGCGTAGAAAATAATTATAAATAATTGTATTTGCTTTTAAATAATGTTGACCGGAAATGTTCAACATTTCTTTCTCGATATGACTAAAACTCATTCATGAATTACTCTTTTTAACCCCGTATTTTGTGAAGTCGGTATAGCAGATAGCAAGAAAACTGATCAATTACAATTAGTTGATTTAAATTATGTAAATTCACTTAATACAATGCAAAATATTTGCATAAATAAAACGACATAAAAGATTATATGTTGGTAAAACGATATAAAGTATGACAATGTATAAGGTATAACACAACAAGTGTAGGCCTCGATACACTTCCGTACAAAGGGGCATTACAACAGTAAAGGAGTTAATATAATTACTAGTCACTAGGTAGTCAAAAGAATGTCACAGAAATATATTTTGTGTTATGGCACAATACTTACCAAACTTGTCCCTGTTGAATACAGCTTTAAATGACACGGAAAATAGGTCATATAATGTATAACTTTTTGTGTATTGTGGTTTGAGCTATCGTTATCCTTCATTATTGATGGTTGGATATTACCGTAAATTTCGCGTATCACAAATTTTGCGAAAAGTGGGTAAATATGTTATAATTACCTTGCTTATTTACGTGAGTCAATTTAGGCGATTAAAATTTTTCTATAAGCAAACAATACCAGATATAAATTCTAAGAATTGAATTTTTGCAAATAAGATAAAAATGATCGCGAAAAAAACTAATTTCGATAGTCGAAAATTACTAGAAATGCTGTATAACATAAAAAAAAAACTGGGTTCAGTCTGAACGGTTCGTTTCCTCAATCTAGCTTAAGATCAAACACAAGATACGTGTAATCTTATTTGATAAAAAATTTGTTTTTAATTTGGAACTGTATAAATTATAGAAAAATATACATGATTTTATTGCCTATTTCAATAAGAAGTACGTCACAATGTGTAGGTGTTCCATACCACCTTACTGCTGAATAATTTAAAAGCTGGTTTAAAAGGTTCATTTAAAGTTTAAATGGAATGGGCATATTCATAATGCATATCAATTTATTTTTGGTTAATTTGTCAGTAGGTGCTTGAACACACTCGGCTAGCTTCCTTACAAATGTATGTAGAAAATAGAGCAACTGTTCTCTTTGTCGAACGATATAAAGCTTTCAAAATTACTAGGTGTACACACAGTTGATTGTGAAAACATCATGTTCATTAATTATAATGAAGATAATCAATGGTTGAAAACTACCATACCTTCTAATTAGATTCAAGAAAGTAATTGCAATACACTGAAATAATATTCTACCTAAGAACTTGCGAATTACGACCAAATTAATGAATGAACTAATGGCTGTACAATATAATTTTAGAAATCAAAATTGTTAAAAATTGATGGATTAATATAAATTGTTTTTAACAATGATCATTCTATAAGGCTAAAAATATTCAAGATCTTGTAAGGTTGGTTTTTTTTTGTCCTGATATTTCGAAGAGAGGGTCCTCTGCTTTATTATTAACTATTTTGAACACTAAAGTGGTCAACTCTAGATTGTTTTAAAGTAGATTTAATAGATAGATGTTTTAATAGATAATACAGGATTCCAAAGCGCTTGGTACAATATCCCATCTTCTATAATTAGTACTTAGTGTAGTAATATTTTTTGCTACAATGAGAAAGCATTGTGAGAGACATAGAAAATTCAGAAAGTATGCAATTTATATACTTAGGCATTATAGATAATAGGTTTGCAGGAGACGTCATAGAAACAATTTGTGTAATATAAACGTTATCAAGACATTTAAGCAAAATTTTACTGTCTTGAATTTTTATGATCATTTCTATGAAAGAATCAGAATGTGGTGGCCACGCATAGCTAGACACCTATTTTCTTTACACTTTACAGCTTGATAGACTTTGATGAGTAATAAAGACTATCGCCATTCATTTGTTGCTATGTGCTCCCTTGTCGTGGTAACAGGTGGTAAAGATGTCAAAATGGCATTTTAAGCTTATTTGAGAATAATTTAATTCTGGTTGTAACGCGCTTTCTCACTGGCTGAAAAATTATTTTATATCGTATGAAGAATGTTGCCTACGTCATAGTAAGACTAACGTAAAAAAAAAGTATCAATCCGCCTGACGTTACATATGAATTTAATAGAACAATTTGATGTTTTGTTCGAGGTCAAGTGACAGTTTTTATCAACATTTGATAACAAAAAATTAAATTATAAGGAATGAATTCAATATTTATTAGTTTTATACGATATAAAATGGTTTGGAACAGTCTACGCTTTTGTATAAACCACTTCGCGGTTTATAAAGCGTAAACTGCCCCAAACCATTTTATATCGTATAAAACTAATAAATATTGAATTCATTCCTTAAATATATTGTGAGATACCAGGTAAAAACTCTCTCGTGAGCACGACTTATGATTGCAACTCTTTATCAAATACTAAAATTGAGTTTAAGGAGGCTGGATGGACAACAAATTAACCATCAGATCTGCCTAAAATTTAAGATATTAATTTTGAAGCTATAAACCATAATTTAGTAAAGAAAAAAATCCATATAAATTTACCTTTCAAATTTGGGTATTTTCCTATATTTTTATTTGGAACTCTTCTTTTAAAGGAGATCAATACAGTCTAAAATGGCCATGCGTATCCAGCCCTCTTAAGATGACATTCTTCGTCAAATATCGATATAATGCATAATTATATGTATTGGGAAAGATAATAAGTCGTATGAACGAGATAACATCTCGTGCGTACGAGATAATAATTTTCCTGGTATAATTTTTAAAAAATCTAAGTGTTCCAAATTTACCTCTGTATACTCCAGTTCCCGATAGCACCTTCCTCTGAGTGTTCGCAGCCAAGAAGCAGACTTTTGACCGATTTCTCTAAACATCGTCGAACATTAATTAAGGTCTTCCGTTTTCAACGGAAGACCTTGTACTGATTCTGTTTTCCTTTTATTCTTATTTTTCTTCTAGACGTTTTTTAAAACTCAAATATCTCGCTTGTTTGTTGTCCTTTTACATTCAAATTTTCAGGGTACGTTGGAAATTACAAATTATCAACATCAACTGAAAATCATTGAAATCCTCACTTCTGGTGCTGAGATATTCTCCTTTTTCACAAAAATATAGGCATTCCTGTGCACGCAAAGGCTCTGAAACCATCCATGGCATGTGTTTCAAAGTCATAAATCTTGAAGATAGATACTTTGAACGTTGTCCTCCGAGTTTTATTTTTACGATTTTTTCTATTTAAAGTATCAAAAAATTAATTTAAATTTTATGATTCAAAACATGCTGATTTTTGGTCGTGTTTTTGTCTCGTAACTTTTTAGTTTAAATTTTTTTCTGAACACATACAGAACAAAAAATTTGCAAAATATCAAGGGCTTTCACATGACACTATTGAAAAAGGGCTGGCCCTTTAAATAAAGGGCCTAGAGCCCTTAAAGGTCTTAGCTTTATAACTAAAAAATGGCTAATATTTTGATATAACTGTCGCAGGAAAAGTTGTTTATTATGATGTTATTAATGTCGTTACAAAATTATTTCGTACCGGTATTGCGTAATATGAATGTAAAAAGTTTGTCTTGTTAACATGCACCTGTTTTTATTTTGCAAGTAAAAAAAAATAGTCTTTGTGCCCACAACTGACAAATTAACAACTGAATGTGTATAAGCTTATACGGAATTCTTCAATTCATTCCAGAAAGTTTTTTTTTAAAGTATACATGTTTTCTTGGTTTTATTTTTGGTCATTTTTTTAGGTCCTCTAGTGGAGAATCCTTAAGAAAAACGAGAATGAGAAAATATAAACAATCTTTTTCTTTTCTAGCGAAATACAAAAACTGGATTTAGAAAATTACTTTTATGAAATATATTTTAGTCGTTTTACTGCAAGCATTTCAAATCTACCTGGATTCTTAGTTGTGTGTGTCATTACGTAACGCATCCCTCGCCCGCGGCCGAGAAAATCGGTTGCGGCCGGACTACACAGCGGTCAGCGGTTATCTAATTCACAATCCTGCATCCTGCATCCTACTTGTATGGGTTTGTTTAGCCGTAAGCACAAAGAATTGTTTCAATTTTGATTTCATATAAAAGTTTAGTCTTTCTTAAATTGATTTAACCGATAGAGTGTTTAAGAAATATAAATTTAAAGCAATATAATTCCCAATCAATGGTAAGTCTAAAACAAATAATACCTATGTAATGCATTTTGATCATTACACTGCTACATTTACCTGGGTTCTTAGTTGTGTGTGTCATTACGTAACTCACCCCTTGCCCGCGGCCGAGGAGATCGGTCGCGATTGGACTACCAGCGGTCAGTGGTGATCTAATACACAAGACTCGCGTCTTACATACATGCATTGGTTTTATTTAATCGCAAACACAAAGAATTGTTTGAATGTCGATTACATATAAATGTTTATTCATCCTTAAATTGATTTAAACGATAGAGTGTAAATTAAGAATTAATAAAAGTATTATTATTCCCATCTGAAGCATAGTCAGGCATAGATCAGTGGTGGGTTTGTAAGTCTAAAATGTTCTAAAAACTATAGAAATAATGTTTGAGATCAACAACAAAAAGATTAACCTGTTAATGATGAAATCTGTTTTAGCTTCAGCTCTTTTAATAAAAGGTGTTCTTTGAGATATTGTCGATGTCATGAAATAGTTATATTGTTTAAAATAAAAGATTTAATAAAACTGCAAACATTTTAAACCCAACACGGCCACTGGAATTTGTGTATACATTTACATAGTCCATCCATTGTAAATCCCGCGCGAGTGGACAATAGATCCGAGGTAGTCTAATACACGTCCGGCTTCGTGTCCCTATCAGACATGTACATGTTTATTGATTAAATACAATACAACGCCGAAATTTTGACAGGTTCATTTAAAATCGACTAATTCAACTAAAAGATTAATATACTTATATACCCATGATTATCACCGTTAATTACTGCTGAGACTTTAGTGCATTCACAGGACAAACTTTAACACGTTTTAGACGACATTCGCACTTTGCCAGATCAACCTGTCTTATGAATTAATATTTGGCAAACACAAATTAGCGTATAAGTGTATAAAGTGTTATAAGTATTCTTATAAGTTGTACAAAACTGAGAGAGAGAGAGAGAGAGAGAGAGAGAGAGAGAGAGAGAGAGAGAGAGAGAGCAAAATAAAATTTTAATGCACTGATTGAACAGGATCCAATATGGAGAATATTTAAAAGAAATACTTTCACCGTTTGTTGATGAATTTCACTTTTACACGGAAATTGTTGAAAAAACCCCTAAAATTGAATAAGAGTCACGGCCCCCCGTCCGCCACATGATCTTCGCCCCCCAACGGCACATGATTTTTGGTCAAATACATGTACTTTACAATTCACTTTTTTTGTAGTATTTCTCTAAGTAATACTGATTTCCTTTATATAAAGAATGTTTTTGGGCAAAAGAAGTAGATTTTCTGTCGTAGGAATCACATTTTGTTTTGAGTGATTAAATGAACTGAACTGAACCGAAAATAACATGAGTCGCCTACCCTACCTATACATTGTGGAAGTGTTTGGGTATTTCCAAAGAAATCTAACCCCTATATTGCTAGTGGTAGCTTGTTAGTAATTTTTTTCTTCCGTGCAATTCTTTTGGTCAACTGAATTTATTTTAATTACACACAATACGTCTTTGAATATCCACTAACCTACTTTCTCCGCTTCGAAATCACAGCCCCCGCACGCGTGATTGTACACGGTGACATTCCTAGCGTTTATTGTAAGGCACGTTCCGTGTTGCAATGTTACATGTATTAGAGAGGGGCTCGCACGATAAAAAAAAAACACCTCGCTAATCGATGTCCAGAATTGAAGGATTCAGTGATTATTTTAGGTATATATACACGTGAAATTTTAAAAAGATTATCTTTAGATTCAGGTCGTAAAAGAGAAACGGTAACATGATCGCTTTTGTAGTTTTTCTGTGTGGTCGTTCGATTCATTGTAGAAGCAAACTCATTGCAATTACTGTTTATATCTTTCATTTTCATGGGAACATGAATTTTAAACAAGTTTTGTTGATATTCGAAGAGTAAAAGATCTGTTAAAAAAACAATTGTTTAGATTCGGGTAGTAGAAGATAGAGTAGCGGTAATATGATTGAATATGCTATACAAATCTGTAGTTTGCGGAGATTTTCATTCGGGTGAACTTTACAAATCAAACTTGTGTGTATGCGGTGCACTCGAATGGTTGGTAATTTACGCTTTTACTTCTTCTGCAAAATAAGCGAACGGGAATCGCATAATAAATGTAAAAAAAACTAGACTCTTGTTGCATGAGCAACAAAAAGGTCTTCCGTTTTGATATACATGTATGAATTTAACTATAAGACATTGCTTCTCTCAAGTAGAAAAAATAACGGATATGATAATTACTTTGAATGAAAAATGTATGCGTTACTTCTATGTAAAACAACAACGAGAATGAAAAACATAATCAATTTTTAAAGTACCTTTTGTGTCGACCGGAAGTAAAGCCGAACCCAAAAATACATGTTTAACATTTCTACAGTCATAAGTCAATCTTTCCTCAAAGTTTGGTTTTTCACCTCTCTGCCTAATCTGAGATTTCATCGAAACAAGGTTTTTTGTCTCGGGACCGGAAACTGACGAAAGGAAGTGATTATTGAAAATAAAAGCTGGTATTTGATGCATATTTTCCTCTTGTATACCACTATTTATCAGGCTAGATGAAACACTCAAGAAAGTCAGGTAAACTTGTTAAAACATGATTTGTTTGAAAACTTCCGGTGAAGACCGGAAGTGACAGTTGACAAAATGAAAGCGGTTAAACACATTTTCTGTCAAATGTCTATTGTCCATGAAAGTTTTGCGTCTTAATCACTTAAAGTTTGTAAGATCTGACAGCTAAAACATTTGTTTAAAAAAAGGTTATCTGAGATATTTGAGATAACTCACCGGAAGAAAAATTTTTCGTGTTTATTTAACATCGCATACATGACATATGACACGATGTAAACTAATATTTCACTTCTATGTAAAATAACTAAAATAGGTTAAAAAAATAATTTTTGAAGTGCTTCCGGTGACGACCGGAAGTTACGCCGAACAAAACAAAATAGTGTAAACACATCTACATATATAGGTCTATAATCCCACAAAGATTGGTTGTTCAAGTCATTACCGTTTTTAAGATCTCGAGAAGTCAAGGTTTTTTGACTCGGGACAGGAAACGGACAAACGGAAGTCCTCAATGAAAAGGATTGATAATTTTTCTTAAACACTAGACAACAGGATTTTATTGCTTATTAATTTATCTAAAATTGTTAAAGAAAAACAGTTAAACTTTTAAACAACTTGATTTGTTTGAACTCTTCCAGTGTGGACCGGAAGTGACGGTTGACAAAATGAAAGCGGTTAAACACATCTTCTGTCAAATGTCTATCAACCATGTTAGTTTCGTGCCTTGGTCACTTACAGTTTTTGAGATCTCGTTGTTACAACATCTGTTTAAAAAAAAAACCCTGAGATATTTGAGATATCTCACCGGAAGTAGATTATTTTTCTTTATTTAACATCGGATAGATGACTTATGTAAGAATTTATACTTATATTTCAATTTTGTATGAAATAAATTAAATGCGTAAAAGAAATATTTTTTAAAGTACTTCCGGTGACGACCGGAACCTATGACGAACAAAACAAAATAGTTTAAACACATCTATAACTATAAAACTATCATCCCGTAAAGCTTGGATGCTCAAGTCTTTTTCGTTTTTGAGATCTCGATGTCACTAGCTTTTTGTCGCGGGACAGGAAACGGACGACAGGAAATGAATTTGTGAAAAATGAAAAAAACGCCTAGAGATATTATCATTCTCTATCATCACTGAAAATTTCAAGACAATCTATCCAGCCATCTTTGAGAAATCTTGTGGACAAAAAAAGGAAAAAAAAAAAGAATAATAATAATAATAATAATAATAACTAGACTCTTGTTGCGATAGCAACAAAAAGGTCTTCCGTTCTGATATACATGTATGAATTTAACTATAAGACATTGCTTCTCTCAGGTAGAAAAATAATGGATATAATAATTACTTTGAATGAAAAATGTATACGTTACTTCTATGTAAAACAACAACGAGAATGAAAAACATAATGAATTTTTAAAGTACCTTTTGTGTCGCCCGGAAGTAAAGCCGAACCCAAAAATACACGTTTAACATTTCTACAGTCATAAGTCAATCTTTCTTCAAAGTTTGGTTTTTCACCTCTGTGCCTAATCTGAGATTTCATCGAAACAAGGTTTTTTGTCTCGGGACCGGAAACTGACGAAAGGAAGTGATTATTGAAAATAAAAGCTAGTATTTGATGCATATTTTCCTCTTGTATACCACTATTTATCAGGCTAGATGAAACACTCAAGAAAGTCAGGTAAACTTGTTAAAACATGATTTGTTTGAAAACTTCCGCTGAAGACCGGAAGTGACAGTTGACAAAATGAAAGCGGTTAAACACATTTTCTGTCAAATGTCTATTGTCCATGTAAGTTTTGCGTCTTAATCACTTAAAGTTTGTAAGATCTGACAGCTAAAACATTTGTTTAAAAAAAGGTTATCTGAGATATTTGAGATAACTCACCGGAAGAAGAAATTTTGTGTTTATTTAACATCGTATACATGACATATGACACGATGTAAACTAATATTTCAATTCTATGTAAAATAACTAAAATAGGTTAAAAAAATAATTTTTGAAGTGCTTCCGGTGACGACCGGAAGTTACGCCGAACAAAACAAAATAGTGTAAACACATCTACATATATAGGTCTATAATCCCACAAAGATTGGTTGTTCAAGTCATTACCGTTTTTAAGATCTCGAGAAGTCAAGGTTTTTTGACTCGGGACAGGAAACGGACAAACGGAAGTGCTTAATGAAAAGGATTGATAATTTTTCTTAAACACTAGACAACAGGATTTTATTGCCTATTAATTTATCTAAAATTGTCAAAGAAAAACAGTTAAACTTTTAAACAACTTGATTTGTTTGAACTCTTCCAGTGTGGACCGGAAGTGACGGTTGACAAAATGAAAGCGGTTAAACACATCTTCTGTCAAATGTCTATCAACCATGTTAGTTTCGTGCCTTGGTCACTTACGGTTTTTGAGATCTCGTTGTTACAACATCTGTTTAAAAAAAAACAACCTGAGATATTTGAGATATCTCACCGGAAGTAGATTATTTTTCTTTATTTAACATCGGATAGATGACTTATGTAATAATTTATACTTATATTTCAATTCTGTATGAAATAAATTAAATGCGTAAAAGAAATATTTTTTAAAGTACTTCCGGTGACGACCGGAACCTATGACGAACAAAACAAAATAGTTTAAACACATCTACAACTATAGGACTATCATCCCGTAAAGTTTGGATGCTCAAGTCTTTTTCGTTTTTGAGATCTCGATGTCACTAGCTTTTTGTCGCGGGACAGGAAACGGACGACAGGAAATGAATTTTTGAAAAATGAAAAAAACGCCTAGAGATATTATCATTCTCTATCATCACTGAAAATTTCAAGACAATCTATCCAGCCATCTCTGAGAAATCTTGTGGACAAAAAAAGGAAAAAAAAAAAGAATAATAATAATAATAATAATAAGAAACATTACAATCACTATAAGGTCTTCCGTTGGAAACGGAAGACCTTAATAACTAGACTCTTGTTGCTATAGCAACAAAAAGGTCTTCCGTTCTGATATACATGTATGAATTTAACTATAAGACATTGCTTCTCTCAAGTAGAAAAAATAACGGATATGATAATTACTTTGAATGAAAAATGTATGCGTTACTTCTATGTAAAACAACAACGAGAATGAAAAACATAATCAATTTTTAAAGTACCTTTTGTGTCGACCGGAAGTAAAGCCGAACCCAAAAATACACGTTTAACATTTCTACAGTCATAAGTCAATCTTTCCTCAAAGTTTGGTTTTTCACCTCTCTGCCTAATCTGAGATTTCATCGAAAAAAGGTTTTTTGTCTCGGGACCGGAAACTGACGAACGGAAGTGATTATTAAAAATAAAAGCTGGTATTTGATGCACATTTTCCTATTGTACATCACTATTTATCAGGCTAGATGAAACACCCAAGAAAGTCAGGTAAACTTGTTAAAACATGATTTGTTTGAAAACTTCCGGTGAAGACCGGAAGTGACAGTTGACAAAATGAAAGCGGTTAAACACGTTTTCTGTCAAATGTCTATTGTCCATGTAAGTTTTGCGTCTTAATCACTTAAAGTTTGTAAGATCTGACAGCTAAAACATTTGTTTAAAAAAAGGTTATCTGAGATATTTGAAAAAACTCACCGGAAGAAGAAATTTTGTGTTTATTTAACATCGCATACATGACATATGACATGATGTAAACTTATATTTCAATTCTATGTAAAATAACTAAAATAGGTAAAAAAAAATAATTTTTGAAGTGCTTCCGGTGACGACCGGAAGTTACGCCGAACAAAACAAAATAGTGTAAACACATCTACATATATAGGTCTATAATCCCACAAAGTTTGGTTGTTCAAGTCATTACCGTTTTTAAGATCTCGAGAAGTCAAGGTTTTTTGTCTCGGGACAGGAAACGGACAAACGGAAGTAATCAATGAAAAGGATAGGTAGTTTTTCTCAAACAGTAGACAACGGGACTTTATTGCCTATCAATTTTTCTTAAGTTGTCAAAGAAAAACAGTTAAACTTTTAAACAACTTGAATTGTTTGAACTCTTCCGGTGTGGACCGGAAGTGACGGTTGACAAAATGAAAGCGGTTAAACACATCGTCTATCAAATGTCTATCAACCATGTTAGTTTCGTGCCTTGGTCACTTACAGTTTGTGAGATCTCGCTGTTACAACATCTGTTTAAAAAAAACAACCTGAGATATTTGAGATATCTCACCGGATGTAGATTATTTTTCTTAATTTAACATCGGATAGATGACTTATGTAGGAATTTATACTTATATTTCAATTCCGTATGAAAAAAATTAAATGCGTGAAAAAAATATTTTTTAAAGTACTTCCGGTGACGACCGGAACCTATGACGAACAAAACAAAATCGTTTAAACACATCTACAACTATAGGATTATCATCCCATAAGGTTTGGATGCTCAAGTCTTTTTCGTTTTTGAGATCTCGATGTCACTAGCTTTTTGTCGCGGGACAGGAAACAGACGACAGAAAATGAATTTTTAAAAAATGAAAAAAACGCCTAGAGATATTATCATTCTCTATCATCACTGAAAATTTCAAGACAATCTATCCAGCCATCTCTGAGAAATCTTGTGGACAAAAAAAGGAAAAAAAAAAAGAATAATAATAATAATAATAATAATAATAATAATAACTAGACTCTTGTTGCATGAGCAACAAAAAGGTCTTCCGTTTTGATATACATGTATGAATTTAACTATAAGACATTGCTTCTCTCAAGTAGAAAAAATAACGGATATGATAATTACTTTGAATGAAAAATGTATGCGTTACTTCTATGTAAAACAAGAACGAGAATGAAAAACATAATCAATTTTTAAAGTACCTTTTGTGTCGACCGGAAGTAAAGCCGAACCCAAAAATACACGTTTAACATTTCTACAGTCATAAGTCAATCTTTCCTCAAAGTTTGGTTTTTCACCTCTCTGCCTAATCTGAGATTTCATCGAAAAAAGGTTTTTTGTCTCGGGACCGGAAACTGACGAACGGAAGTGATTTTTGAAAATAAAAGCTGGTATTTGATGCACATTTTCCTATTGTACATCACTATTTATCAGGCTAGATGAAACACCAAAGAAAGTCAGGTAAACTTGTTAAAACATGATTTGTTTGAAAACTTCCGGTGAAGACCGGAAGTGACAGTTGACAAAATGAAAGCGGTTAAACACGTTTTCTGTCAAATGTCTATTGTCCATGTAAGTTTTGCGTCTTAATCACTTAAAGTTTGTAAGATCTGACAGCTAAAACATTTGTTTAAAAAAAGGTTATCTGAGATATTTGAGATAACTCACCGGAAGAAGAAATTTTGTGTTTATTTAACATCGCATACATGACATATGACATGATGTAAACTTATATTTCAATTCTATGTAAAATAACTAAAATAGGTAAAAAAAAATAATTTTTGAAGTGCTTCCGGTGACGACCGGAAGTTACGCCGAACAAAACAAAATAGTGTAAACACATCTACATATATAGGTCTATAATCCCACAAAGTTTGGTTGTTCAAGTCATTACCGTTTTTAAGATCTCGAGAAGTCAAGGTTTTTTGTCTCGGGACAGGAAACGGACAAACGGAAGTAATCAATGAAAAGGATAGGTAGTTTTTCTCAAACACTAGACAAAGGGACTTTATTGCCTATCAATTTTTCTTAAGTTGTCAAAGAAAAACAGTTAAACTTTTAAACAACTTGAATTGTTTGAACTCTTCCGGTGTGGACCGGAAGTGACGGTTGACAAAATGAAAGCAGTTAAACACATCTTCTATCAAATGTCTATCAACCATGTTAGTTTCGTGCCTTGGTCACTTACAGTTTGTGAGATCTCGCTGTTACAACATCTTTTTAAAAAAAACAACCTGAGATATTTGAGATATCTCACCGGATGTAGATTATTTTTGTTAATTTAACATCGGATAGATGACTTATATAGGAATTTATACTTATATTTCAATTCCGTATGAAAAAAATTAAATGCGTGAAAAAAATATTTTTTAAAGTACTTCCGGTGACGACCGGAACCTATGACGAACAAAACAAAATAGTTTAAACACATCTACAACTATAGGACTATCATCCCATAAGGTTTGGATGCTCAAGTCTTTTTCGTTTTTGAGATCTCGATGTCACTAGCTTTTTGTCGCGGGACAGGAAACGGACGACAGGAAATGAATTTTTAAAAAATGAAAAAAACGCCTAGAGATATTATCATTCTCTATCATCACTGAAAATTTCAAGACAATCTATCTAGCCATCTCTGAGAAATCTTGTGGACAAAAAAAGGAAAAAAAAAAAGAATAATAATAATAATAATAATAAGAAACATTACAATCACTATAAGGTCTTCCGTTGGAAACGGAAGACCTTAATAATAAGAAACATTACAATCACTATAAGGTCTTCCGTTGGAAACGGAAGACCTTAACTAGACTCTTGTTGCATGAGCAACAAAAAGGTCTTCTGTTCTGATATACATGTATGGATTTAGCTATAAGACATTGCTTCTCTCAAGTAGAAAAAAATAATGAATATGATATTTACTGTTAATGAAATATGTATACGTTACTTCTATGTAAAACAACAACGATAATGAAAAAATAATCAATTTTTGAAGTACTTTTTGTGTCGACCGGAAGTAACACCGAACCAAACAAAACATATTTAACATTTCAACAGTCATAAGTCAATCTTTCCTCAAAGTTTGGTTTTTCACGTCTCTGCCTAATCTGAGATCTCGTTCAAACAAGGATTTTTGTTTCGGGGCCGGAAACTGACGAACGGAAGTGATTAATGAAAATAAAAGCTGATATTTCTTGTACATTTGCCTAGTGTACATCATTATTTATCAGGCTAGATGAAACACCCATTAAAGTCAGGTAAACTTGTTAAAAACATAATTGTTTGAACCTTTCCGGTGAGGACCGGAAGTGACGGTTGACAAAATAAAAGCGATTAAACACATCTTCTATCAAATGTCTATTGTCCATGTAGGTTTTGTGTCTTAATCTCTTAAAGTTTGTAAGATCCGACACGTATAACATTTGTTTAAAAAATGCTATCTGAGATATTTGAGATAACTCACCGGAAGAAAAATTTTTGTGTTTATTTAACATCGCATACATGACATATGAAATGATTTATACTAATATTTCAATTCTATGTAGACACACTAAAATAGGTAAAATGAAACGTTTTGAAGTGCTTCCGGTGACGACCGGAAGTTTCGCCGAACAAAACAAAATAGTGTAAACAGATTTACATACATAGGTCTATAATCCCACAAAGTTTGATTGTTCAAGTCATTACCGTTTTTGAGATCTCGAGAAGTCAAGGTTTTTTGTCTCGGGACAGGAAACGGACAAACGGAAGTAATCAATGAAAAGGATAGGTAAATTTTCTCAAAGACTAGACAACGGGACTTTATTGCCTATCAATTGATCTTAAGTTGTCAAAGAAAAACAGTTTAACTTTTAAACAACTTGAATTGTTTGAACTCTTCCGGTGTGGACCGGAAGTGACGGTTGACAAAATGAAAGCGGTTAAACACATCTACTATCAAATGTCTATCATCCACGTAAGCTTTGACCCTTGGTCACTTACAGTTTCTTAGATCTCGCTGTTACAACATTTGTTTAAAAAAACACAACCTGAGATATTTGAGATATCTCACCGGAAGTAGATCTTTTTCTTTATTCACCATCGGATAGATGACATATGTAAAGATTTTAACTTATATATCAATTCTATGTGAAAACAATTATATGCGTAAAAAAATAATTTTTGAAGTGCTTCCGGTGACGACCGGAAGTTACGCCGAACAAAACAAAATAGTGTAATCAGATTTACATACATATGTCTATAATTCTACAAAGTTTGATTGTTCAAGTCATTACCGTTTTTGAGATATCGAGAAGTCAAAATTTTTTGTCTCGGGACAGGAAACGGACAAACGGAAGTAATCAATGAAAAGGATAGATAATTTTTATCAAAGACTAGACAATGGGACTTTATTGCCTATCAATTGATCTTAAGTTGTCAAAGAAAAACAGTTAAACTTTTAAACAACTTGAATTGTTTGAACTCTTCCGGTGTGGACCGGAAGTAACGGTTGACAAAATGAAAGCGGTTAAACACATCTACTATCAAATGTCTATCATCCATGCAAGATTTGAGCCTTGGTCACTTACAGTTTCTTAGATCTCGCTGTTACAACATTGGTTTTAAAAAAAACAAACTGAGATATTTGAGATATCTCACCGGAAGTAGATTTTTTTCTTTATTCACCATCGGATAGATGACATATGTAAAGATTTTTACTTATATATAAATTTTATGTAAAAACAATTATTTTGGTAAAAAAAATATTTTTTGAAGTGCTTCCGGTGACGACCGGAAGTTACGACGAACAAAACGAAATAGTTTAAACACATCTACAACTATAGGTCTATCATCCCACAAAGTTTGGATGCTCAAATGTTTTTGGTTTTCGAGATCTCGATGTCACTAGCTTTTTGTCGCGGGACAGGAAACGGACGACAGGAGATGAATTTTGAAAAAATGAAAAAAACGCCTAGAGATACTATCATTGTCTATCATTCCCGAAACTTTCAAGGAAATCTATCCAGCCATCTCTGAGAAATCTTGTGGACAAAAAAAGGAAAAAAAATAATAATAATAATAATAATAAGAAACATTACAATCACTATAAGGTCTTCCGTTGGAAACGGAAGACCTTAATAAGAAACATTACAATCACTATAAGGTCTTCCGTTGGAAACGGAAGACCTTAACTAGACTCTTGTTGCATGAGCAACAAAAAGGTCTTCCGTTTTGATATACATGTATGAATTTAACTATAAGACATTGCTTCTCTCAAGTAGAAAAAATAACGGATATGATAATTACTTTGAATGAAAAATGTATGCGTTACTTCTATGTAAAACAACAACGAGAATGAAAAACATAATCAATTTTTAAAGTACCTTTTGTGTCGACCGGAAGTAAAGCCGAACCCAAAAATACACGTTTAACATTTCTACAGTCATAAGTCAATCTTTCCTCAAAGTTTGGTTTTTCACCTCTCTGCCTAATCTGAGATTTCATCGAAAAAAGGTTTTTTGTCTCGGGACCGGAAACTGACGAACGGAAGTGATTATTGAAAATAAAAGCTGGTATTTGATGCACATTTTCCTATTGTACATCACTATTTATCAGGCTAGATGAAACACCCAAGAAAGTCAGGTAAACTTGTTAAAACATGATTTGTTTGAAAACTTCCGGTGAAGACCGGAAGTGACAGTTGACAAAATGAAAGCGGTTAAACACGTTTTCTGTCAAATGTCTATTGTCCATGTAAGTTTTGCGTCTTAATCACTTAAAGTTTGTAAGATCTGACAGCTAAAACATTTGTTTAAAAAAGGTTATCTGAGATATTTGAGATAACTCACCGGAAGAAGAAATTTTGTGTTTATTTAACATCGCATACATGACATATGACATGATGTAAACTTATATTTCAATTCTATGTAAAATAACTAAAATAGGTAAAAAAAATAAATTTTTGAAGTGCTTCCGGTGTCGACCGGAAGTTACGCCGAACAAAACAAAATAGTGTAAACACATCTACATATATAGGTCTATAATCCCACAAAGTTTGGTTGTTCAAGTCATTACCGTTTTTAAGATCTCGAGAAGTCAAGGTTTATTGTCTCGGGACGGGAAACGGACAAACGGAAGTAATCAATGAAAAGGCCAGGTAGTTTTTCTCAAACACTAGACAACGGGACTTTATTGCCTATCAATTTTTCTTAAGTTGTCAAAGAAAAACAGTTAAACTTTTAAACAACTTGAATTTTTTGAACTCTTCCGGTGTGGACCGGAAGTGACGGTTGACAAAATGAAAGCGGTTAAACACATCTTCTATCAAATGTCTATCAACCATGTTAGTTTCGTGCCTTGGTCACTTACAGTTTTTGAGATCTCGCTGTTACAACATCTGTTTAAAAAAAACAACCTGAGATATTTGAGATATCTCACCGGATGTAGATTATTTTTCTTAATTTAACATCGGATAAATGACTTATGTAGGAATTTATACTTATATTTCAATTCCTTATGAAAAAAATTAAATGCGTAAAAAAAATATTTTTTAAAGTACTTCCGGTGACGACCGGAACCTATGACGAACAAAACAAAATAGTTTAAACACATCTACAACTACAGGACTATCATCCCATAAGGTTTGGATGCTCAAGTCTTTTTCGTTTTTGAGATCTCGATGTCACTAGCTTTTTGTTGCGGGACAGGAAACGGACGACAGGAAATGAATTTTGAAAAAATGAAAAAAACGCCTAGAGATATTATCATTCTCTATCATCACTGAAAATTTCAAGACAATCTATCTAGCCATCTCTGAGAAATCTTGTGGACAAAAAAAGGAAAAAAAAAAAGAATAATAATAATAATAATAATAATAAGAAACATTACAATCACTATAAGGTCTTCCGTTGGAAACGGAAGACCTTAATAATAAGAAACATTACAATCACTATAAGGTCTTCCGTTGGAAACGGAAGACCTTAACTAGACTCTTGTTGCATTAGCAACAAAAAGGTCTTCCGTTCTGATATACATGTATGAATTTAACTATAAGACATTGCTTCTCTCAAGTAGAAAAAATAATGGATACGATAATTATTTTGAATGAAAAATGTATACGTTACTTCTATGTAACAACGAGAATGAAAAACATAATCAATTTTTAAAGTATCTTTTGTGTCGACCGGCAGTAAAGCCGAACCCAAAAATACACGTTTAACATTTCTACAGTCATAAGTCAATCTTTCCTCAAAGTTTGGTTTTTCACCTCTCTGCCTAATCTGAGATCTCGTCGAAACAAGGTTTTTTGTCTCGGGACCGGAAACTGAATAACGGAAGTGATTATTGAAAATAAAAGCTGGTATTTGATGCACATTTTCCTATTGTACATCACTATTTATCACGCTATATGAAACAACCAAGAAAGTCAGGTAAACTTGTTAAAACATGATTTGTTTGAAAACTTCCGGTGAAGACCGGAAGTGACAGTTGACAAAATGAAAGCGGTTAAACACATCTTCTGTCAAATATCTATTGTCTATGTTAGTTTTGCGTCCTAATCACTTAAAGTTTGTAGGATCTAAAAGCTAAAACATTTGTTTAAAAAAAGTTATCTGAGATATTTGAGATAACTCACCGTTTTTTTGTGTTTATTTAACATCGCATACATGACATATGACATGATTTATACTAATATTTCAATTCTATGTAAAATAACTAAAATAGGTAAAAAAAAATTATTTTGAAGTGCTTCCGGTGACGACCGGAAGTTACGCCGAACAAATCAAAATAGTGTAAACATATCTTCTAACACAGGGCTATAATCCCACAAAGTTTGGTTGTTCAAGTCATTACCGTTTTTAAGATCTCGAGAAGTCAAGGTTTTTTTGTCTCGGGACAGGAAACGGACAAACGGAAGTGCTTAATGAAAAGGATTGATAATTTTTCTTAAACACTAGACAACAGGATTTTATTGCCTATCAATTTATCTAAAATTGTCAAAGAAAAACAGTTAACTTTTAAACAACTTGACTTGTTTGAACTCTTCCGGTGTGGACCGGAAGTGACGGTTGACAAAATGAAAGCGGTTAAACACATCTTCTGTCAAATGTCTATCACCCATGTTAGTTTCGTGCCTTGGTCACTTACAGTTTTTGAGATCTCGCTGTTACAACATTTGTTTAAAAAAAACAACCTGAGATATTTGAGATATCTCACCGGAAGTAGATTTTTTTTCTTTATTTAACATCGGATAGATGACTTATGTAATAATTTATACTTATATTTCAATTCTGTATGATATAAATTAAATGCGTAAAAAAAATATTTTTTAAAGTACTTCCGGTGACGACCGGACCCTATGACGAACAAAACAAAATAGTTTAAACACATCTACAACTATAGGACTATCATCCCGTAAAGTTTGGATGCTCACGTCTTTTTAGTTTTTGAGATCTCGATGTCACTAGCTTTTTGTCGCGGGACAGGAAACGGACGACAGGAAATGAATTTTTGAAAAATGAAAAAAACGCCTAGAGATATTATCATTCTCTATCATCACTGAAAATTTTAGGACAATCTATCCAGCCATCTCTGAGAAATCTTGTGGACAAAAAAAGGAAAAAAAAAAAGAATAATAATAATAATAAGAAACATTACAATCACTATAAGGTCTTCCGTTGGAAACGGAAGACCTTAATAATAATAATAAGAAGAAGAAACATTACAATCACTATAAGGTCTTCCGTTGGAAACGGAAGACCTTAATAAGAAACATTACAATCACTATAAGGTCTTCCGTTGGAAACGGAAGACCTTAAAAACCACGGGATCAACTACATGCTTCCAACTTTCAAAACTTTTACAACTTTTAACTAAACAAAAGCACATAGTCATGGAGTCCCGTGATCCTTCAGGACAGGGCATAGTAATACCGATTCGCGGTCCCAAATTTTTTCCCGGACGCTTATTAGATGGGGAGGGGGGTCCGTGGAATAATACCTTATAATATTTGCCAGTGTGTGCCCAAGGCCTACATGTATGATTAGTAATTTATTTAGGTCAATTTAATAAGTTTGTTTGAATTTTCCAATTACCCACCCATCCGCCCCCTCTAGATCCGCGCATGGACGTCACCCAATACTAAACATCGCAGAAAATTCGAAAATTTATCAAAATATGTCCAGGATCAGTGTGCAAGCTACATTTACATAGATAAATTGTGACCACATATTTTCAAAACAGATTGTCTCTTGCATTTGATACTTTCCTAAAACACAAATGCAGCATTATACATTATGTATTTAGATAAAAATGCAAAAAATACGTTTATCCAAGTCGTTTGTAACTCGGTTACTTGTGGACAGAACACTTGGTTATTCCCCCTTCTTATCTATTCATATACACGTATAATTAGGATCGAAGTCCCACTTTGATGGCGATGTATAATGATCAGAATGTCCCCCTGTCCGTGGCTCTCTGTCCGTCCGAATTACTTTTCCTAAGTATAATTTCTCTGTAATTGGGTCTGCCTACATTAAACTTACTCGCATGTAATTCTAATATTTCATCCAAGAGTGCCTTTGGATGAAGAGTGTGTAGTGACATTTAACCAAGTTTCTAGGTAAAAGGTGAAAATCAGGTGTCCAGACCATATATTCTCCGAAGTTGGCCGAATATTGCCCCCACATTTATGTAACTTACTTACATGTACCTCTAATACTTCAGCTACAGATGGCTTTAAGCTAAAGGGTGTCCAGTGACCTTAAACAAAGTTTATGGGTCAAATGTCAGGGTCATATGAGACCTGTTACAAAAATCCTTGTCTAACCATAATTATATTTTTCTTCCGATGATTCTGTCTGGCTCATACATTACTATAAAAAGTGCTTGTAAGTAAAAGATGCACAGTCACCTTGAATCAAGAGACATGTACTTTTTAAATGACATGGTCACATCACAGACCAATGTGTAAAGTTTCAATAAATTCTTAGTCAAAATTTAAGAATAAAACAAAGTTTCATGCAAAGCTTTTCATTTTAATGTATTTTTTTAAGCGGCTGGGTCGTTTGAGAGGGACACCATTTAAATGATGTCAAATACATGGCAGTAAAACGCAGATTGCGAAAAGGGCCTAAAATGTCTAGGTAGAGAGTCAATGTCATAGCATACACCTTAATACACTGTTGTCTGGACCGTGTGTTCTCTCTCATGGCAAAAATCTAGATCATACTTCACACAAACAGTGCTTATGAGTTTATTAATTAAAGGTCAAGATCACAGTAGACATCAGTGAAACAGATGTCTATTCTATGTTGTCTCCTTCTTGTGTCAAATCCTGTTTTAGTTTCACCAGAATAAGTAAGGGGTGTGCTGTGACCTTGTTCTATTTTTTTTTAGTGAATAGTTACGCAAAGTGCTTTTCAATGTCGCTATTTAGAATTTCAAGATCCCTATGATGTATAGTTGTGAAATACAAATAACAGAAAATCTTAACTTGGATCTAAAATCTTTTGATGGTCAATCTCTTTGCGGCAAAAAATTTATTATTATAAATATGGCATTTGCTGTTTAGCAGTTGTTGATAAATTCGATCTTGATACTTGTATTTCGCACATATTTTTAACCATTAATACTCTGTCAAATGTACTAAAAAGAGAAACTACGTATTTTTCCGTGATGAATTATTACTGGATTGGAATTGCTGTCATCTTCAATAAGAGGCTGATGCACACCATCCATTTATTCATTTATAAGCACTAGTATATAACATTATGACTATTATCATATTGACAATCTTTTTCGACACGAAGCTGCAACGGAGGACCTCCTCGTTGCTTTGCAACGAGCTCGGCTCTAGTTTCTATATTCTATTACGTCATGCACATGATATTACGACACAATATCTCAGATATCATTCTTAATCTCGCCAGCTACTTGTGCTTTTCGTTTCAGATATCTCTATTTTTAGATGAATTTGTCAATATAACTCAAGTAGCTGTACATATAAATTACAGATATCTACACGTTTTGTTTATTTCAATATTCTAGTAGCTGACGAGATAAATGTAGATATCTGACTAATTGTGTCATAATATCATGTGCATGACCTAATAGATTATTAAAATAAACAAAACGTGTAGATATCTGTAATTTATATGTACATCTACTTGAGTTATATTGACCAATTCATCTAAAAATAAAGATATATGAAACGAAAAGCACAAGTAGCTGGCGAGATTAAGAATGATATCTGAGATATTGTGTCGTAATATCATGTGCATGACATAATAGAATATAGAAATTAGCATCAAATGAAGATGTCTGTTATCTATTTGTACAGATACTTGTGTTAAATTGACAAAATCATCTAAAAATAGAGATATGTGAAACGAAATACACTAGTAGCTGACGAGATAAATGTAGATATCTGACTAATTGTGTCATAATATCATGTAGATGACCTAATAGAATATTGAAATAAACAAAACGTGTAGATATCTGTAATTTATATGTACAGCTACTTGAGTTATTTTGACAAAATCATTTAAAAATAGAGATATATGAAACGGGATTCACTAGTAGCTGACGAGATAAATATAGTAGCTAGTAGCCAAGTTTTCTTTCATCTCGTAGCCAGTTACTAGTAGCTAGCTTTTCTTACTCCTCGTAGCCAGTTACTGGTAGCCAGTTACTAGTAGCCAACTTTGATTTGATCTCGTAGCCAGTTACTAGTAGCTAACTTTTCTTACTTCTCGTAGCCAGTTACTAGTAGCCAGTTACTAGTAGCTAACTTTACCTATCTGTGGTAGACACTGTTCCCGATTTCAACAGCGAGAAGCTATTGAAAGTCATTAGTCAAGAAAGACTTTGCTGAGATTTGATAAAACCGTAAGTTGCAATATAAATCGAGCCTAATCGTCACAGACAGTTGTTGAATAATCGAACAACACGTACCCTGATATTGGATCATTAAATTGAATGAAGAGTTTGTAAATATTTCAATATACCTAGTCCTATTTATTATAATTATTTACTTGCAAAATAAATGCATAAGTGCAAGTTATACATGTTAATTTGTACTCTGCATATGAAACACAAATGTTTGTTTTAATCGAAATAAGTATCGTACGATTCGCCAGGTCAACGCGCCTTGTTTTGATTGCGAACAGCTGACAGCGATGTGTCGACATTTTCATATGATGCATGGCTTGCAAAACTTCGATAGTGGAAAATGCATCTCAACTATCGTTTGAGATATTATAAAGGTATGTTTTAATATAAGATATGTCTTGTTGACTTTTTCTTTTCAAAATAATTGCACTTTTTAGTCTAACCCGAGATTCCTCTGACTCTAACCTCGTAACCTCCGCTTTTATATTGTGACGTACGTCACGATATAAAAGCGGGGATTAGAGTCAGAGGAATCTCAGATCATTTTCAGTCAAGTGTATTTACACGTGTATGTTTTGCACATCGCTTTTTGGAATTTTTATATGTTATTTTGCTTTATATGTATGTCTTAGTTTGTATTGAACTACACTCCATACACTGTAAAACGGTGCTTTTGAAACTGGGGTGGGGGTCCCAAGGTACACAAGTCTAGAATGCTTTAATTAGTGTAGTTCATCTTTTATACATATTGTTTCATTTTTAAGTAAACATTACATGCATATCACATCTACATTGTATGTAAACAGTTATAAATTAAGACAAATATAAGTGGATTTTAATCATTGATACTGTGCTCAGGTTTCTCTCTCTCTCTCTTTCTCTCTCTCTCTCTCTTTCTCTCTCTCTCTCAGCTCTCTATCATGCTTTCAATCTTGGCAAAGTGTCAGAAAACTGACTTTTGTACCAGAAATATCTCTGTCTAGTAGAAAATAAAAATCAACAGTGCATTGAATTTTGAAATAAGTGTATAATGTCAATCCCTCATTTTTTCTATGTGCAGCCGAATAACAAAGCTTTGTAAAATAGTTCATGAAATTTTATGCGCATTATGCATAGTATTGATTTTAAAACATGCAATTGATCATAAAACCAAAAAACTCCTCGCTAAATTTATTCGCAATAAAACCAGTAGAATTGACAAAACATGGTATAGCAGAAGCTTATACTTTGATGCTGTTTGGATGGATGATATCCATTTGTAGTTTTTGAATTGAAATATTGACTATCGCAGTGACAGTCGCACTATGAGTAAAGCAAACTTTCTCTTTGTGTGTGTGTGTCTCTCTCTCTCTCTCAATTTGATATGTGTCTATACGCAAGACAAATTTTTAATGTTATGATATTATGACTTGATATGAAAATTTTTGTTTTTGTACTGCCTAAATGTTAAGGTCATGTATTGGGATATGTCATACTTATTACACTGCATAGTCAGTGTATTTTTTCCAGAAATACTATGCATATGTTAATGTAAACACAGCTATTATTAGTTTGTTAACACTGTCACAGCTAATTGATTTTTTTAAATTTCAGCCCAAAACAGACTCTTGTTACCACATGGCGGCCCCATGGCTTTTACCTGTTGATTCTTGTGGTTTCAGCTCTTGATGTTAACCTGTCACCTCTACCACATGCATATTCCCTGTGTTCTACAGACTTTTTACCGGTAATTCAAATTAAATCGGATAATGCTTGAACAATAATGGAAATAATGGAGCATCATGCCTTGTTGTGGTTTGTGTTTGATAAGAAATTATGACAGACTAAAATAAGGCTGTTTAAAGAAATTTACAATCGTTAGTTGTGAAAATTTGTTTTTCAATAAAAGTATGCAATTATATTTCCTTTATTTTGTAGTTTATAATGATATTTAGATGTGTTTACACAATTGAAAAATCACCACCCCCCCTCTTTCCAATTGTCTCCATAAAGATTACATGTAGGATATGTAAATGTACATTTGACAGTAAAATAACATCTGCTATGATAATTACTTTTGGAATGAACAAGAAACAACATACGTGGGTCAATCAAAAACTAGATGCTGTCATTAGACAATAATACCAGCACCAAGTGTTTGCCTCTAAATAACACTCTCTTGTACCAGTTTTAGTCAAAAAGAAGGCCACATGCAATTTCCGGTACTTTTTAAAAATTATAAATTTCATAAATGCTGAGTTCACATCCCATAATACACATATTGCCTTTATGTACAATTTGGGGTTGAACTGTTTGCATCTGAATTTTAAATTAATCAATAATCTAAACATTTCATGTCATAGAAAGTATGGTCTATATAATTATTACAAACAATATTAAATTATGCCCCCCCCCCCCCCCCCCCCCCCCCCGGTTGCCTGCTTTACATATGCTTTTGTGTGCCAACATCATTGTGTGCGTGGATTTAGAGAAAGGGTAGGGGTGAGAAATCCAGAACCAACCCCAACCCCCCCCCCCCCCCCCCAAAAAAAAAATCATTTACTTAGTAAAATTAATAAAAGTAAACCTCAGACTACAATCCCCCCCCTTGCAAACACAATTATTACTCTGATCCCCCCACCCCCCCCCCCCCTCCCCCCACTACCCATGGATAAATAAAAAATTAATCAGAATATTTTGATAACAATGAAAGCCTGTATATGTAATTGCAATAAAGAATATTGTAAACAGTGCAAAATAAATGTCATATTGAACAATGATTTTCACTGCAGGACTGCTTTAACGATTTTAAAAGGTGGTATCAAACAAATGTTGATATTCATGTGGATAAAAGTGCGTTATTTATATTATACGTAGTTATATTCTAATTAAATTACTTTCACCATTTTAGAATTAAAAATTTTTAAAACTGAATATTTGGCCAAAAAAATAAGTTTTTAAAATTTGTGGAAACTTAAGGTAAAAATAAGATAAGCCCCAGCAGGATTCAAACTCTCTACTTGCATATTGTTAACGCTCTAACCCATTGCACTATGCTGTTAGGTAACATTATTTTGGGGGAAAATATTATATTTTATACTTTGTTTTGTTCAATAAGGAGTACATCACAATATGTGGGTGTCCCATACCACCTTAAAGCTGAAAATTTATATTGTGCTACATGTAGAAGCGCAATATTATGAGACACCAGTATACAAAACAGTTAAGTTTTACTTTCACTTTCTAAAATGTGATCTCCCTTTGCCAGCTAGCATACTGTATCATCATCTTTATTTAAACAAGCTTATATACAGTTTCTGTCATTTTAATTGCAGAATTTTTTTATTTTTTCATTTGTCAGACTTACACTATTGAGTTGACTCCATATTGACCCTATTTTGTATTAAATTTGGGTATTAAATATGATGTTTATAGGGAGAAAGGAGAAGGGGCCTTAACTGTTCCCCATCCCCAGGATGTGTGGATTAGATATACATTTCTAGTGAGAATGAAGGGCTGCAGCTTTTTTTTCCATTATACCCCCTACCCCATCATCATACACCAGTAATAGAAAAAGAGTTAATGACTAATTTTCTTTCATTTTAAATTACTTAGTCTTTTTTGTCAAGAGATATGTGGTATGTCAAGATTTATGACTCATGAAAATTTGTGCATTTTAATCCTGATTGTTAACATACAAGTATAATTATATATATAAAAAAAAATACATGTGATATTATACTAGGGATAATAAGGTTTTAGAAATATAAATTTGATTCTGAGGGTCAATACTATCTGCAAAATAGTGGAAATGGTGGGTTCACTTATAAATTAAATGGCCATATTTTTCTTAAACCTCGATGAAATTGGCAATATGTGGTATACTTTTTCTCAGAATTGCATTAACTTACTAATTCTAAGACAAAATGTCTTTTCATAAAATGTTAGTGTACTATGTTAATGGTAGGAGGTGACAGTTTCGGATAAAGTACCTGTTAATATTTTGATAAAATTGAGAGTTGCTGTACTTGAAGGCTTGTGAGTCTTGCTAAGATTCTTGAAATGAATTTTAATGATTATCATTTAGGTTAGAGGGATGTCTCTTGCTGAAATTAGTATGCAATATGAAGGCCCCTCATGTTAAGAACATGAGAAGCAGAAGTAAATTGTGAAACTGGAGGCTATGACTGTTGTGTTGACTTTACACAGTGAAACTGCAAGTTACAAACGGGAGGTAAAATAACACAAAATGTAGGTGGATTGGACATAATAAACTATACATCGGCAAGTGTCTGACATGTGATAGTGCAACAAACACACAGTACGGAAGGTTAACCCATTGGAAAGCAGTGTAGAGGAGTATTTGCTAAGAATAATGTTTTAAACAAAATGCTACCTTAACTTTTTTTGTTGGTGGTCCCGTTGGGGAGTTTAAAGGTTGGCCCCTAAAACACAGTTGTTCAGATATGTCTAAAACGGTCAACATTTCTTAAACATTTGTTGAAAAAAAATGTTTGTATTTATGAGACCTTTTATTTGATATCAAGAAAAGGGGGCTGGCCCCTCAAATTAGTGGCCAGGAGGGCTCTAAAGTCTTTTTATAATTACTCTTTCCTGAGCAATGGTTTGTTATTAATCATAAACGCAAAAAGAGCTTATTAAGCTTAATTTAAAACTGAAATCCATTCTAAAATCGGACGATGCATTACAGAGATATTGGGGTTTAAATATTGATTTTTCCGGAAATTTTAATTTAATGTTGAATTCTAGGTAAAATTAACTCGTACCTAAAAATTAATTGAACATATTCGGATTTTTTTTTATTAAGTCGTTCTTGAAATCGTTAAGGGTTTTGTTAATTCGTACTTAAAATCATTCGTATTCTCGTACCAAGAATTATTCGTTTTTTTATCTTTTTGTTTAGTTACTCCTGTTACTGGTTTAAGAACTCTGCTCCTTACAGGAACTTCTAGCTTTACTTTCGACATTAACGGAAGACCCACTCGTTGCTTTGCAACGAGCTTTGCTCTAGTTATTCTTTTTTTTCTTAACATTTTTCTTTAAACTCAAATATCTCAGACATGGTACAACGGATTTTTATGAAATTTTTATAAATAATAAAGAATATAAAGATCTTTTATCACATACATTTTTCTGGATGAAGTCACTTCCGGTCGGCTGATATATTCGATAATCTTTTTTTAAAAAGTGATTTTGTCCTCCCTTTTTCTCAAAAACGATTAATGATAGAAAATTGAAAATTTCAGGAATGATAGATTTTTGAATGCCGTCAGGTACAAACATGATCGTCCTTCACTTCTGGTCCGTGCAAACGTAATTTTCAAAAAATTGCGTTTTAAAAATGTTTCAAATTAAAAGATTTAAATTTTTTTTCATCAAAATGTATTTTAAACATATCCAATTTTAATATGAAGAGGTCGTCCGTTACTTCCGGTCGTCACTGGACGTGATTCCAAAATTTCGATTTTAAAACATATCATTTTGTAGACATTTTTGTGCTGAATATAAAACTGAAAACCGTTTTAAAATTGGACAACGCATTACATATGTATTGCAATTTAAAAATGACCTTTTTCAGAAATCTTAATTTTGCAGTGCAGGTCCAAAAATAAGTCTAAAAGAAAATTAATATACTAACTCGTACTAAATCTGATTCGCAAAATTGTTAATTCGTACATGATAAATAGGTCGTCCTTTACATTTCCAGTTTTTGTTAAGTCGTACATAAAATCATTCGGGCCTTTAGTTAAGGCGTTTCATTAGATTTTTGGATTTTAATAAAATCATTGTTTTTGTAATGATTTTACCAAATTAGGTGGATCTATTGAATTTAAGATTTAAAATAATGTCAACATGTTAATTTAACTCTGTCATTAATTCATAATCCAACGGAAGACCCACTCGTTGCTCGCAACAAGATCGTGTCTAGTTATTCTTTGGATTCTTTTTCTTCTTTTTTTCTTACCAGATTTGTGCACACGATTTCTCAGAAAATTTTCAGATCTTACTAACTATGTTCTGAACCTAATCGGAAATTTTTTTGGTTGATGACGTCATTTCCGTTTTTGAGATATTGGCATTTTAAGGATTTTTAGGGCGTTGGTTTGTCCAAGAGTGTTTCATAAACAACTAAAGATATCAACTTGAAAATTTCAGGGATGAAAGACAAAAGAATTAATTTGTTTATTTGTACAAAAACATTCATATTTGCCTAGCCAAAGATTCGTCGGAGCTCGGTAGGGCTCGAAAATTGAGATAAAAGAAACGTCGTGATATTTTTTTATCTCTTTTCTCGAAAATAATTTCGTAAGACATGTAGAGAAAACAAAATAATATTAACGAGATCTATTGTTTGACATCAAGAAAAAAGGGCTGTCCCCTTCAATTAGGGATCAATATGGGTCTAAAGTTTTTCATTCATAGCACCTATCTGAGAAATATTTTGTAATATATTAAAGAGGCAAATATGTTCATCTGACTGTTATTAAACCATACATTATACAAATATTCTCGTCCGTTACGTAATTAGGGGTTTTAATGGGCCGGCCGTTCAAAACTATAATCATTTATATCTCAAAAAGGACAAATATTTTAAAAGCAGCATAGTGAATAAGAATGATGTTCCTATCAATATTCAACCATCAAAATTTCTTTAAATGTCCCCGATAAGGAAATAAGGGGTCGGCCCCTTAAACATTCTTTCCCAGATATATCTAAAACGGTTTACAATTCTTGAACACTTGTTGAACAAAATATGTTTATATTTACAAGACCTTTCATTTGATATCAAGAAAAAGGGGCCGGTCCCTCAGATTAGGGGCCAAAAAGGCTCTTAAGCCTTTCTTCCATAGCACTTTACTTAGAAATATTTTGTAATATGTTAAAAAAGCAGATATGTTCATCTTACAGTTTTTAAACCATTCATTATAAAAATATTCTCCTGTGTTACGTAATTAGGGGTTTTTAGGGGTCAAAAGTCCAAAACTTTGATCATTTATATCTCAAAAAGGACAAATATTTTAAAATGCATTATAGACAAGAAGATCTTAGAATGATGTTTCTAACAATATTCAACCATCAAAATTTCTTTAAACGGCCCCGATAAGGAGATTAGGGGTCGGCCCCTTAAACATTCTTTTCCAGATATATCTAAAACGGTTTACAATTCCTGAACACTTGTTGAACAAAATGCGTTTAATATTAAATGACCTTTCATTTGATATCAAGAAAATGGGGCCGGCCCCTCAAATTAGGGGCCAAAAGAGCTCTATAGTGTTTCTTCCATAGCACTTTACTGAAAATATTTTAAAATGTGTTATAGAATCAAATATGTTCATATTTTAGTTTTTTAACCAAACATTATAAAAAATATTCTCATATGTTATGTTATTAGGGATTTTTAGGGGTCAAAAGTCCAAAACTTTGATCGCTTTTATCTCAAAAAGAAGAAATGTTTTGAAATGCAGTATAGAAGATAAGATGCTCATAATAATTTATTTAACAATATGCACTGATCAAAATTTCTAGATCTAAACGGCCCCTATAAAGAGATAACGGATCGGCCCCTAAAACATTCTTTCCCAGATATCTGAAAAACGGTAATTAATTCTTTTGAAAAAATTGGGTTTAAAATTAAATAACCTTTCATTTCATATCAAGAAAAGGGGGCATATTAGGGGCCAAGAGGGGTTTAAATGTTTTCAACTAAAGTTTTTACACATGAAACAAAATAGACTCTGGCCCTTAGAATAAAGACCTCTTGCTTCTATTTCCAAATCATGTTTAGCTGTTTATTAGCAAAATCAAGGTCATACATGTATCTCAACCTAAAAATCGGACGGAAGACCTCTTCGTTGCTCGCAGCGTCTAGTTAAGGTCTTCCGTTTCCAACGGAATACCTTATTGTTTTTGCTTTGTTTTTTTTTCCCCTATCATTATTATTTTTTTTCTTTTTTAGCTCACCTGAGCTCAAGTGAGCTATTCTGAACACATTTTGTCCGTCTGTCCGTCTGTCTGTCTGTCCGTCTGTGAACTTTTCACATTTTCAACATCTTCTACAGAACCACTGGGCCAATTTCAACCAAACTTGGCACACAGCATCCTTAGGCAAAGGGGATTCAAAGTTGTGAAAATCAAGGACCACGCCCTTTGACAAGGGGAGATAATTAGGAATTATTGAAAATTTTTGAGAAACTTTCAAAAATCTTCTCAAGAACCATTAGGCCATGAAAGCTGAAACTCATGTGAAAGCATCCTCAGGTAGTGTAGATTCAAAGTTGTCAAAATCATGACCCCTGGAGGTAGGATGGGGTCACAATTGGGGGTCGAATTTTTACATAGGAATATATTGAGTTAAATCTTTGAAAATCTTTTTCTCAAGAACCATTTGGCCAGGAAAGCTGAAACTTATGTGGAAGCATCCTCAGGTAGTGTAGATTCAAAGTTGTGAAAATCATGACCCCCGGGGGTAGAGTGGGTCCACAATGGGTGGGTCAAATTTTTACATAGGTATGAATAGAGGAAATCTTAAAAAATCTTATTCTTAAGAACCATTTGCCCAGGAAAGCTGAAACTTATGTGGAAGCATCTTTAGATAGCGTAGATTCAAAGTTGTGAAAATCATGACCTTTGGGGGTTGGGTTGGGGGCCACAATGGGGGTCAAATTTTTACATAGGAATATATAGAGGGAATCTTTGAAAATCTTCTTCTCAGAAACCAATCAGCCAGGAAAGCTGAAACTTGTGTGGAAACATCCTCAGGTATTGTAGATTCAAAGTTGTGAAAATCGTGACCCTGGGCGTAGGATGGGGCTACAATGGGGGTCAAATTTTTACATAAGAATATATAGAGTAAATCTTTAAAAATCTTCTCCTCAGAAACCAATCAGCCAGGAAAGCTGAAACTTGTGTGGAAGCATCCCCAGGTAGTGAAGATTCAAGTTTGTTCAAATCATGATCCCCGGGGGGTAGGATGGGGTCATAATGAGGGGGGAGGGCGAGAAATTTTTACATAGGAATATATTGGAAATTTTTTTATTGATGACGTCATTTCCGTTTCTGAGATATTGACGATTTAGTGATTTTTAGAGGGTCTGCTTGTCCATTGAACTCCTCCTAAACGGTACAAGATATTGAGTTCACATTTTCAGGGAGGATAGACGAAAGATTGTAGTTTTGTCTAAAGGCAATCAGAAATGTCTGGCTCAAAGAGCGTCAAAGCTCGCCTGGTCCCGAAAATAGAGATTAAAAAAACGTCGTGATTTTTGTGGTTTTCTTTGTTTATCTCTTTTCTTAAAAATATTTTGTTAAAACATGTATATAAAAAAAAGTTTATATTTATAGGAGCTTTCGTTTAATACCAAGAAAAAGGGGCTGGCCCCTACAATTAGGTACCCAGATGGGTCTAAAGTATTTTAGTTGTAGCTCTTTACTGAGAGGTATTTTGTAATAGATTATAGAAGCAGAAATGTTTATCTTACAGTTATAAAACCATACAATATAACGACTTTCTCATGTGTTACGTAATAAGGGATTTTTAGGGGTCAGAAGTTCAAAACTTTGATCACTATATCTAGTTAAGGAAAAATATTTTGATAAGCAGTATAGAAGAAAATATGCTCATAATGACGTACTCAACAATATTCAACTCTCAAAGTTTCGTTAAACGGCCCCTATAAGGAGATAAGGGGTAGGCCCCTAAAATCTTCTTTCTCAGGTATCTCAAGAACGATAACGAATTTGAATTGACTTGTTGAACAAAATGTGTGTAATTTTAAGTGACCTTTCATTTGATACCAAGGAAAAGAGGCTGGCCCCTAAAATTAGGGAACCAGAGGGGTCTAAATTCTTTTATTTGTAGCTCTATATTGAGGGGTATTTTGTAATAGATTATAAAAGCAGAAATGTTTATCTTATCCTCATGTACCCATACAATATGATAATTTTCTCATGTGTTAGGTAATTAGGGAATTTTAGGGGTCAGAAAAATGGCGTACTAAACAATATTCAATCTTTCAAATTTCGTTAAACGGCCCCCGTATGGAGAAAAGGGGTCGGCCCCTTAAACGTTCATTCTTAGATATCTCAAGAACGATAATGATTTTTTAAACACTTGTTGAACAAAATGTAAGTAGTTTTAAGTGATCTTTCATTTAGTACCAAGGAAAAGGGGCTGGCCCCTAAAATGAGGGACTTAGAGGGGTGTAAAGTCGTTTATTTATAGCTCTTTACTGAGGGGTACTTTGTAAAAAGTTATAAAAGCAAAATATTTTTCGTACTGTAATGTACCGATACAATATAACGACTTTCTCATGTGTTACGTAATTAGAGATTTTTAGGGGTCAGAAGTTCAAAATTTTGATCACCTATATCTGGTAAAGAAAAAATATTTTGATAAGCAGTATAGAAGAAAAGATGCTCAAAATGATGTACTTAACAATATTCAACTCTCAAAATTTTGTTAAACAGCCCCTATAAGGAGATAAGGGATCGGCCCCTAAATTTTTTCTCAGATATCTCAAGAACAATAACGAATTTGTAAACACTTGTTGAACAAACTGTGTGTAGTTTTAAGTGACCATCTATTAAATACCAAGGAAAAGGGGCTGGCCCCTAAAGTTAGGGACCAATAGGGGTCTAAAGTCTTTAAGTTATTGGTCTATACTGATGGTTATTTTGTAATAGGTTATAGAAGCAAAAATGTTTATCGTACTGTTATGTACCCATAAAACATAATGATTTTCTCATGTATTACATTATTAGGGGTTTTTAGGGGTCATGAGTTCAAAATTTTGATCACCTATATTTTCACCTATATCTTTCAAATTTCGTTAAACAGCCCCGATAAGGAGATTAGGGGTCGCCCCTTAAAACTTTCAGATATCTCAAGAACGATAAAGAATTTGTAAACACTTGTTGAATATAATTTGTGTAGTTTTAAGTGACCTTTCATTCAATATGAAGATAAGGGGACTAACCCCTAAATTTAGGGGTCATGAGGAGTTTTTTCAATCAAAGCTCTTACACCTAAAACAAAATACTTCTGATGTTTAGAATGAAGAACCTCTTTTCCTCTATTTTCAAGTTATGTTTAGCTGTGTATTTTAAACAAAATCAAGATCATACGTGTATCTCGACTATTAGATAGAGGCTTGAAATCTTCCACAATTATACATTTGTCATTTTACCTCTGTAATAAAGCTGGAAATGAAAATCCGTCACTTCTTGTCGAAACCGGAAGTGAATCAATTTTTTTTTTTAGAAAATTTGGATTTTTTTATTAAATTAAAGAAGTATATGTGTTAAGAAGAGCTCATTAGGTTGAATATAACACTGATAGTCGTTTTAAAATCGGACGATGCATTACAAAGATATCGGGGTTTGAAAATTGACTTTTCCGGAAATTTTGATTCCGCGTTCTGGGTTTAAAGAATACAGTTACGTTCAAAGATAAATTAATTCGTTCCAAAATAATTCGAAAATTGTTATGTCGTACTTGAACACAATCGGATTTTTTGTTAAGTCGTTCTTGAAATCGTTAAGGCTTTTGTTAATTCGTACTTAAAATCATTCGGATTTTGTTAAGTCGTACCAAGAATTTTTTTTATCTTTTTGTTTTAGGTACCTTTGTTATTAGTTTAAGAACTCTGCTTCTTACAGAAACTTCGAACAGTACTTTCGACGTTTACGGAAGACCCACTTGTTGCTGTGCAACGAGCTTTGCTTTAGTTATTATTATACTTTTTCTTTTTTTTCTGACTCTTTTTCGGCTTCATAACTCAAAAAGTTTTCAACGGATTTTAATGAAACTTTCAGAGATTGTTTGAAATTAGCGTCCCTCAAATGTGTTAAAGTTTCCATGACAACGTCATTTAAGTTTTGACGTTACGTCATTTTTAAAATTGTAAAACCATTTTGTCCGCGGCTTTTCTCAAAAATGCTTTAAGATAGAGGCTTGAAATTTTTCACGGTTTGTCATTTTACCTCTGTAGGTCTCACAACACTATTTTTCACGTCAAAACATGGCTGAAGGAAAATAATTCCCGAATTCCCCCTCGTTTTTAGGGGTTTTCAGCGACAGGGGCTGTATTTTTTTATGAGATGAAAAACAACGTGTAAAATGCCTGAATTTCCCACTTTTGTAAAAATACGAGGTTACTTGAATTTTTGATGCCAGTTGTTTTGGCAGGGGTGTGAAAAGGCTCGGACTTGATTTTCAAGCACATGTGTAACTTTGATGTAAACAAACTCACGTGTCTTTGTGGATGGCTGTGTGTTTTTTGCTACTAAATTGTTTAGGAACTATTGTTTTAAAAGTTGTAAAGAGAGATTTCCCAGAAGTTTGTTTTAAACTCGGTACCCGTGTCTAAAGTTGCGTAATTTTGGTAAGAATATATAGTAAAAATTAATAGTGTTGTGCAACCTGAACTAAGGCTTGAAATGAAAATCCATCACTTTTGGTTGAAACCGGAAGTGAATCAAATTTTTCGAAAATTTGAATATTTTGACAAATGAAAAACGTATACGTGTTTTGTATAGCTTATTAGGCTGAATCTAACACTGAAAGCCGTTTTAAAATCGGACGATGCATTACAGAGATAATGGGGATTAAAAATTGATTTTTCCGGAAATTTTGATTTCGCATTCTAGGTTAAGAAAATAGTCTTAAGTTCGCATTTAAATTAACTCGTACCTAATATAATTCGAAAATTGTTAAGTCGTTCTTGAACACATTCGGATTTTTTTTGTTAAGTTGTTCTTGAAATCGTTAAGGTTTTTGTTTATTCGTACTTATAATCATTCGGATTTGTTAAGTCGTACCAAGAATTATTCGATTTTTTTTTTATCTTTTTGTTTAATTTACTTTTGTTATTAGTTTAAGAACTCTGCTTCTTACACGAACTTCGAAATTTACTTTCAACATTAACGGAAGACCTACTCGTTGCTTTGCAACGAGCTTTACTCTAATTCTTTTTCTTTTTCCTTTTGACTCCTTTTTGCTTTAAATCTCAAAATGTTTTCAACCGATTTGCATTAAATTTTCAGGATTATGAGAAATTCTTGTCCCTTAGAGCTGTTAAACTTTGAGTAGTAAAATCACTTTCCTTTTTTAGTTACGTCATTTTAAAAATTAAAAAAAAGTGATTTTGTCCAGCACTTTTCTCTTAAACGGTTGATTATGACGACTTGAAATTTACTGTGATTATAAATCTAGCGATTTACTAATGTCATTTTACAAAAATTTGCATTTGGTCACTTCCGTTCGAAACTGGAAGTGATTCTAAGTTTTCAGAAAATTCATTTTTTGGAGCAAATTTTAGAATTATATGCATATTGTAGAGTTTGCAAAGCTAAATACAAAACTGAAATTCATTTTAAATTCGGAGGATGCATTGCAGAGATATCGGGGTTTAAATATTGATTTTTCCGGAAATTTTCATTCTGTAGTCAAGATTAATAAAATAGTACAAAATTCATACTGAAAGTAACTCGTACTGAAAACAATTCGTAGTGGTCATAAAACCGAACTCTGTTTTTAAATAGTTTATCACAATGTGTATTGAAGCGATTTCGTTAATTTGATTTATTAATACGCTGAATGTGTAAACTTCGTTTGGAAAACGTGAAAATTTTGTCTACCGGAATCATAACAAAAACGAAGTAGATGGAAGACACAGATCCCGATTTCAACAGCGAAAAGCGATCGTAAGTATTTTCTGAAATTTGGTAAAAGTGTTATTCAAATTGCAATATTAAACCGAGCCTAATCGTCGCAGATTTTTCAGTTGTTTCATAATAGAACAACACGTACAATATAGATTGGATCACTGAATAAAGAGATTGTAAAGATTTCAAATATGAATATATATTTATTGTAGTTATTTACTTGATAATAAATGCATTAATGTTATTCATTTTAATCTGTGCTCTGCATATTAAACACAAACATATTAGTTTTAATCGAAATAATTATCGTACGATTCACCATGTCAACTCGCCATGTCTTGATTGCGAACAACAACTGATAGCGGTGTGTCAACATTTTTAAAGATGCATGGCCCGCAAGACGTCGATAATTGAAAATGCAGCTCGACTATCGTATGAGAGATTATAAAGGTATGTTGCAATATAGGATATGTCGTGTTCACTTTTTCTTTTCAAAGTATTTATACTTTTCAGTCTAATCCGAGATTCCTCTGACTCTAACCTCCGCTTTTGACGTGCGTCACAATATAAAGGCGGGGGTTAGAGTCAGAGGAATCTCGGATTATTTTCAGTCCAGTGTATTTTCACGTGTATGTTTTGCACATCACTCTTTTGAATTTCTATTTGTTGTTTTGCTATGTACATTTATATGTAATGAACAACACAATACACTGTAAAACAGGGGTGAGGGTCCCAAGGTACACAAGAGTAGAATGCTGTAATTATATTATGTCCCAAGTTATTGCTTCCATCACTTTTTGATGATTTTTAATAAAAATAAACATACCTGTGAAAGAAGTACAGTTGAAATCGAAGAAATGGAAAATATCCAAGATATCTTCATTGACAAATTATCCCTTTTCACTCATAAAAGTTTACAGGAATGAAAACAAATTTCTTACGGAGATCTATAATGGGAAATGTTTACATTTTTTCTCCATTCGGAAGTATTTTTCAATTTATTGTTTCAAAAACTTCTAAATCCTATGCACATTTTTCATAAAAACAATATGCTTTTGGTTTAAGATCAATATATCAATTTATTAATATGGAGTTCTCAAAGTAAGGTTGGCCCCGTAACAATTTCCAACGATAAAACACGCTAATGGCAGAGTTGCCAATCTCTGTTATTTATGTCTCTGATTTTAGGTAAACTTTACATGCATATCACATCTACATTATATGTAAACAATTTTAAAGTAAGACGAATACATGTATATGTGGATTTTTATAATTTTTACTGCATGTGCCTCATCTCTCTCTCTCTCTCTCTCTCTCTCTCTCTCTGTCTCTCTCTCTCTCTCATGCTTTTAATCTTGGCAAAGCATCAGAGAGCAACTTAATTATGTAACAAAAATATTTCCGTCTAGAAAAAGGAATCTACAGTGCATTGAATTTTAAAATGAGCATGTAATATCAATCCCTCATTTTTTCAATGTGCAACCAAAATCCAAAGCTTTGTAAAATAGTTCCTGGAATTTTATGCACATTATACATAATATTGTTTTTAAAACATGTAATTAATAAGAAAACCAAAAAAATCCTCGATAAATTTATTCGCAAAAAAAACCAGTAGAATTGACAAAACATGGTATAGCAGAAGCTTATATACTTTGTTGCTGTTGGGATGGGTAATATTCCTTTGTACTTTACGAATTGAAATAATGACTAGTGTGAGTAAAACTCTCTCTCTCTTTCTCTTTCTCTCTTATTTTGATATGTGTCTATACCGGGTCCCAATAAATTTTTTTAATGTTATGATATGATGACTTGATATGCAAATTTTTGTTTTTGTACTGCCTAAATGTTAATGTCATGTATTGGGATATGTCAAACTTGTACTTATTACACTACAGGGTCAGTGTATTTTTTCAAGAAATACTATGCATAGGTTAATTTAAACACAGCTATTATTAGTATGTTAACACAGCTAATTGAATTTTTTAATTTCAGCCCATAACGGACTAGTTACCACATGGCGGCCACATGACTTTTACCTATTGATTCTTGTAATTTCGGCTCTTGAGGTTAACCTGTCACCTCTACCCATATGCATATTCCTTTTGTTCTACAGACCGGTAATTCAAATTAAATCGGATAATGCATGAACAATAATGGAACTTTAAGAAAGCATCATGCCTTGTTGTGGTTTAAGGCTGTTTAAAGAAATTTACAATTGTGAGTTGTGAAAATTTGTTTTTCAATAAAAGTATGCAATTATGTTTCCTTTATTTTGTAGTTTATAATGATATTTAGATGTGTTTACATAATTGAAAAATCACCCCCCCCCCCCCTTTCCAATTGTCTCCATAAAGATTACATGTAGGATATGTAAACCCATACCAAAAAAAAGTACAAAAAAGTATACTTTTTTCGTGCTTTTAGTACAGTCTTTTTAGTACTTTTTCGAAAAAGTACAGAAAAAGTATACTTTTTTAGTACTTTGTCAAACAGGTCCTCAGATCTAAAGACCTTTTTCTGTACTTTTTTTGGACTTAGAATTTTTCCACTCTACTTTTTTTGTACTGTTTTGGACTTAGTTTTTTTTTCAACATACTTTTTTGTGCTTTTGTTGGACTTAGTTTTTTTACAGTGTATTTTTTCTGTACTTTTCTTGGACTTAGAATTTTTCACATCATTATTTTAATCTGCTCTGTTTTAACTTTGTATTTTTTCAGCATACTTTTGTAGGACTTAAAATTTTTTATTGCAAAGACAGTTTGGACTTACATGTAGTATTTTTACCAACCTATATGTATTTTTATGCACTTTCTTTCTACATATGATGAATTGATGATTAATATTTAAGGGGTTTGCAGTAGTTAAAATTCATTTATTGTGAAAAAAATTTTTTAGAGTCAAGCAAAAAGCCTTTTCACATTCAACTTAGCAGCAAGCTAATTCTTTGAATCAAAAAAAACCCATCTAAGTTTACATTCCTCCTTTCCTATTACATATTTTTGTAAGGGGTATGGGGTAGGGTAAGTAATAATAATCAAGAAAAGCATTAGATGTTTGTTTTTTAAATATTGTATATAACTCAGTTTATCAACAAATTAAAAAAACACCTGTTCCAAATTCCATTGTTTATATAAGACACGAAACTCAGGAAATCACTTTTCCGCCTGAACGCACACACATCCCAGGTTAACAGTAAAGGGTGTCTAAAGAGGTCATGATTAGTCCGTGCTGTGATGACACTGGTGTTTGTTTAAGATAAAAAGAACTCAATGCAGAAGTTTTGTGTATAATAAGACCAGTGGAAAACAATTGCTTGTTCATACGTAATTTCTCTGTGTTTATGTTGAATATCGTTAGACATTATGGAATCCATTATATACTATGCAGAAGCAGTTCATTTAACTACTTTCTAGTAAAAAACGAAATTGTAGACACAATACAACTTAAATAATGGATAGATTGTTATATTTAATAATCAATTCAGACTATTGATGAAATCCATTATTGCATGCATATTTATTTTCAACACATCGTATGTATGCGGTGATGGTGGGGACGGGGGTGTATGCTGTTCATGGAAGGATGTTTCACCGTATTTTAAACGGTTATTGAAATATACGTATGATATATTGGCAAAAAACTATTAAATCCCAAAGTATGTTTTCCCTTTCTCATGTTAATGGACAACCGAAATATTCTGATGGCTAAAAACTTTGTTTAATACTTTGGGAAGCATAATGATGTGTTTCAAAACGATGTTATAACCCCCTTTGCATATTCAACCGTTATTTGGAAGCCTGGGAATAGAATACATTTTATTTTTGAATTTCCCACATGTTGTTAAAATTTATTCAAAATGGCGGCTCTTAAAACCGGAAATGCCGATATCTGATAATCAGTCAACTAATTAAAGGATTGTGAACAATGAAATAGAGATAAAAAATTGTTTAATTAAAATTAAGAGTTATAACAATCGTTTAAACAAAATAATATAGTTTATTTAAGAAAATATGTTTTTAAAAATAACCTCGATGATCTACGTGGCTGTAATGTGATTGGTCAAAATTTAAACTTAAATTTTCGTGAATTCTGATTGGACAATTGCCATACCGCCATTAATTTTTCAAACTGGCAAAGAAGACTGGAGCTGTTTTGAATTTCTGCCTGATTCTTTTAGAATTAGCAGAAATGCGGTGTGCTGTAAATGTTTTGGAACCTACATGGAGTGTTTTTACAATGATATACATGTATATTACTTGGAAAATACAAGGCTTTACTGCAGAATGACCCATTTCCATTTTGGGTAAGTCTAATGAACGATCTATTGTTAAATACTTCACATTATCATGTTTGTTAAAATTTTAAGATAAAGTTATGGACTGGGATTGAAAATTTGTTGATTTTTTTTTTAGAATTCTTATAAGAATTGCCAAATAGACTTGAGGATGTGACTTCCGATTGAAGAGCAGTTCGTGTTTTGGTGCATGTTTGGTGAAGACAAAATTGTCAACATAGGTAAATCAGCTTTTTCTGTCAATTAGAAGCAAAAGTAATGAATGTATATTTGTAGATTATATATATGTTGTAATCTTGTTTAAAGAAATACTTTTCTTAATTTAATTATGCAAGAATAAAACCAATGTATCATTATTTCATATTCCAGAAAAAATCACAACAAAGTCCAGCAGATTGAAGATCTTACCATTAATAATAACAGATGAAATATAAAGTAAGTCATTAGGTGTGTGTATGGTAATTAAATAGTAATACACAGTATATAAAAGGTCTTATTTTATATGTATGTTTACAAAATGCTATGCAAGGAATCTAATGACAGAATAATAAATTTACTACATGTAACATCTATAAAAAAAATTTAAAAATTGACCACAATTAAATTTTAATTGCCCGTTTTCGAAATGATAAGCAGGTCATATTATAGAGACAAGTTTTCTCTAGGTACTGGCCACATGCATTATCAAATATGGGTGTGCTATTTCTGTTTTATGAAAAGCTACCTCACATGTGATTTTAGGGTTATTTACAGTTAAGTGGTATCACTATGATATAATATTCTTTTACATACATTTTAGAAAGGATCAGGATTCAAGATACAGTTCGAGTTGTATGCTGATCCATTACTGCAGGACGATGGTATTTAGAAACGGCGAAGATTTCAAGACTTTGTTAAATGTGTGATATACTAGTATGTGACTAATCAACTTGAGAAGTTATTACAATGCTGTCTCCTCCAAAAAAGATTTACAGACTATAATCTTAAACTGTTCTCAGCTACAACACACAGCTGAAATATTGAGGGCAACATGTACTAAATGACAGCCATGTCATAATTTTTCATGCTTCTGTATAGATTATTAGGTTTAATTACAAAACATACATACTATTACAAATGATCAGAATCTTCTTGATGAGGTAGAAAATTATTTGATGTTTTGTAATGTACTTTTTTGGTACTTAAAATAGCACTAAAAAGGTACTTTTTTTGTGCTTTTTGTATACTTTTTTTAATACTTATTTGTGCTTTTTGACTCTTGACCTAAATTTGTACTTTTTTTGTGCTTTCAAACTGAACTATATGTGTACTTTTTGTATACTTTTTTTGTGCTTTTTTAAATCGCACTGCTTTTTTTGTACTTTTCTATTCTTTGTACTTTTTTTGTACTTAATACTTTTTTGTACTTTTGAATCATACTTTTTTTGTACTTTTGAAACATACTTTTTTTGTACTTTTGAATAATACTTTTTTGGTACTTTTCTGTATACTTTTTCTGTACTAAAACTGATGAAATGTGCTAAAAGTATACTTTTAGTACACTGTATGTTTTTTATACTTATACTTTTTCTGTACTTCAAAAATAAATGAAATGATATAAAAGTATACTTATTTTATACTTTTGATTTAAAAAAAAGTACTTTTTTTGACTTAATTTGGAACGACCAAATGCATGGTTCCAAATTTAGTCGAAAAAAGTATACTTTTTAAGTGCTTTTATTGTACTTTTTTGTCGTACTTAAAATGTACTTATTTTTGGTATGGGAATGTACACTTGGCCTTGAAATAACATCTGCTATGATAATTACTTTTGAAATGAACAAGAAACAACATATTTTTACCTTTTTAATGTATATATGCTTAAAAAAATGTAGAAAAACATGTCAAAGAACTATGTGCGGAATAAAGCGTTTTTATGCCCCGAAATTCAAAGTTATGAATAGAGCTTTAGAAATTTGCTAAAAGATAGGTTAATATATATCTAGTTCAGGTTTATAAAGAGAAATTTTCTAATCGAAGTCATAACAGAAATATGATATGTTTATAATAAGCTAATTTCACAAAAAGTACGTATTTTAGCCAAAAATGGAGGATTTCCTATCAGTTTTTTGAAAAGGAAACATTGAGCGCATGCTTGCTCCAACACCATTTTTTAATATGATATGCAAAATAATATGAACAATAATATATGTTAAAATAGTTTTGGAGCAACACTGCGCTCTTTAACTCCTACTCTTGAATGTGAAGAAAAACAGATGAAATTTTCATGCTTTTGAGAAAATGCGGGAAATGGCCCATTTACGTGACGTCATAGAAGCACGAGGAACGATCGATATTGAAAAACTTTTAGATTTCTGTAACAAGCATATTCAGTTTTATATTTTATCAAAATATCTTTATGATATGATGTTTTTTCAAATTTATAAAACACGGGGGCAGAAATTAGACCTTATCGCATATAGTTCTTTGAACATTTTTCAGGGAATTCCAATCCGTCTCCAGCTGCCCAGGTGTGTTTAAATTTAATTTCAATTTAAGGCAGATGTCTAACTTGTAGGTTGCACTAGCTTTTTTAGCATTGTTATAAAGGAGACTAGAAACCAGAATAGATTAGATATTCACTATGATTGTAAGCTTACCGGTACTTTTTTTCATGAAAACAAGAAATCACTTGCAGGACAGCATGTCTATTTGTTAATTAAAATGCTACAAATCATTAAATAAACAAAAAAAGATCAAATTTTAGTATCATTGATGATTGTTTTCAAATATGTGTGAGAAATGACTCAAAGAAATTGCCACAAGTTTCATAAAATTAGGTAAAATATTTCAAACCATGACTTTTTATGAAAATCAAAAGATAGGAAGAGGGTATACATGTAAGGGCATTTCTAAGTGATGCGATGGTTTTATCATGATAATATCATGTAGATGTATGTAGTATTGAATAAGGTTTCTTATTAAAGGAGGTTGAACAACAATTGACCTCTAAAAGGTCAGGTTAAGATGTTTTACTATGGAGAACCCTATGAATCTGTGTTGAATAGAGGAAAGTGGAAATGGTGGGTTCACTTAAATGGCCATTTTTTTCTTAAACCTCAATGAAGTTGGCAATATGTGGTATACTTTTTCTCAGAATTGCATTAGCTTTCTAATTCTAAGACAAAACATATTTTCATAAAATGTTAATGTACTAAAGGTAGCAAGGGACAGTTTCGGATAAAGTACCCATTAATATTCTGTAAAATTGAGAGTTACTGTACTTAAAGACTTAATATGAGTGTTGCTGATTCATGAAATGAATCTTAATGATTATCTTTAGTTAGAGGCATGCGCGGATCTAGAGGGGGGTCGGGGGGTCCTGACCCCCCCTTGAAAATGAAAATTTATTAAATTTACGTAGTAAAATTATCGCAAATATGCCTCAGATCCCCTCCCTGGCAAACACAATTATCCTTTGGACCCCCCCTGGATAAAAATTCTGGATCCATGCATGAGAGGGATATCTCTTGTTGGAACTGGTATGCAATATGAAGGCCCCTAATGTTAATACTAATTGCGACTATGATGTTGTGTTGACTTTACAGCGTGTTTACACAGTGAAATGGCAGGTTACAAATGGGAGGTAAAAAACCCTGTTATTTCATGCTATTAAGCATATGTTAAGGGGAAGAACGATAACTCTTGTATTGTTAATTCAAGGGTGATAACTCTACATTTCCTGGACTCGGAGCATGCGTGCTAAGCTCTTCCTCTTAAATTTAACTGTTCCCTGAATCAGTGGCAAAAAATTTACAACGAAAAAAATCAAATCGTATCTTAATAATCGACGCATTTTATTACCCTAAACCATCAGTAAATATGCTGAGAGTAAGAAACCAAAGGGCCTCTAAGTCGAGAAGCCCATATGCAGCTGTGTTGACGAATTCAATGAAAACAGTTGCTTCGAACAATGTTTTAGCCGAAGGTCATGGAGGAAATCAAGTGAGACCGCCTGCTGCAGCCAGCTCAAATAGGAATGCTTCCCCTCCGACACCAGTGGTACAGTGGTAGCAACGTTATTGTTGACAAGCTAATCGTGTTAAATAGTTTGTGTACCGTGGGTGATCGTTCGTGTAACGTGTGGGATCGTGCGTGTATCAGAATAATTGGTTTGCGTTTTTTACCGTGCGTGATCGTGCGGTTTTTTCGTTTTGTAACTTTTTTTACGGAATGCCAGGATTTATTCTAAAACAACGATGAGTAGTTTTTAAAACAACGCAACAATATGTAAATTTAAACTATTTTATAGAAAAATATCAACAATTGTTTACATACATGTATCATGTCAGCGCTAATCTTTTTAAAATATTCTCTCTTTCGTCGTTAACTAGTAATTCAACAAGTCATTTAATCCTTTGATCGGTCGATTTAGTTTTGCATTTTGCATGATTCTGTAATCAGTCTACATCAAGCATCCATCGTATCTTGAGACATAATTTAATCATATTAGCGTCAAGCAAAAGAGACACGTTGAATGGAAGCGGTCAAGGATAACCATTCCCTGTTCAAGTTAAACAATTATCATTAAGTTTTCTTTCAAATGAAAATGCGTTTCTCTCTGCTACATTGTATAAACATTAATTAGAAATAAAATTTATTTAGACGCTTTAGAATTTAGAAATAAAAGTCAATCAACTATGTACCGCACATTATGGAAATATGGTATGTGTAAAGTCGAAATTCTTTGGAACCAGGTAACAAATTTAACCTGTATCTCGCACAATTAAATCGTATGTAAGGGAATCAGATTACATAAACATCAACTCGTATGTAAATAATTTCGTGTAGTTTATGCATTATCTTCATTTCCTTTTCACTTAATTTTCTTTAACTTATGATAGAAGTTAATATTCGTTGTGGAGACAAAACAATTTAACTGGTGTATGGATCCTATCATATCGTTTACTCGTAAAAATAAAACAGTGGATGGCTACTGTACATGCCGCTTTTCAATAAAACACAGGCATATTGTAGTACAACTTAAAGCAATACGTTTTCGTAATTCAAATCTTAAATATTAATTTTGATTTTGCGTGTTAAATAGTGTAGAATTGTTTGTTTGCGTTTTTTATCGTTATCGTTTGTGTATCGTGAAAATTCAGTAAGTTAGTGATCGTTCGTGTATCCTGCGTAATCGTTCGTGTATCGTGCATGATCGTTCGTGTATCAGAATTGTGCGTGTCGTTTGTCAACAATAACGTTGCTACCACTGTACCAGCGTCATCTGTATCAACTGAAGCATGCCAGGGAACGTCACAGAGCGGGATGATCGACCCCCGGATGATTTCTCTTAACATGCCGCCCATAGCTAATCACATCCAGGAGGCGCCATGTGCGTTGTCATCACATGTTCCCCCCAACATGAATCAAGGTACAGAAATTTACTTAGAAAATAATATTGACACGCCAAGTCCATTCCACAGAGTTACTTCTCTGCTGGGGTCCCATGTGTCCCAAACTTTCAAAGACAAAATTTGGAATGGCGAATTTGTTCATTTAAATAAGTTGTTGCTGCAAGAGCCTTGTTCAGAAATTCAAAATCAAATTGTTTTTGAGGGGGGTGTTTTTCAAGTTAAACCAAAAAATAAAGAAGCAAAAATTACAAACTTCTCCCAGTGGATGGATGCATTCCTCATTTATGCTTCAATTTACTTAGATAAACATCCACTACAAGCCATTTCACTCTTATATCAACAATTAAAAAAAGGGCAGCTAGTAATTATTCAGGTTGGTTGGATTATGATGTGCAATTTCGCTTAAAGAAGTCTGTAAACTCTTTAAGCTGGGGATCTATTGATGCTGAACTGTGGTTGTTTTACATGCAAACAGCTAATAAAACCCAACTGTCAAATCAATCAACTGGTAGGTATTTGAAATGCTATGCCTACAATTATGAAGGTGTTTGTCAGAAACAATATTGCAAGTATTTGCATCAGTGCATCACATGTAATGCATATCATCCCTCCATCAACTGCTTCAAGAATAATCAATCTTATCAAATTCCTAAAAATGCACCAGCTCATTCGAATAATTTTAATTCCAACAACAAATTTTTGAGGGATCAGCAACAACCCACAGGACGACAAAACCACATGTAACTTGTTGCTTAAATTATGGGATATTGGCAGCACTCCAATTAATACATCAAACTTGGATTCTTTACTTGTAAATTACCCAAACAAACAAATAGCAAAAGTTCTATCAAATGGGTTTAAAAATGGGTTTTCTCTTCAATATACAGGCATTAGAAAAATGGTTGAATATAAAAACATGGTATCTGCAGAGGAAAATGCTGTTGAGTTACATGAAAAAATAAATAAAGAAATAAGGTTAGGTAGAGTTTTAGGCCCTTTCTCTTGTCCACCTATTTCAAATTTATGGTGTTATCTTGTTGGTGTCCTCCCTAAAAAGCAGGGTGGGTGGCGCATGATTTCTAATTTATCCCACCCATTGGGCAATAGTATCAATGATCATATTGATCAGCAATATTGTTCAGTGTCTTACTCTACATTTGATCAAGCCTTGTCACTGATTCAGGAGATGGGCGAAGGTGCATTTATGGCCAAAATGGACATTTCAAGTGCTTTTAGATTGTTGCCAGTCTGTCCTGAAGATTTTTGTTTGCTAGGTTTCAAGTTTTTAAATTCATATTATGTTGACAAATGTTTGCCAATGGGTTGCTCAATTTCATGTTCATTATTTGAGATGTTCTCATCCTTCCTTCACTAGGAGCTGCAGCAAAGGTCAAATTCAAGGGGGGTAATTCATTACTTACATGATTTTTTATTTATAGGTAGAGCAAACGCAGATGATTGTAGGATGTTAATGGCACATATGATAAAGTTGTCCGAATTTTTAGGGATCCCATTAGCTCCAGAAAAAACACAAGGCCCATGCACATCTATTTGTTTCTTAGGTTTAGGCATTGACACAGTTTCAAGAACTATTTTCATTCCAGATGATAAAGTTACTGAACTTTTGGAAAAAAATTAATGATGCTTTAAGTAGTAAAAAGGTCACTGTTAAAAAGTTACAGTCATTAGCAGGATCATTAGCATTTGTGGTTGAAGCTTTGCCTTCAGTAAGAGCATTTTGTCATCTTGTGTATGTGGCACTAGCAGGAGGTAAAAACCTTTCCATTTCATAAGAATTTCAAAAAAAATAAGATTGGATTTAGAAATGTGGGTAGAATTTCTCTCAAAGTTTAATGGATTAACCCTTTTTCCATCTTTGACATGGCAAGATGATGAAACGCTTGAATTTTATACAGATAGCTCAGGTTCAAAGGGATGTGGGGTCATATCTGGCAATCAATGGTGCTATTTTGCTTGGCCTTTACATTGGTTTTGTGAGACAAGAAAAGATATAACATTTCTGGAACTTGTGCCTATTGTTTTAGGAATTTTTATTTGGGCAGAGCAACTCAAAGCTAAAAAATTATTGTTACATATTGACAACCTTTCATTAGTTTATATTATTAATCAAAACTCATCAAAAAATATCAGGGTCATGGTTTTGCTTCGAGCATTGGTTTTGTATACTCTTAGTTATAATATTCAGGTTAGAGCTATACATGTTCCAGGAAAAAATAACAATACAGCAGATGCTATTTCTCGCTTTCAGTGGTCAAGATTCCGACAGTTGGCTCCTACAGCAGACAAATTTCCATGTCAAATTCCTACTCCATTTTGGGAGATTATTCATCAACTATAGATCAACTATTAGAAGCCAGTATATCTGAAAACTCAAGTAAAGTATATAAACAAGGCATCCAGGCCTTTTTTAACTTCAGAGTTCAAGCTTCTCTTGAGCATTTGTGGCCACCACCTATAGATCATATAGTAATGTTTATAGCTTATATGAAGGAATCTGGGTTTGCTTTTTCAACAGCAAAATCTTATATGGCTGGTTTAAGTTTTGTTGTAAATTTAAATGGTTGGCATAATGCTACAGAATCCTTTTTGGTCAAAAAGTTGTTAGCAGGATTTAAAAGGTCATGCAGAACTCAGGACATTAGACAGCCAATTACATTGTCTTTATTAACACAAATGACCAGCATCATTCCACATTTAACTATTTCTTCTTATGAAGCACATTTATTTAAGTCAGCATTTTTCATTGCATTTTTCGCTGTATTGAGAGTAAGCAAGTTAGTGTCGTTGGAAAGAAATCATGTTCAAATGTTGGAGGATATGAGTTTATAGTTTTGGTTAGTTGATCAAAAACAGATCAGTTTGGTAAGGGTTCATGCATCAGAATACCCAAAACACCAGATTCTTTCCTGTTGTTTCAATTCTTTGAAGAATTTCATAATCTTAGGCAACACATTCAAGCAAAACAATTATTTGCTCACTGCAATACTAAACCATTGACTCAATATCAATTTTCATCCATGCTGTATAAATCCTTAAAATTCCTAGAAGTACCTACATATTCATTCAAGTCACACTCATTTCGAATTGGAGGTGCAACCTATTTGTACTTGAAAGGGGTGTCTGAAATACAAATCAAGCAAATGGGTTGATGGACCCTTACAGAAAAGAATGGCATTGAATTTCCATTATTTTTGCAGTTTATTTCTGAACATTGAAACCCCATTGCTTTTCCAGTTACCAATATCTCACATAAAATGGCATTATATATTGTCTACCAAGAAAAACCATTGAATTTCCAGTTTCCAGTTAAAACACAGTGAAAACAAGGTGAAAGTCCATTGAAACACCATTGAAAATGAATACATATGCAAATTAGTTTGCACCAGTTAAATGAGGTCATTTTTCAATGCTAAATTAATGGAAAAAGGATGGTTTACACAAATGCATTGAAAACCCATTGATTTTCCATTGATTATTATTTGATTGCCTTATAGAAGATAAGTAGGTCAAGACCAAGTTGCATCATAAGATAACTCGAAACAATTTGCAGAATACTGACCTAGAGAAATCTCAATAGAATTCAAATCTCCCCTTATAATACGTATACATGTGACTGTACAAAATTCATAAGAGCATAAATAAATAAGGACAACTTAATTGTGCTTGATAATAAGTAAATATTATTTAAATGTTCTCATGCATGCACATACGTATTTACATGCATTAAATATTTACTAGTTTATTGACTTCCAAATACAATTAATATCAAAAATATTACCTCAAGTGACTAAGAATATATCCCCATAAAAAGTTCCATAAATTCACTTTATAAATATGCCAAGAAAGAGCTAGATGCCCAACAATAACACATTTTCCTGACAATGTACATCACATTTAGGCTCCAAGATGAACATTCAAAATTTGCAACTCAACTTCCTGTAATGCAGTGATCTTAATTCTTAGTCGTCAGTTTATCTGGCAGAGGCCAGTGACCCAGATTGGCAACTCAGCTGGAAATACAATGTAAATCTAGAAATGTGTATAAGAATCCCATTTAACTGTTTCTGAAAATAAATGGTATTTTACTGGGAAACAGTAGCATTGAAGTTTAAGTGAAATAGAAAACTGGTGTTTCACTGAGAGTTGTAGACCATTGAAAATGCAGTTATCTGAAAACAGCTATTTAACTGGTAGGTATAAAACTGGTCAGATGAAGACACAAGAAAAATAAATGCACATTCAATGGCATTTCAATGAAAACTGGAAAATCAATGAAAGTTCAATGGAATTTCAATGGAAAAAAGCCAGTTCTTTTCTCTAAGGGGAGTTCCTCTGCTTTTAAATCCTACATAAGACCATGTTAATATTATTTCTATTGTTAAATCATAGAAAAATTTCAGATTCAGTCTGGATCATTGGTTCTTCTATTATTCATTGGGCCCAGAAATATGCAGAGACCACAAATCAATCAGATCTTGGATTAAACCACTTCACCATTACTTGGAATGGTAGAAAGGGAATGGTTTGGGAGTACTTGTTTACAACTGTATCAAGTATGTTAATAGCTAATAAACAACCAGCTATTTTGATAATACACTGTGGTGGTAATAATATAGGTGACCCTAAAAATACCCTAAAAGGTATTCAAAAATTCATGAAACTTACTTTATATCAGTGAGCACAACTTCTGCCTAACACTCTCATTGTATGGTCACATATATTGCCTTTATCAACCATTGAAGGTGAAAACTCTAGGCGTAGAATAAATAGTGCAATTGCAACATTTGTTTTAAAAAAGCTTAAGGGGGCATCTATCAAATACCCAGATATCCAGATAGCTCAAAAGAAATTATTTAGAATGGATGGTGTACATTTGTCAGATCTGGGTAATAATATATACATAAATTCTCTGAAAAATGCTGTTGTGCAGTTTGTGACATCTTCATCTCGCACCTATCCTTAAAATATACTTGTATATATCTGTCAAGTCATGGTCCATTTTACTTATGTATCTATATCTTATTTACATATCTGAATCTAGAATGTCTATAGACATTCATATAACATAAGTATTGTGTCTACGGGTGTCATTGTTTTGTCAAAATTTCCGCCTGGTATTGGCGGATGGATCACGCGACAGTGTCCGCGATCCATTTGGCATAATTTTGATTAGAATACTGTCTCCGTGGGGCACTGTTTTTTCCAGGCTCCTCGGGTCAAGAGAGTATTTCTAATATTGTATATATATATATATATATATATATATATATATATATATATATATATATATATATATATATATATATGCTGCCATATTGTTTGAACGGCGCATGTCGAGTTCAATGTACATGTATGAAATCTATCTGATGTACATGTACAATATATATCTGCCTGATATCTATCTGATATTCATGTACTCATCTAAAGTTTGCATATTTGATTAAACGGCCATGACAAATACGCCATAAACAAAAGTCTACTTGGTTTTGTATATATACTGATATATGAGGGTAAATATCTGAATCATAATTGTCTGTTGTCTTGATATCTGTAATAGCTAGAAATTTGATAAGCTGATAAGAGTTACGAGTAATGAAAGAGAAAACGTGGACATTTTAGTGTGTGATTTATGTGGATGTTGCCACATGTGCTTGGGGACGGGATTGCCCCCCAAATATTTACCCCCTACATTCCCGAGTTATTTTTTCATCATTTATTTTCTTAATTATATGTTGATGTAATTATAGATTAATTTCATATATGCATCTTATATTCTTTCTTATAAAGATTGTTTGCTTTTAATGCAAACATTTAGAACTCAGTTAGTTTTTGAATAGGCATCTACCTAGGCAATATGCAATAGGCAATAGGCAATTCTAACTAATTTTATATTTATAAAAGTCTAAGAACTATTTCCTATTTCTTTTGGCTTGTTACAATAAAATTAGATTAACATATGATGAAAGTAATAATATTCGTTTACTATTCATAATAATAAATAATCAATTCATGTACTATTCAGGTGAACATAAGTAAATTTTACCTATGCCCCTTAGAGGGCCCCATAATTGCCTAATTGTCTAATTGACGAGTAGCCGTTCGGGGAACACACCAACAAAAGTATCGGACTGAAACGTGAGTTATCTCCCTCGACTAAAAAATAATTGACAGCTACACGTAACTTATAGCATTTTATTTAATGGAACTATCTAAAGTAATATACGATATATTTTAATATGTTAAATTTATAGCGTGTGTTTAAAATATTTCACCAATGCTATTTCATTCAGTTACTTGACGATGTATTTTTACAATCCATTGAAATTAACGTGGCCTATTCAAAAATTGCTAAGTATGCTTGTCAGTCGAATTGTAATTTCTTTTCTTTTTTTTATTCAGTCTTATTTGATTGTGAAGAAGTATTGAAATTTTTCTGTTTAATTTACGTTTACTTCATACCGGCGGTAAATTAAATTAATGAAATGATTTTGCCGATCAACATGTATGTCCCTACGATCGAGTTTCAACAATCTTTCAGCCAGTTTGCAATCGTATTTTAGGAAAGGATAATGTATTGATTATATTTGTATTTTGTATGTATTTTAAGTTCTTAATCTACTTGTTCATGGGCAAGGTTTTTTGTACAAGTGATATAATACACGGTCTGGAAAACAGCGCGCTAACTGCCTGTCGTGTAAGAATATTCGTGAAGCGGTTTATGGCAATTTAAGGTCGCGGTGATATTTTTCAGGTCGACATCAGAGTTAGATTGATAATATTAAAATAATTAGTATTGTTCTCTTATTCTAACCTTATATGCTTGTTATATTACTTATGTCTCTAACTCGATCATTTAAGGTGTTATTCTTTACAAGAAATGGAAGGAGGTAATTAATTTGCATCACAAAGCAACATTGGAAAATGCACATGTTATTAAATGCATACATCTCGAAATACTTTTAATAAAATCAAATCCAAACTATTTATGTATACATTTCCTTCTTGAGTATATTAATTATTAGTCGCTATCATTAAAATTAAAGGCATAAACAATTGAACATATCGATTCTTGCTTGGATAACACTTTTTTCAAGTAAATGTTTTCTGTTCCGCTTTCCATTCTGTTTTCCTTTCCGTGTTTTAGCAACATCCATTTATTAGGTATGACGATTCAAATCTATTATTAGAAGATTTGTGTATCGTGATTTTTTTTACTTTCGTTTTTGAGTTTGCTTGTGATACAACTGATATTGATGAAATAGAGAGACTGATAGTATCCCAAGGTAAAACTTAAAATTATTTTCTCTTTTTTTTATTCTTTAACTCACAGAGTGACGAACGTTATTTGTTGTTGTTGTTGTTGCAATTGGACATATATCGTCTATTAATACAAGGGGTTATCAAAATGTTCTTTGACCGATGCTTTGAATTTTCTTTAGCAAATAAACAAGAATACGATTAGGCATAGAAAAATAAAATATAACACTTAATATAATATATAATATATATTAACATAAAATATTAGTAAAACTTGAGTGATATTCAATATCGCTTTAAAAATTTTACTAAAACCGTTTTAGTTGGGTCTTGCTAAAAACGCGGAGCGAAAAACGGAACGGAACGGAAAATGGAAAATAGCTTGAAACGACGAACTTTTTGTTGATTGTTTGACAGGACGGAAAACATAAAAAGACACATTACTGCAGACAAAACCAACATGTAGCGCTATAGATAAACGTTCGAACATTGGATTTTTTCTTCTTTTCTATATATATATATATATATAATAAAATTTGGCTTAAAACATTTCCGACTTCTATATATTTGCATTTTATGCTAGAAATCTATCACACTCTCAGGATTCAATTTTGTACATGTTACACAGAATCTATCGAATATGTTACAAACCTATCAGATGTTAAAAATGTGCGTAATGAATAAAGCATAATCAAAAGAAAAGTATATTGAAAATTCATAAAAATGCTTTCTATTATTTTCGTCTAAAAAACCTTCCACATGAAAAGACAGTTCCCTTCGAAACTTGTTTGTCTATTGAATTCAAATGAGTTTTCTTAATGAATATTGTGTAATCATGAAATAATAATCTTTCTGTGATGATTGAATTCATAAAATCATGCTCCTTTAAATATAATGATCATGTGCGCAATGAAATCAAAACGTGACGAGTGAGGTACCTTAAGCTAAAACCCTAAGACATCATTTCATGTACAAGGTGGTAAAATTTGATGTCTGATCCTAGCTTCACACACTTCAATATTTTCAACAAAAATCTCTAAATTGTACTTGATAGAAGTATGAAAAAAATACCTTATTAACAATTAATTTTAATTTCATTGTTAGAGAAGAAACCATTAATCAGACAATTATCTGCACCTGAGTCGATAATGGATCACGTGTCTCCTAAAATAACACAAGCTAACACCCCTGTCACTGGGGTTAATCACACAATTGAACAGGGAAATGTGATATGGTGTTAAGGAAGGAGTCTTTTCTGTTTTTCGACTTATCAAAAGTAAACTTTATTAAATGTTCATTAAATTAAGATGAAAAGAAATTAAAATATCATATTTTTCTATCTTTTTTACCATTAAACAACTTAAAGCATAGAAATAATAATCAAAGTTTAGAATCTAACAAGGACTATATTTTTGGTGGAACATTGGCGTAGGAAAATGTCACATGATATTGCAATTCAGAATTCCTGTAAATTCACGAGTTTATCTAGCATTTTTATAACAATAACATTAATGATGGATTTTTTAAACTAATGTGAACTAATAATAAGATACTTGGGTTTCGAATGTGTTTTTAAAACATGATTTGCATATCAAATTACATTTTTTTAATTAGCTTTTTAAGCGCTCATTCTATAAGTAGATTTGTGTGAAAAAAAATCACTAAAATCGGATTTTTTCACTATTAAATGGTCAATATACATGTATTAGCTTTTCTGTCAATTTATATCTTTATGTAAAGTCTTTATAATATGTAAAAATCAGAAATGTTTTATCATTGGAAGTGTAGAAAAATAATCAAAATATCATCAAAATTTAAGAAAAATAGAGGAAATGCGGGCTAAACAATATCAATTTTAGTTTATCAATATTTATTTAAAATTTGTAGTATACGCTGATAGACATTTTGATATTCTATCATTTCATTGAAGAATGGAACGTCATATCTTCAACAGATGTCTACAAAACTGCATATAACTACATTTATTTTTACCATCCTTTAAGTTGAGAAAAAAGGTAGTGACCTTTATCTGACCTTCATGCAAAAACAAGATAGTCAAAGATTAAACTGATACAATCATTTGGTTATATGATCTGTTTCAATGTGTAAAAATTTCATGATTTCTTAATATAAGAAGTATGTCTAATAACAAGAAGACCCCTTCCTCAATTAAACAATTAACGTATAATTTATAGAGATGTTAAGTTTCTAATTATTTACAATAATTAACGTTTGTATTGATTATGAGTAAATGTATCCGTAACACTGTGTGTATGTTACAACTGGTTTTTTTTTTATCAAGCTCACCGAATTTAAATTTGGTTATTTTAAGTGAATTTTCAAATATCGCCAAAATAGGACACAATTATATTCCCGCCAAAATAACCAGCTCCATTAACCACAAAACTTTTATATATATATATATATATATATATATATATATATATATATATATATATATATATATATATATATATATACTTAAAAGCACTGTTTCAAAAATATTTCGACCGTGTTACCAGTCTTCATCAGTCGGTATTTATTGTCTACAGCACTATAGCAACACAAAGTTGAACATATACTATGACGTCATAATATGAATACAGCCTGGCAAGTGATCACATAACAATATTGCGCCAAAATCATATGAAATATAGGTGAGGGTCTTGTAAGCACATTGATAGCAATAATTTAAACATAAACAAATGATATATGAAGAATTTATAAATAAAGGGACATAAAATGGAGAAAAGTGTCTCTACAAACTTGTAATTAGTCTAAAGAGAATAATGTTCTTTTTTGTTGATACCAAAAGGCATATAAGTGTTTAGTTTTTTCTTCCATAAATTTTCTCTGAATTTTCTGTAAGTTTCATCTTTGTACAATTTCTCAATACCTATTACAGAATAATCATCAACAGTATGCTCATTTGTATAAAAATGCATTGCTAGTTCTGGTTAAATATTTTTATATAATAATCCTCTTTGGTAGTACGGGCGATTTCATTCGAAGTCCACATTTTGTAGAATGGAAAGATTTTAAACGTGCCCTTTCCACAGTTAGCAAAGTGTTCTGAAGATGGGATGTGTCTCACTGTTTCGTCCTTTATTTGCTGTTGGTGGACTCTCATTCGCGCGTTGAGCTCGTTTGTATGGCCAATATAATTTTCCCCACAAGTTTGCAAGTTGTACAATGAATTAATAAATAATTGCATTTCATTGGAGCATTAAGCTTTGAAATTTTTCCACTTTTTAGGTCACCTGAGTCACTCAAGAGCCCTATTGCTATCTGTTTTTGTCCGTCGTCTTTCGTCGTACGTCGGTCGTAAACTTTTGAACATTTTTAGCTTCTTTTTTGAAACCATCAAACCAATTTCAACCAAATTTAGCATATAGCATCTTTTGGGGAAGATTCAGAAACGTTGAATCTTGGTGGGAGCATCCTCATGCATTGTATACATTTAAGTTTCTTCAAATCATGATCCCCGTAGCTAGGGTGGGGGTGTAAAAATTGGAATCAATATTGTAAGAAAACGAAAACAATAAAAAGCAAAAAACCTTACGATCTTTTTTCTTTTCTTTATTTTAGAAATTACCTGTACATTTCCATATTATTGATAATGCCATTCAATTTGATCCAGATATAGATCAGAATGTCAATTGAAGATGACTATCGCAGACGTGTTATACAAGAAAACTTGGTGAATCTTGTCGAACGATTGTCACCTGATGAATTATTACCTCACCTTTCATGCATATCAAGGCAATCACAAGTACGTATTCATCTCTAACACGTTTTGCAAAATGTACATGTAATTTCGAGATCCCTTTCTTGAAAAGAAATAAAAAATTTAGATTATACATTTGACATACAGCGAAACTTATATGTAACAAATCCTCTTCCTTTACAAGAATTTAAAGAAAGGATTAAAGGGGCATGGTCACGATTTTGGTCAAAACCTATTTTTCCTATTTTAATGTTTACAATGATTCAGTAAGGCATATTTAAAACAAACAACCAAAACTTGAGTGCCAATCGAGTTATAAGTGAGTTACAGAGCTTACAATTCTTTGCTATGTAAACAAAGCTTTTGTTTACATTGTGAATGTTGAAGTGAAAATTCCAGTTTTAGACCAAAAATGAATGTGTTATTAGGAACTGTTTATTTATGCTTAAAATGAATTAAAAGATGGACAAATCAGCTTGAAAAACATATTAATGGTATATTGAAACCCATGTAAACAAAAACAGGGCACGAGCCTTTTTTACATGACAAAGAGTTCTTGGCCCTGTATCTTGCTTGTAACTCTACGACTGACTCTCAAATTTCATTTTATCATTAGAAATGCATTCCCAAAACATGATAAATAATAAAAACAGACAAGTAGAATTTGATCAAAATCGTGACCATACCCCTTTAATCCCCCGATATTGCAACATACAGTATATCTGGAAAATGAATTTTCTTCTACTTGATGATATCAACAAGAAACTGTAATAATGATTTATGAATGTTTTTAGAGATCGAAATGTGACTATAATTTCATTCAAACTTTTAAAGTCAAAATGCATTAAAACCTTTTACGAGACTTCTGAACTATATTTAAGACTGCATTGAATTGGATTATTAATATCGTACATACTTATAGAAAATATTATACAATTATGGACTTCATTGTAGGTCGAGATGTGGTTATATTGACCCATGTCTTGTGATATCGACCGAAGACAAAGAAAGTGATATCGTCCGAGCTTGCGAAGTCGATATCACTTTTTGTGTCTGAGGTCGATATCAATTGACATGGGTCCATACATGAATAACCACATTATTGACCATACAATGAAGTCATTAATAGTTATATTATGTAATCACTCGCAGTTATTGCTGTCAAGAAAGTGATTAGGACAGAAAAGTTAGGGAAATGTATTATAATATTATGACGTCAAAATAATCTGCAATTCTTTAAATTATTTAGCTTAATTTATAGCAAATTCAAGCTATCCCTGTTTTAATAATCACTACAAACAAATGAAGTTATTTACAACGCTGTCATCAGTTTTAAAAATCCTTCACATAATGAAAGCGAGAGGCCGATCTCGCTGCGCAGCTTACTATGACGTCATATGCCTCTTAATGACGCTTTAAGTGAACAGATAGCAGGCTATCGATAGCAGTTTTATAACTACAAAGAATAGAGATTATAGCTTAACTGAATATCATTAAAGAATAGTTTACTCATTATATTCAGTATGATGCATTTTTATATTTCCCATTGGCGTCTTGTCTTTACCTATTTTTGTTGATACTGCCGAGTCATGCGATATCATATTCCATGAACGCGCTTTCGCGTCGATATCGGAAAAGGACGAATGTCACGTGATATACTTTCGACCAATGAAAATGACGAAAATTATTGTCTTATATATATACTCTTTTCCGCCCTGTGCAATATAAACCGAAAATTCGCCTATCCGTGTAGAATAAACCATGGGGTGTATTATAAAGTTTATGATATACCCCTTAACGGCATTCTTTGGTTGTTATAGTATACCCCTTTCCGTTAATCATCGGCCATTATGAAGTAGAAATCGGTATGCGTTGTTCAGTTCAAATGCCCGAGTGTGACGTCATAAGACTAAGTTGACGTTATTTTTGTATACAAACAGGTGGTGCAAATTGACAGGAAAGTTTATAAGAACAAGTAATAGATATCGAACGATTTTTGAAAATCATTTATCAAGCACAAGGTGTATACGATTTTTATCCAAATAGTGCGGTTTTTCTATCCCCGAGCCTTACAACGATTTGAATAAAAATCTTATACTGTCGCAAATCATGAGAGATTTTTTTTTATCACAAAATGTTACCAAGTCTCCTTGTTAAGATACCTCACTCCTGAATGTTTTTGTATGAAGGATTTATTGATAATTATATCATTGAAATATTTAGACAAAACATACTTCGAAAATACTAAAAAAAAAAAAAAAGAAGAAGAAGGAGGGTCAGTGTTTATCCTTCTGAGTTATGACATATTTAATTTGATCTTTTGCACCTAAAATGCTATAAATATTTTAGTGCGATTGGCATTTGTTGCTAGTTTTATTTTAATTAAGTGAAGTAATTTATGGTTGCATACATCTGACCCTTGTATGCAAGTTATTTTTCTATCAAATATGTCGTTATGGGAGATACATATGTTGACATGCAATATAATTATGTCAACAAGCAACATAACTATATTGACATGCAAGAAAATTGCAATTAGATCAAAACTATGTAAAATTAAAAAAAAAAACCAACATGCTAAATGCTACTTATTTATGTTGACAAGCAAGAAAAATATGTTGACATGCAACTTATTAATGTTGATATGCAACTCATTTATGTTGACATGTAAATTATTTATGTTGACATGCAACTTTCTTGTTAACATATGAGATCAGTATGTCCACGTTCATCTTGTTAATATAAAAAATATATCATAGCAACATATTTTTCTCGCATGTCAACATAAATAAGTTGCATATTAGCAGAAATAAGTTGCATGTCAACATTAACAAGTTGCATGTCAACATTGATAGGTTACATGTCAAAAAAATTTCTAGCATGTCCACATAACTAAGTTGCATGTCAACATGAAAAAAGTTGTATGTCCGCATAAATAAGTTGCTTGTCGACATGAAAAGTAGCATCAAGATTGTTACAAGTCACATCTGGGCGATATTTGAAATTTGTTTTACAATTCTTATCTGATTGCAATTTTTTTGCATGCCAAAGTTATGTTGTATGTCGATATATTTAATAGAAAATAAATATGTTGACATACAATTTATTTTTATTGACATACAACTTATTCATGTTGACATCTTACATGTCGACATATTTATCTTGCATGTTGACATATTTTATAGAAAAATAAACTACACACAAGGGACAGAAGTAATTACATCATATATTGTTTTGAATTATGAAATGATCAGATTGAATAGAGAGTTGAATACAAATTTCTAATATTATTTTAGTATAATGCTGCCTAAAAATTGCGTGACTTTTTTTGCAGTTAATATGTGCAATTTATTATAAAGAAACAATTTGAGTTCTATAAATTTAACGAGGTCTGGTCTAATATGTTCTGCCCTAGCTTTTTTAATGAAATCTTTACCTGAATATCTACTAATTCAATTATTATTTCATTATTTAAAAAACCCAGACATTTACCATTTTTTAGGGGGTCATCTCAACCTTTGTTAATTTTTAACATAGGACCCTATGGGATTTTGCTTGAAATATGTCAATTTTGCTAATTTTTTAGGTCTCCTGAGCTGAAAGCTCAAGTGAGCTTTTCTTATCACATTTTGTCTGTCTGTCCGTCTGTTCGTCCGTCCGTCTGTAAACTTTCACATTTTGAACTTCTTCTATAAAACCACCAGGCCAATTTCAACCAAATTTGGCACAAAGCTTCCTTATGGTAAGATGAATATAAATTGCAGAAATGGAAGACCAATCTTTATTCAAAGCGGAGAAAACATCGAAACTGTAGAAAAAGGGGGTGCATTTTTAAAAATCTTCATCTCAAGAACTACTGAGTCAAATTCAACGTAATTTAGCATAAATAATCCTTCTGGAAAGGAAAATATAAATTGCAAAAGTTATGGGCTAATTCTGTTTCAAATTTGAGTAATTAACGGAAATTATAATAAGACAGAAAGAATGGGGATCAGTCAGTTTAACTTCGGGCTCGATATTTCATATATCGAAAACCAGGTTAGAGACAGAGGACCAGTCTGGATCTTTGTTGGAGGTAGCTATCCTGGACGCATGATAAACGGGTCAAACTGACAAAGATGAATTTGCTTGTTGTGCAACAGTTTACGTGCGAAGGGAATATTTGAAACATCCAAAATATATTTGTGTCGTTTTTGTGAAGTAAATTGAGGTTAAATATTTCAATGCATTGACATTTTCACTTCTGACGGTGGTTTTAGCTTGTTTTGATTTTTGTTTCGTTTCTTTTTAACTTGAGGGGAACTATCGCCTTTATTTTGGAAATTTTACGTCTCGAATCAAATATAGACTTCGGTAAATCAGACAGCTAATTGTTTACATCTACCTGCGCAAAATGAGCAAAATCTGATGCACTACTATCGGTACATTTAATTCGGTACGATCTCAACGTAATGGTTGATTAATGCAACATGTTTTGTTAAAATGCTCATCATTTTCAGTCTAAACGGAGATTATTATAATTGCTGCTAGAAATATATAAGTATTTATATGATGAAAAATAAATTGTGTTCTTTCTTTGTTTTAGTGCATTTTTCTTTTGTTTTGTTTTCAATTTTATATTTACTAACCGTATCTTAGAGTCAAGCTTCGAGTTATAAGCAAAATACATAGCTTTGCGCACAATGCTATGTTTGTACATAGAGCTGAGATATTTTTTATATTCTAAATGCAGCTATGCTGAATAGGAAATACCAAGTTTAAAAATCTTAAGTTGAATGTAATAAACTCATGTGAACAAAAACGTGACTCAAACCAAGCTATGTATCTTGTTTATAATTCTACGATTGACGCTGAAATTTTGGTTGATCATTAGAAATGTCTTGCTAAAAGGATGATATGCTGTAACTACTTTCTGGGGCCCCTCCTTATTCGATTAATTATATGGAATAATTTTGATATTTTTTCAAACACAAGTAAATAAAACCGACGTCTTTAAAACAGTTTCCATAGTTCTGACACATTACTGTTACGGGGATAAATGCATTATCGCTATTCTTAAGAAAATATTACAGCCGAAATTCATCTTGGTTCATAGCCATTTGTTGTTTTTGAATAAAGATGAAAATAATGGGCGGGACTTAGTAAAATAGAGTGATATGCCTGTCAATACATTGATTATACATGTAATAGCTCTTTAACATATCACGTGACAACATTTTTCATTCGAGTGTATTCATCGATCAAGTGAGTAAGGTTATAAAATGTCACATGAGTTCACGCCAGGTAAACAACAATCGTTTATTAATGGGGAAGACCAATTCAATTTTTTAATGTTTTAAATTTGAGCGCATTGAGGTACAATTTTCTTCTTTCACATATAGGAATTTTTTAAATAAAATACAATAACTAGTAAGTAGTTGAAGAAGAAAATGTACCTATATGCTCATATTTTGATCCCTTTATAAAGTGTGGGTGGGGGTGGGGGGGGGGGGCAGAACTAAAATAAAGGGAATTGGAAGTTAACAGTTTACCCCTACCAAAAATTTAGTTTAATATCTTGCATAGGATCTTCTTGCGGTAAAAATGGTATTTCATTAAGGTACAATGTCAAAGATTAAGTGTATGCAAAAATAAGTGTAAAATTCGGATACTTTACGGTATTTATTTTTTGTTATTCTATCGAGGGGCTATATAGCACAATATCCTTTGAACGCCCATACATGTATAAAAACATTGTTGCTCAGGTGAGCGATGTGGCCCCATGGGCCTCTTGTTTCATAATATTTTACTTTCTGCTCTAGGGATTTTTTTCTGTTCCATATATGAAAGTTATTGCTAAAAGGCATCAAACGATCGAATAAAAAACCTTTAACTCTTGGTTTGTTCCAGGGGCGTATCAAAGTTTATTTGTTATGCCCAATTTCACAGACTTGTCAGATAATGGCCGTTTTTTATATGACAAAGGCGGAATGTTGATCTTGATAGTATTATCAAAACATCCAGACATATTCAAGACATATTCAAGTAATAAAAATATATATAACATCACATACGTGGTTGGTGTTTTGAAATACATGTATGTATTACGCTATATTTAGGCAGGGTAAGAAAACGTGACAGAGGCTAGGCTTGTTGAACCCTCTTCACGTTTTCGACCCGAGCCCAAATAGAACTTATAATTCAAGACATTTATGTTATTCTACAATATAATATCAATTTTACGCCTCAAACGAGCTTTTTTCGACAAATTTCGCTGATTATCTGCAGTTAAAACCACAGCGCTATGGCGTCAACCAAGCAAAAAAGTGACATCACAATGCAAATGAAACGCTGCGCGAAAGCGTACGTACTCGAACTGTACTCGGCTTCGTTAAAACTGTTTGTCTAGATATGTCTTCAGCATTATGTTAACATAATAAAACAGAGATCAGTGATGTCGATTTTTAGATGTAGAGCTTTAAAGGTAAAATTGTTCCAAAAGTTTGCTTTAAAAAATTCAGACTTTTTTCTATACATTTGCATGAATTAGGTTTAATGTTTATTAAATTCTCTAAATTTGATTTCTGCATTTTAAACAGGACTTACAGATAAAATTTGTGTGATAAAAATGATAAATAGAATTAAAAGTATATTAAAATTTTACAAAATTGCATAATTTTTATCATTTTCCTAAAGAAAACCTTCTGCACAAAAAACCCAGATGGGTTTTCTTTATGAAATAGTGTTGTAATGAAATAATACATTTTCTGTACTGATTGAATAAATACCATAATAATGATTTTAACAAAAATATGATTATGTGCGCAATGAAGTTAAGTCGTGATGAGTGAAAAAGCTTAAAGCTGACATGAATTTATAAAAGCATTCGGTCGCCATATTAGTTTTGATTATTCCTCAATGCCACTGAGGTACAATGTATTCATATCGGTCGAGAAAGTTACGGTCGGTTGCTTTCCGATCGAGGCTTTAGGTTACACGGACTTCTAAATGCATGAACTACACATTGTAGTAAAATGTTTGTAAAAAAGAATAAAGGAAACTAAAATCAATAAAAAACAAAATATATTTATTCTTTGAAAGAATTTTCAAGGTATCCGTATTATTTTGTACAAATAGTGCTGTCTTACTTCGTATGCACATCGAACACGTGTGTCGTACATACAGAGTGAATAAAGTCTGCATATTTTTGAAGACCCCCGCGGCACTACATCCAATACAGTAGATAAATGATAGTAAATCCAAGAAAGTAACAACGTAACATCGTTTCCATCGGTTTTTACAAAAAACACTCCATTTCTAAAATACATGCAGTCATTGACATTGCTCGATCTACCACAGTGTGTGGTTTGCGCATGTGCGATGTTGTAACTAAACAGGAAAACGTTCTACAATTAACGAGGATTTTTTAAACATGTGTGCCTGGATTTCAGTCTGTCTTGTTTCGTCGTTCATTGGATATTCCTTACCAGTGCAGTGGTTGTTGTGTTATTTTTGTTCAAAAAAGGCGTTTCTACAAGTCTTTTCGCCCAACGTAACGTGTTCGGGTGAGTGAAATACCTGAATGCGGTGAAACATGAATAGTGCTATGTACATGTAGCAACCTCTAATGATACAATGTCCACTAATGATACAATTTTGACCTTTAATGATATAATTGTATTATTAACGAACATCCTAACCGTCCGCTAATGATATAATTTCAGATTTATATCATTTGCGGTCAAAACCGTAACCCCTAATGATAAGCGAAAAATTTGAAATAAATGCTACATTGACCACTTATGATATACATTTGGATATATTTATAATTACATTAGTAAATGGATATATATATATATATATATATATATATATAAGCACAAACACAAACATTGCAATAACTCTCAAATTGACATATACATGCCCATAGTGAAGGATATAGATATACATAAAGCACAGGGAAATTCAATATATTGGAGCTCCACCTCCGCCCCGGCCGGGGCTTGAACTCACGACCTCTGGAACTCACTCTCCTAGCAGTGAGCGACCACCGCGCTAACTAATCGACCATCTAGGCAAGACAAAAATCTTGCTTTCGATGACGAACGGACCCTAGAGCGCTGGTCACGCACTACACGGTCGTTTGAGATACAGGTGGAATACAGTTAAAAAACAATTTGAGAGGATCGGAACGATACACATTGCATATATATATACATATTAAATAAGCACAAACATTGCAATAACTCTCAAATATGGGCAGGTATATGTCAATTTGATATATATATATATATATATATATATATATATATATATATATATATATATATATTCGCACTGGGATATCCCATACTTTTGATTATAATCGTTTAAATACAGCAGCTTTTTTCACATTTTTAAATTGGTGATATTTATTTATTTTTATTTGCAGCAAAAGATCAGATGTCGGTTGGCACAAGAGGGTCAACAGGCAGCGACCGTTTTATTATTAGATGACTTGCCCAGAAAAGATAATTGGTGGGAACAGTTAATGACAGCTTTAGGTCATCCTGCTGTTGGTCAAGTGGATCTGGCAGAGTTACTTCAAACGCAAGAAGACATTTATCGTGGAACTGACAAGAATTCCGAAAAATTAAAGTTAATGGCTGAAGTTCATAAAGAAGCACCACAGAATGGGGAGAAGCATGCAAATAGAACAAGTATGCAAGGTCTCTTTTTGTACTTGATTAAATGCTTGGAACTTTTCCTGAAGGATCCCAAACTTGTTTTTATACATGTAGTAATACACTTATAGAAACATTGACTGAGTCGCAAGTTTAATATATAGATCCAAATAGGACTAATTAACAAATTTGCATTTCATATCATCGTAACACTGATATTTTCACGGCACAGTTTGGGTAAAGGGGAAAGTAAATTACCACAGTACTTTAAAAATTCAAAACAAGCAATAAATACGTTTGCATCATATGGTAATCGTAAATTACAACTTTATTCACTTATTAAAGAAATATCAGGTACAAAATTGCATGACAAATACTGCAAATACAAACTGAAGTCATCAAAAACTTCTATTCAGAGGTCCTATGTTCATTGTAATGTCAGTTGTGGTAGCCTCATACAAAAAAAAAATACAAAAAATAACCGCTTTTATAAAATCTGTTTTTAAATTTTTTTGAGGTGAGTTTTCTTGATTCTTTGGTATCTGTTAAAGTTTGGTTTGTTTTGTTTTTCAGTTTCTTTATTTTTTTCCCAAGATAATTGATTTTATGTAGACACCCCCCCCCCCAAAAAAAAAAAAAAAAAAAAAAAAATTCCCGAAATAATCAACACTGACTGTGAACTTATTTTAAAAAGAGCTTGTTTTGTAACTACAATTACAATATAATGACAGGTATTAAAACTAATATTTAAAAAGTACTGCTGCCGTAATTGAAAAATGTGCTCAGCTTCTGGGGGCGGCAGCCTCCTGCTTACAATAATTTTGTCCCTACATGTTTTTACGCCACTGAAGTGGGTGAATTGCTGTTTCCATTCAAGTCATTTGTTTGGCCTTGTAAACGAAAAGTTCTCTGGTAGATTATACTTCGGCATTGTTTACACTTCTGACAACTTGTGTAGATGACTAGGTATCAAATCTCACAAGGTTTACAACACATTTTATTGTCCAAAAGGCGCTTAATCTTAATGCATCGTTACCTCAGTCGTAGCGTTACGTCGTAACTACACAATTCGTTAACATAACTAAACATACCGCTCTTTTACGATAAAAATATTCATTTTTTTTAAACAGAAACAAATTCACAATAAAGCAAATTAAATTAAAACAGTATGAAGATCACATAAAGGTTTGTATATTTCGATCGTTTTCTTAAATTATTTTTGACTTTGTGTGTTGAATAGAGTACAATTGACCGTGTCCTTTTTTATCGTTATCGTTCGTATATCGTGAAATTTTAGAAAGTTACATGTAGTGATCGTCTGTGTATCCTGCGCAATCGTTCGTGTATCCCAAGTGATCTTTTGTGTATCATGATCGTGTAAATTGTCAACAGTAACAACAATCACTTTAATGGAATATTTTGTATTACTTGAACAAAATCATCAAATCAATGCAACCTTCTCAATCTCTCTCTCTCTCTCTCTCTCTCTCTCTCTCTCTCTCTAAATCACCCACCCACCACACATACACACTTTCTGTCTCTCTTTCTCTCCACTGTCTGACAGTTTGACCTAGTGTTACATAAAAATACAAGTGACATGTAAATCTTTTATTTAACATACTCGATGTAAATATCTTTTCATTTTTTTTCCAATTTACAAAGTTTCCAAGAAAAGTGAATATTCGCGACGTGAAATAGAATAATACCGCATTTTTTTTTTTATCTAAACTTGATCGACAGTTGCATTGTTTACTCTGCATTGACTTGACTTTGTTTATATTTACGATCGAGCTTTTGCCTACAGACGTGACATTTTAGCTTAATTAAGTCAGGTGAAATGAAGATATTGACCGGAGTTGAAAATTGATCCGGTGCCCATCTTTCAACGTTGAATTTTGATCCCGGTATTTTAATTGAACCTGTTGAAAATCGATCCAAAAGGAGATTTCTGAACCGTCTTTGAACTGGAATTTGCTCTACGCGATTTAAATTATTGTATCTACTTGAAAATTTCAAAATTGTTCTTCTTTTAAATTGTCAAATACTTATCTCGACGTTGCTGATTTTTTACGTCTATTTGTCCAATTACAATCATTAATATGATTAAAACTAAGAACTCGATATCCGTTTATTAAACTATGTGTATACAATGTAAACGAAAACAATTAGATTTTGAATAGGAGGGATATTGGAGTAGGATGTAATTATTTTTGGGACACAGAATTGATTCCTATCCTTCTTGGAATAGAATTCTTATGTTAAGGTGATCAAGGACAGATTGGTGTCTTTACTGTTACTGTCCCGCTAGCTGAACGAAAAAAAGGCTGCTTGTTTTTGTTTTCAAATGTACCAGAACTGAATACCAATTCAAAAAATGACAGCACTCCACGCCCACTCCCCCGTCCATTCCCTCGATCGGGATAAAAAGATTGTCTCCTTCATCGATATAAACTTTTCATAGACTCTGGAAAATCCAAAGTTGCACTTTTTAATGAAACCAAAATATTTGCTCTAGTCCTGGTTTATGCCAACCGGCGTAAGCAAGCAATGCGACCTTTAATGAAATGGGCCCTTGGTAGGCAATACGGCACATGGTTCATTTATACGATGCAAAAATATATATTGTTTTCTATTGCACTGACAAAGCAAGCAATTTGCTATCATAATTAAAATACATATAACAGTGTAGAGAAAATGCACAATCTGTAGCTCTACGGTTCGTCAAACCGAATTTCCAGTAGCCTGAAGATAGCTGCAGAACTGATTCAGAAGCTTTACTGAAAATTCGGGTTGACCGACAATATGGCTCTCTTCACTTCCTACTGTTATACCCTCTTCAGGCTAGCTGCAAAACTGTAGCTCTACTGGAATTTCGAGTTGAGAATCTACTGGAATCTCTCAATTAAAGTTTCCAGTAACTTACAAATTTTAATTTATATTTGTGACATTGAAAAGTGTTTCAAATTAAAAATAAAAACATTTGGATTTGACTTGAAATATTTTGGTAAAACACAGCCCTTGAGTTCATAAAACATATATAAGTATATTTAAATAAGGGGAACATATCTGCTATTTCATTTCAAACACATACACGTACTTCAAATCATTTTCTTTATCTTTCAAGATATTTAAAACCCTGAAAGAATGAAAGCACTATGGATTATAAATTTCCACTGAGATAATTATCTCCGAGCATCATACTTACCTGTTAGAGTTTACGATTGCTACTCATTCCGGAATTTGTTACCACCGCCGAGTCAAATTTTAAACACGCCCCAACCCTTAACAGGGCCCCTTACAGCGCATGCTCATCTTCATTCGAGATGCCTTCTGTCTGATATAAGTGGGGAGGTTGGGAGGGAGTCTAACAGGTAAGTATGATGTTCGGAGATAATTATCTCAATGGAAATTTATAATCTCCTTCTCATCATACTTACCTGTTAGAGTTTACGATAGCTACAGATTTTGAAGCTAAATGGAGGTGGGTGTACTAACTAAGTGCCTCACCGAAATGCAAATATAAATTGAAAGAAAAATAAGAAACAACTTACCTCTGAGGTTTATTCTGAGTGAGCAGCTGTCATCACAGCTCTTCCAAAGAAAGCTTTCCTACACACATCTCTCATGTAGAAGGATGTAAAAGTATTCTCTGATTTCCAAGATGAAGCTTCCATGATGTCTTGGATGTGTGTTCCTTGAAACAGTGCCCAGGATGATGAGAAACTTCTTACATCATGTGCTCTAACTCCCTCCAAACTTTTATCTGTGTAAGCTATCTTTATAGTATTAACAATCCATTTAGATATTGAATCTTTAGAAGCTGGATTGTGCTGGTTTTTCTTATAACATATAAATAATCTATTTGTATAAATTTATTTACATTTACATCCTTTTACATCACAAATCTATAAATCCAGTCAACAAACAGTTATAGGGCATCAACACAATCAAAATCACTAAGTACATTGATATACCTAAAATAAATTTATGAAATTTTGGAAAAGCTTGTAATCTATATCGGAATTAAGTTTTTTCAAAATAAACGAATAAAATACAATTGAGGATTTGACATGACAAAGTACATTGTAGTTTGTTTCATCTAAGGAACTTTTTATATTTATAAATCCTGTATGCCAGATATGAAATAAGTGTATTTAATGATGTAACCTTTCTATTATGTTCATGAAAAAATCCAATAATTACATGTTTCCATTTTATATCTATCTTAAGATAAAGACTTAATGCATTCCATATTTGCACTACATTATCACATTAAAAATTTAAGTGTTTTGATGTTTCATTTACATGGTATATCTTGCAGAGAGCACGTGTTTCATTTTTCCATTCACTCAAATATACATTATTACAAAGGATATTGTTCAAAAGCTTATAGTTAAATTCTGCAAGATTTTTATCAGATATATCTAAAAGTTTACATCTGTAAATATATTTCCATTCCATAGAATCAACAGTAAATTCATTCTTTAGCACTGTTTGATAACATAGTTTACAAAACTTTTTGTCAACAATATTCCTATAGAAAAAATTACATCTTTGATCTGTTACATTTGCATATCCTGTGTAGAAAGAAAAACTAGTATTGTTTCGTACATTTACATATTTACAGTATGAAAAATCATATTTTCTACGTAAGGGCTTGAACACAGAAGATAAATTTTTGAATTCACATATCCAGTTTGATTTATTTTCTGTATAGTTTGAAAACTCTGAGATTTTAAATTACCTTCCTCATTTAATAAATCTTTTACGTGTAAAATTCCACATGTTATCCAATTTTTAAAAAACAAAGTATTTCCCTTATACATGAAATTACAATTGTTCCATATTGGTTGTTGAAGAATTGAACAGGATGATTTATTCTCAATATTACTAAGTTGTTCCACTATTAAATGAGCAGAGCATTTGTTGATAAAATAACGGTAAATTTCCTATTTTCTGCATATTTTGTTCTTTTTTATCTGAAAAGTGTAATACGCAATTCACTTCCATATTTAGCCGATTACAGTACGATTCCAATATATTAAACAAGATACCTTTGTTTCTAGTCAATCTTGGAACCCAAGAGGCTTTTAATGCTTTTATTTTACATTCAATATCAACAATTGAAAGCCCACCCTGAAGAACATTACCTATTAAAGTATTACGTTTAATTCTCTCTGTTTTATCCCAAATGAAATTGTATATTAACCGTTGAATGTTTTTAATATAGTCTTTATCAGGAAAATTAAGTATTGTGGCAACATATGTAAGTTTTGATGTAACAAGTGTATTGACTATACATGATTTACCAAATGAAGTCAGTTTTCTTCTTTTCCAAGATTCAAATAACTTTTCGATATCGTGGTAAATTTTCATCCAATTGTTATTATAGCATTCATCCCTATCATGACCAATAAAAATTCCTAGACACCTGATTGCTTTATTTCTAATTTTAACACCAAAAAGTTCATAATATAGATTTTTTAGAGTTCCTAATAGTATGCATTCTGTTTTATTTATATTTATTTTGGATCCTGCATTTTCACAAAATTCATTAAGTATGTCAAGAGCGTATTCAGTCGAGGTTTCGTCATTTAAAGCTAAACTTAAATCATCTGCATGTTGGATGTTTTTAATTTCACAGTTGTTAATTGTTATTCCTTTCATATCTTGATTAGAGTTTATCTTAATAGATAGAGTTTCCGCGACGAAGAGATACTATAGAGCAGAGAGTGGACACCCTTGTCGAATTACTCTTGTCATTGTGCATGTTTTTGAAAGCCAGCCATTATTTTTCATCTTAAATATCGGTTTTGTGTATAAGATATTTGCCCACTTTATAAAATTATTACTAATATTAAATTTTTGTAGGGCTTTAAACAAAAAATTCCACTCAACTGAGTCGAATGCTTTTTCAAATTCTAAAAAAAGTAATAAACCATCGATATTTTCTGTTTCACAGTAATTAAATACATCAAGTATTAACCTAGCGTTTTCCCTAATATATCTGCCTTTTATATATGCAGTTTGATGTTCGTTAATTAGCTTAGATAATATATTTTGTAGTCGTTTTGCCAAAACAAACGCAATAATTTTATAGTCAGTATTTGTTAAACTAATCGGTCTATAGTTCTTTAAGCTATCTTTATCACCTTTTTTGTGAATAAGTGATATGACAGAAAGTCTTTGTGAATATGATAATTCGCCTATTTGAAAAAAAATCGTTAATTGCTTTGTAGAAAAAAGGATCAATGTCGTCCCAGAAACACTGATAAATTCACTTGGGAGACCATCTAACCCAGGGGACTTTTCTTTTTTCATATTGCATTATTTACAGCTTCTTTACATTCTTCATAAGAAGGAAATAATTCTAATAATTGTGTGTTATTGTTATCACGTTTAGGAATTTCGTTTATTTGAGATAGATATGACTCAATTTTTTCGTTTTGTATATTTTTACTAGTATATAGTTCTTGATAAAAATTAAGTATTTCTCCTAAAATTGCATTTGCTTTATTTATTTTCAAACCATCTTTTGTTTTTATTTCTTTAATATTGTTTGACGATTGATTATGTTTTTCTAAGCTTAAAAAGTATTTATAATTTGTCTTCCCTTCTTCAATCCATTTAACCTTTGATCTTATTTGAGCTCCTTTAGATTTTTTTTTTATCATATATCGCGTTTAGTTCTGCTTCTAATGTCTTAAGCCTTTTATAGTTAAAATGTTCAGCACTTTCTTTTTCTATTTCGCTTATTTCGTGCTCTATTGATTTTATTTTTACTTTGATGGACTTTTGTTCATATTTTGCAAAATTAATAGAATAATCTTTAACTTTTCTTTTAATTAATTTTCATGCAGCTGTTGGACTTAAAAGTGTTTATGCTATGTGTGATGTCTATAATTCCTTTTTCGTAATTTTCATTTTCGAGATAAGAGACATTTAATTTCCTATATCCCGGTCCTCTTTTTGTTTTATCATCTTAATGTACATTTTCAAGGCACGCACTGGACAAAGTAAGTCATCTTCTCTAATTGAAGAAAATGTTTGCATTTTTGGCAGTGTAATCTTGTTTGTCATGTAATTTAAGGAATCATTCTTAGCTAAGAATTCAGGAGAAGGAATAATAGAAACACTATCTCTGTTCCGTCTGATATGTCCTTCATCGACAACAAGAGCATGTAAACAGCTGACTCTTCTACCTGAAGCTGCAGCCACTAAAAATAATGTTTTAAAGGTCAAAAACTTCAGATCTACCTGACCTTAAGGTTCAAAGGGGTGTTTACACAAAGCTTGTAAAACAAATCCAATATCCCACGTAGGAACAAGTCTCCTCTTTGGAGGACGAGCAATGAAATATATGCTCTTAACAGTTTCTCTAAACATTTCGTCTGACCAACACCTACACCATCCCAGCCAGGATGAACAGCAGCTATTGCAGACTTATAACCTGCAATAGTTCTAGCCTGTAAATTTTTTACTGTAAAGAGGAACTCAAGAAAGTCAGCTATCTGAGGTATCAAAGCTATCAAAATAAAGTCCGAGTCTGTTATTGTACATTTTGTTTGTACTGTTCCGTCTACAAGATGCTGCTCTTTTTGACATTGATCTAGAAAACCCTTTCTTAAGGTACTGTTTGCGGATAATTTCCATGCTGTCAGCTTTAACATTTCTACGATTGGATGATGAAACCTGCCTCTTTGCTGACTGATCAAGTTTTGTAGCATTGGCAGTTTCACTGGGTAGTCTATTGATAACTGAGCTAGATCTGGAAACCATGGCTGTCTTGTCCAGAAAGGGGCTATTTGTGGTCTTTCCCACATATTGAATATTGTCTGTACAATAGCTTTGTTTAGCATCCACTCTGTTGGAAGTATTTTGGATCTTCGAGACAGAAGATCTGCCAATATGTTGGCTTTTCCTGCTATATATGTTGAGCAGTTAAGGCAATGTTGTTGTTGATGGACCACTGGTAAATTTTCCATACCAGAATGCATAGGGATGGAGAATGCGTCCTCCCTTGTTTGTTGATGTAAGTCATTACAGTGGTGTTGTCCGTCTTGACCAACACGTTTTGGTCCCGCAGTATCTTTTGAAAGTGTTGAATGGCAAGAAAAATTGCCATCATTTCTAAATAATTTATATGCCGCAAGGCTAGATCCCTTGACCAAACACCCGACACCTGCATCTGACCTAGATGCGCTCCCCAACTTGTCATGGCCTGATTGTTCTGGTACTATGAATATGGTTGAATAAAACCCCGCATCTGAGTTTTGGGGGTCTACAATTTCTATTGCATCTTTTTCTAGGAGAGACTTTACTTCCTCCCAAATAATGTTTCTTTTTTCTGGGTCCTTTGGAATTTCTGTGTGCTTTACGCCTGAAAACGAAGGAGGCTTTTTCAAAAACTCTATTTTGTAACCTTCTGATATAACTCTGAGTATGAAACTGTCGTCTGAAATTTGTTCCTAAGTTGTAACAAAATAATGGAGTCTTCCTCCAACTTTTAACTGGCTTTTGGAACCTTCCATGACTGGCTGGGGGCATCTAATATTTTCCCTCTTTTGGAACTTTGATGGCTGAAAGTTTGATTTTGATTGGTTATCCCAACCTGAGCGTCTGTATGCACCAGGCTTCTTATTTTCAGTGTTTATGTATGAACTGCTTAAAGCGCTAGCTCTCCCGCCTGATCCATAGCTTCTTGGCTTGTCTAAGCGTTTGAATTTCCTATCAGAGGCTTTGCCGCCATCAGATTTATCAGGAAATGGTCGTTTCTGGCCACCGGATTGTATCCCATAAGCCTTAGATGTCTCTCGTACGTCTGTGATCATCTCTGAAGATTTGTGAGTGATTTCCTGAACTTTGCCAGAAGATAGTTTGTCCCCCTCTAGAGGCACTTTCAATAATTCATTTTTGGCAGATGAGTCTGAGATATTCATAGCATCAATATGAATGTTGCGTCTGGCAAGAACATAGTGCTGAAGATCTTACAGACAAATCAACAATGTCTACTATAGCATTTGCTAGTCCCCCCAACTACTGTGACAGAATATCATCAGGAATTTCTGATTCACCTTTTAAGCCCTTCGACAGGGCAGACAATATCAGTGAGGCATGAGACACTGCTCTCTGTTGAAATCTTAAACTTTGATCAATAGCTGCAAAGGCAGCGTTTGCCTTACGTTCAGAGGAGAACAATTCCCGAGGACCCTTTTCATTTTTTAAACCTTTGTTTGTGTAAATGTAAATGTTGACTGAAGCATCAATATCAGGGCTCTTGCCAATTTTGTCAAAGTCTTCATCTGGCCAATTCTTCGTCTTCATCTACATTAGTTACATTACTATGCAAAGATATTTCGTTAGTGACATTTATTGTCTGGAATATGTGAAATTTTTCTGGAAGTTGTGTTTGTACGCTCACTCTGCCATGAGCGACGTTTAATTGGTGACTCAGTTCCCAGAAAACTGCATGCAACGTCATCTTCCGCCATTAAGTTTAACGGGGGTCATTTGTATCAGCTCGTATCTGCCAAGGACTGCTTATTTGAGACCGATAATAAATTAATAATTTTATTTTCAAAGGCTAAAAACCTCGAGTCGAACATAGCATCGACTTCTCGTCTAGACATGACAGTCGAAGAATTAATCTCCAGGATTCGATCGGAGCTTACCGGTTCCGAAAAATCTGGTACGAGGGGGATGAATTGTCGGCTAGATGACGGTGTCTTATCGTTGCGAGAATCCTTACAAGGATTCTTAGAAGTTTGGTTCTTACCTTCATTTGCCTCTTTCTGTGGCGAACTCGCCTCTCCCGTTTCTCTAGAGCCCTTAGAAAGGTGTTTTTCTTTATCTTTCGCCGTCATGAAGGGACGAGACGAAGTACTGCCGCGTAAAAAAAAAAAAAACTTTCTTCTTGATGTGGTAGCGTCTTATCAAAATGGCGCCGAGAATGAAGATGAGCATGCGCTGTAGTAGGGGGCGCTGTTAAGGTTTTGGGAGTGTTTAAAATTTGACTCGGCGGTGGTAACAAATTCCGGAATGAGTAGCTATCGTAAACTCTAACAGGTAAGTATGATGCGAAGGAGATGTTTAGAGTGTAACATCATATTTATTTTCCAATATCGTTTCATGTACTGTAGATTGGCAAATAATCACGACTGTTTTAATTTTGCTATGTTCGCGATAAATCATTTCCCCGCGAAATAAAAAACGATCGTGAATAATTTCATAAGTTTTCAAATATGTAGAAACAAAAATAGAAAATTCTTGCGGCGTGAAATTTAAACCATCTCGATTGGTTCTTATGGAGAAATTGTGAAATTTTAATAACGTGGAATTAAAACGACTTACAGTACCTATTCAAATGACCTGCTATGTAATAATAAATTTCACTTATTTTTTTTTAAATAGAAGGAAACTTGGAGATAAACTGGTCTACTCCTCTTAGAAAATTGCCATTTTCTGTCGTCAAAGTTTTACTGAGATTAGACGTTGACTCAAAATGGAAAGATCTGGCTGCAAAGACAGGTACACCTTTACAAAGTTGAGTTGGTTATTTTTTAAGTACATGTATTACTCTTATTAATGACATTCTCAGTAAGCCTATCAAAGTTGCTTTGACGTTATTTTAGTTGAAACAACCCAGTCTAATTTAAGAATATAAGGTAAGATTACCTATTTTAAGAGAAGATGAAGGGAAGTTAAACTTAAAAACTACATGTAACTGTTTCACGATTTTATCGACTATGTATGATTTGAGCTTAAAACAGACCCTTAAAATGAACCTCATCATTTCACTGCCATTCTTTAATTTCTTTGTACAGATATACATGTAAAGTTTTTTTCATAATTTCCAGTTTTATTCAAGTGTCCACAATTTAGAAATATGACATCATGAAGTTAACCTTTTCCCGCCATTTTCGCAATTTTAGCATAAAACGGCTGATCTTTATGCAGTTTTTAAGGCGTCGAGCTAATGCTCGGCAGCCTTCTAGCGATCGTCTGGATTGGCAATCGTCCAAAATTCACGCGCTGCACCGCCTTTTAAATGCGCATTATTAAGAAATAAGTTCCTAAAAGTATTAAACGTATTACAAGATTTTTTTCCATTTATTCAACTAAATTGTGTACAAAAAACCCAACTTTGCCTCCCTGGTGATTGACAACTCATTGCATAAGAATAAATTTGCTTAATCAAGAAATGGCGGATGAATACAATCAGGCCTAAGTGTAAAGATTCACTAGATATTATTTTAGTTTATCGCTTACATTTTAATTGGAGACAGTGCCCGATAGAAATAACATTTTAGATGTAAATTTATTTGTTATCGGGCACGGTCTCCAAAATAAATGTAACGTATCTAGTAATTTCGTTGCAAAAAATAAACTCGATAATGCAGTTAGTTTGGTCGAGCATTTTAGATAGCACGTGTTGTGGATTTGTTTGTAAACAACCATACCATAGGAAATCTTGTTTCAAACGGGAATTGAAATAAATAAATGTATGTTTTATTATTATAATTAGGGACACACTGTTAATGTATTCAAATTATGAACCTGTGAAAGTTGTTCAAAGACTGTTTGAAGCAGAAAGAAACAAATTATTTTTGAACTTTGGAATTTCTTCGATTTTTGCAATTATGATGAGTTATTGTATTAAAAAAGCACCACTACCTATTTTATAAGAAAATATACTGATTTTTGTTTTTAAAGCAGCAGAAAACATAATTCATATACTTTCTATTCTAAGTCTAATATCATTTGATATGACTATTAGTACAGAAATTCAAATTATTGGTATCATTCTATATAAAAGAAAAAAATGTCAGCTCGACGCCTTTGTGGCCGTTCCGGCCTTTGATTCTTTCAGAAAGCATTGAACACATGCTTGAACAAACAAAATATTTTCAATAGAGATGTATCTATCCAAGACTACTAAGTGGCAAAAACGTTTTGCTTGTTCAAAGCTGCGCTCTATATTTCCCATTCGAAAAACGATACGAAAAAGATAGCGTCACTTCTAACGTCATATACTGCCATTGAGTGCAAATAAATAGGTGAAAAATATTATAAATCTTATATCAACTCTTCGCTAAAATAACATTACAATTTAATGTATTTGAAACACTTTTAAAAATGGTAAATTAATGGGGCCAAATTTTGACTCATATCATATATAGTCCTTTGTGTAAGTGACTTATTTTAAGAATATGTTTACTACACTATTTTTTTCTTATTTTGACTGAATACTGAGCATGCATTGCAACTTTATTTGCGTTGTTTCAACGGTGTAACAACATTGATAAAACGTTGTGAAATCGACGTTGAAACCATGTTGAAAACTGGTGAACGACGTTGTCACCCAATATCAACGTTGAATCACCGTTGAAAGGCTGCTTGGGAAAGGTACATGTTGTCAATGCATAACTATTATATTTTATATGCAATATTTTGTAAATTCGGTCACTAGAATCTTAGAAATGATTTTATCATATGAAATGATTTACCGTTGAAAATTGTTGAAAATAAAATCAATATTAAAAAAATTATCGCCTCTTGAAATTAACACTAAAGTCTACAGGAAACCTATCCTAGTACAAGTTATTTTCTTACAAAACTCTTGGTAAAAAATAAGATTAGCTTTTTCTATACATAACCCCCGCAAACAAAGTTTGGGGGGTATTTAGGAATCACTTTGTCCGTCAGTTTGTCTGACCGTCCGTCTATCTGTCTGTGCAATCGTGTCCGGTCCATATCTTTTTAATGGAATAACATTGAAAATTCCTACTTCACACAAAGATTGCTTATGACCCAAGGGTCAGTCAAGATTTTAGCTCAAAGTCTTTAAGGCAAGCTGAGTCACTGGAAGGAAAAGTCCATAATTTGTGTCCGGTCCATATCTTTCTTATGGAGAAACAGTGGAAGTTCGTACTTTACACAAAGACTGCTTATTACCTGAGGTTGTGTAATGATCATGACCTAAGGTCATTTGAACAAGTTCAAGGTCACTGAAGGAAAAGTCCATGATTCATGTCCAATCTATCTTATTAAGAAATATTTGCAAGTTCCTACTTCACAAACAGATTGTACACGTGCAAGGTCTTTGTCCAAAAAATACATAATTCCTGTTTAGGCCATAATTTTTAATAGAAAATGACAAGTTGCGAAAACTTGACACAGAGATTGCCTGTGACCTGAAAATATGTCCTGACCTTAAGCTTTGGGTCATTTGTTCAAGTATAAGGTCACTGGAAGAAAAATGATGCACCCGGCCCATTACTTTCCAATAGAGAAATACTTGAGTTATTATATTTTCTTAGAGGGATATAGTGAACTTTCTCACAGAACATCTAGTTTAAAATGCCTAAACATTTATAACGTGCCGTAGTATCTTGTGAAAATATGTTTTTCTTAATTTTAATGAAAGGCAGAAAACTCACTGAATAAGTTTCAAGTGCAAAAAGTTTATTCAGCTCATTACAAACAGTTTCTTGAATTTGGTTTATGTTACTCTCATAAATCTTTAAAAAAAAATATGACATTAAAATTGTTCAATCTATATCAGTTATATAATGACTTCCTAAATTTCAAAATGTGCGTCCTATTTACAGGTTATACAGTGGAACAGGTCAACAGTTTGGAAGCGTATACAGACAAAGACGGAGGCCACGTTCAAAAACTATACAGAGATCTTCAGACAAGACACAATTTTACGTTGTGTCAACTTGTAGATGTTCTACAGGATATTGAAAGATTCGACATTTTGGATGAGCTTAGTCATATCAAAGAACTAAAACATTTAGAATGGACCAATCGATTGACTCCTGAGAGTTCATTTGAAAACCAAATCATACAGCCTTCAATTGATAATCAGATAAAAACGGCGCTACGGCAAAACATACAGTTAAATGAGGGAGTTGGAAAAAAACCCGCTTGCACATACCAGAAGGCAGACTGTAAAAGTAATGTTTCAAACAGGAAAGTTTCGAGCAAGAAATTATATACGTGTAACAATGAAAGTTATTCTGAGAGTTCTATGAAAAGAATTGTGACAGTTTTGGGAGTGATAGCTGTCTTTTCTTTTACTCTCCATCGCTGCGTTTTCAGATAAAAAATATATATTTATATAATCCTCAGAAATAAAGACCAGTGTTCGCTTTTGGGGTTTTGTAATTGAAATTTGGTTTCAGTGCTTTAGATTTTTATTAAGATTTTCTTAATATAAAACAAAGATAACGTACAAAATATACGATACATGTCTCTAATTGTTGTTGTTGTTGAAATCGTTAACTTTTCACGTGTTTGTCTTCTAAAGAACTCCAGTTTTTTTCACTTTTTGAACTTATTCAGAACCACTAGAACAATTTAAACATTGTTTTGGAACAAAGAAACCATGGATTTTAAGTGTGGTTGAATAAATGGCAAGACACGAATATTTTTTTTTAAAAAGAGTTTTTATGAATATCTTTTTAAAAAAAGCATATATAACAATGTAACACCTGTTACTGTTTATAATATGTAGAGTATAGTGAACAAACCCATTTCAGAACAATTAATTCCTGAAAAATATGGGTATGTTAATAAAGCGATTTCTAGTGGCAAAAAAGGTGTAAGAAATACCGATTCTTGTCGAAAGTGCGCGGCGTATACCGGATAAACCTTATCAGAACAATTCAATTCTGAAAGATAGGGGTGTTAAGGCACCTGATACGTAGCTTGATTAGGACTTGTGCTGATTAGTTAAGACCAATTTTCTGTGAAGACGAATGTTTTCCGTCTGGTGCTAAAACGGCTCCAGCAATAATGATTTATGTCTGAAGAGCGAGGAGTAGACAGAATCAAAGTACTGAAAAGCGCTAACCTAGCTTGGTTCTTAAGGAAATTTACTTCGTGCAAGCTTAGTTAGAAATGAGACTTATTGAAATTTTGGTGTATGTTTAATTAATATCAATTGAAGGTATAAAAGGCCAGAAGGGTCCAAATGACGTTGAAGTTGTTCTCATCCATATTTATCCTTATTCAGTTTATTTTTGATTAAGAAAATTTGGTCGAAATTACGTTCTCTTTAAATATATATTATGATTTTTCATTTACACTAAAGTCAATGTAAACTAAAGCTGAACACGACTTTTAAATGGACACTTGCCTGAAACTTTGTTACACTTGATTTCACACCTGGACCTTGTGTGCGACGTGTTAAATACATTTGATTATCTAGTGTTTGTACTTTTATATTGTTGTTATACGTGCATTTTCTTTATAAATGTATTGCATTGACCATTATAATTGATGTTCCGAATCTTCTTGTGCATATGTACTGCATTAGCTGGAAAGTTGTTGCGTCTAAGTAACAAATGTAAGCGAGGTACGCTATATGTCTACGCAGGTGAGATTTACAATGCATACTTGAAGTGTTTAGCCAGTTCCTTATATATGTGCTGTGGGAAGAGCGGTGAGCACCACGAACTATGGCCTTTTGCAAGTCGTCTTCAGCACTTTAAGGTGGAATAACACATCATCACCAAATTTCTGACCTCTCATCGAAACGCCATTTAGTTTTGTTAAATGGAGTTTATCGACGGTAGCATGCAATTAACTCCGTAGCCGAGTGGTTAGAGTGTCGGCTTATGATCCGCACATCCCGAGTTCGAATCCCACTGGGGCTTTTGTTGTTACGTACTGAATTGAATTATTAGATGTTCATTTCTTACCCCCAAATTGCCAATTATTTGCTTATTTGACATAAGTACAGTTTATTTATCATGATATTTTTCATATTCAATTAATTTACTGCCAATTTGAGTGACTTTTTCCAGGTGTGTTATTCTACCTTAAATAACACCACTCTGCTTTGTTTTGTCATGCAGCTACTGGCGCTGTGAAAGGTTATTTTGCAGCACCGCTAAATGGCTACTTAGCATAGCTAAACTCTCAACAAGAAAATTTTGTTAAAATAAAACAGTTCTTAAAAACATATGTAATAAAATTTACCGACGGTGTGGTAAAAATTTGCAATTAATAATAAATGACACAAAATGAGAAAACATTATGTTTATTTGCTGATTTCTTTGAATAATGAGTTAATATTCATTTACAACATATAACAACATACAAGGTAAAACTTCCATATGTGAAAAATAGAGCACATGTTTTAAAGTTAAAGTTAACGGAAGTTGGCATGTGTATATCCATGACATTTACATACATCTTACATACATTTATCATACATCTTTTAAAAGCAAACTTGTTTATACGTTGTGTATAATTTTAACACATTGGAAATGCAGCAAAAACTGCGTAGCAGCCCCTGCAATGATATACGTAAGCCCCGCATATTAGATTCACAATAGCCCGTACATTAGATTCACTATAGCCCGTGCATTTATGTGCGTAAACCCCTGAAACTGGTTCCCTAACCAGTTTAAATGATGTAAATTTCTGCTCATAGGGGGCGGTTATTTAACGCACCGGAAGTAGAAGCATTACGACAATAAAGCGCTGAGCTATGCTTAGAGCTTTCAAAAAGGCGTCTGGTGCCGAAAGGACCTAGACAAAAGGAGAGATAAAATTTTATTTTTCATATTTTATGTATAAAATGGTCCACTTGTGAATTTTGATTGACCAAAATATGAATGTTATATGAGAGATACAGAGGTAAGAATTCATTGTTATGTTAAGAAAGTTCGAGTTTTATCGAATTACCATTTCTTTGAAAAATGACTCGCGGCAAACAAGATAAACAGATTCAATGTTCATAGGTATTGTTATCACAAAGAAATCAACTTATACCAACAAAACAAAGAATTTCAAACTCTGTATCTTGCTTGCATTTGTAACTCAATACTTGACTTTCAAATTTTGACGAAGCATTATAAATACATGTACCTATATTATCAATTCTAGATATTGAAAAATGGAAAAATAAAATTTGAGCTCCAAATCGTGGTTAGATTCCTTTATCTAGGAATAACGTTGATTAGGTGATAACGATTTTATGTTTGGCGGGTGTATCCGATGGTATTACATCGCCTACAAAGTATAAGTGGCATCGATTTTCGTTAAAAGTGCGTAAACTAGACCGATTATACCCTTATTTAAACAATCAAATACTAAAATAATGAAAAGATATTAATAAGGTAGCTGGTGCCTTAAATAAGGTTTGTTCATTAGATGAAACCAATGTTTGTGAGTAAGGGTGTTATCCAAGATCTTCCGGAGCTAAAACCGACGTTTGCAACACCTTTTTCTGGTGAGACAAATTTTTCCTGTGGACGAGTTCAACCCCAAACAATGGAAACCGACAGAAAAGATATTTTTGACATGGATTGCGCGGTGTAGCCGGAATAAATCTTTATAAGAACATATCAATACTGAATGATAGAGACATTAAAAAGCGTCTGGTGCCTAAAATTGGACTTGTCCTTGAGTAGGTGAGACCAATTCCGGTTTCAAAAAAGTATAATTAACACCGACATTTGTCGAATGTACTCGGGGTATAGTAAATATTAGTAACCTTTTTTTGTTTTTAGATCGAATTAATTTTGAAAAATACGATACATTATTAAGGCGTCGACTGCCTAAACTAGGCTATGCACTGATTAGATGAGACCAATTTCTGTGCGAACGAGTTTACCATAAACTTTCGCTGCCAAGAAAGATATTTTAACCATCGATTTTTCTCAAAAGTGCGCGAATAACCGAATAACTCATGATCAGAACAATTCAATACTGAAAGGTTTATAAGGCGTCTGATATCTTGAATACTAGTAGTACCATGTACTTGCCAATTTACACTTGGATTGAGTGTCTTCCACGGTATTCCATCGACAAAAAAGGTTTCAGTAAAACCAATTTTTGTCGAATGTGCGTGGATTAGATCAAATAAACCTTTATCAAATCAATTAAGATTGATCAAAATTGGTAGATCATTAAGGTGTATGGTGCCTAAACAAGTACATGGCAAATTTGGTGAAACAAATTTCCTGTGAGGACAGGTATTCACTACAAACTTCCGACTCTTAAAACATCGAATTCCGTCGAAAGTGCGCGACTAGATCAATCAAATACTAAAAAGGTGGTATAAATTAAGGATATCGCATTCATTAGATGACACCAAATTCCTGTGATGAAGGGTGTTACCCATGAATTTCCGGCACTAGCAATACCACTTTTTGTTGCTTGTAAAGAGTGGAACGAATAAACTTTTATCAGAAAAATTCAATAATGAAAAATACCTGTATATTAATAAGGCGTGTGATTCCTTAGATAGACTTGTGCTAATTAGATGAGACACATATTCTGTACAAATAGGAGTTCACCAAAAATTTCCTGCTCAAAAGACCAATCGATATCTGTTAAAAGTGCGCGGAGGAGACCAATATTGAAACCCTTAGAACAGTTTTATATTGAAAGATTGGGATATTGATAACAAGACAACATTTTACTGTTATTTTCTGTAATAATTCCTCAATCTTTTTGCTTCATGTATATTCAATTTAGCAAATTTCACGGGTTTTAAACACGGGGTGATCAAGAGAGAGAGAGAGAGAGAGAGAGAGAGAGAGAGAGAGAGAGAGAGAGAGAGAGAGTTTTTCTACTATATAGAACCATTTTAACAAGGGTGTAAGGTGACTGTCTAGTTTGCGCATCAAACAGACCTGCTATTTGATTCGCTCATAGAACTAACTCATTAATATTCATAGATTAACGAAGCTAGTGGGTATGTTCCTGAAGCTATCTTAAGACTAAGATATGTCTCAGATTTATCTTAGGACACATCTTAGTCATAAGAGAGTTTCTCAAAGCCTGACGTACGACACCTCTTAAAAATCAATTTAACTTTGAGACATCCACACAGCTGTTTTTATCCTCAATTAACTCTACAATAAACATCACTGGTATTAAGCGACTGATCGTTACTGCAGTAACCGTCTTCCAACATGGCGATGACCCAAAAAGACACAAAATTCATAGGTTGATAAGTTGCTTATTATGAATATTATTATCGCTTTCAAGTCATATACGGTTTTTATACACAATTAGTAAAATATGAAGAGATAGCATGTTTTAACATGTTCCAGAAATTTAATGCTAGCGGTGTTTTTAAACTTGGCGATGTCGGTTACTAACACGAAGAAGTTGAAGTCGGTTACTTCACAGACTGATATCAGTTACTCCTTTTTAGAAATTAAATAAAAGAATTAATCAAATGAAAGTCTAATGAAGAAATAAATTTTTTTTTAAACAAAAGCATTATTTTAAAGTACAATTATATTTTCAACTAAAAACTGCATTGAAACACTCCTGTGACAACATATAGACATTAATTCAAGAAAATGCTTGCTGATATGTTTGTTTGCTAGGACAACATTTTAACTTTTGTTTCTAATGTTATCGTCCTAGGGATATCTGAAAACTGAAAAAAAATTAATCATGTTTAATCTTTAATAACTTTGTGTTACTGGACGTAATTTTTTAGTTCATCTGTGGTTTTTATTTGAAACTCCAAATGACGGACACGAAATATCTGTTTACGTCGTAGACCAGAACAAATATTATGTATACTTACATATCTAACCCACTTCATAATATAGAATACAGTTAGAGTAAACAATGGTAAATTATACCTAAGGTTTTAAAATGAGTCGGCATTTTTCAGCAATAAGTCGACATGTCAGAACAGTTTGAAAACACGCATATAATTTTTTTTTAATTGTCAATATGCCTATGCTTTTATAATTCACTGGTATTAAGCGACTGATCCTTACTGCAGTTACCGTCATCCAACATGGCGATAGCCCAAAAATGCACAGAATTCTAAGGTTGATAACTTGCTTAGGAACAATATTATTACATGTTTCTAACCATTAACGTTTTGAAAATTTAAAATATGAATCGATAACAGGTCATAAATGTGCTTAGATATGAAGTTTGATCGACGTTTTGAAATGCGACGATGACGGTTACTATAGAATCTGATGACGGTAACTACTGATTGTTTATAAAAATGGATGTACGTTACTGCTAAACGAATGTATACAATTATCTTTGCAGATAAATATTTTTTTTATTGGGAATAAAGATATGCATTTGAGATATATATATATATATATATATATATATATATATATATATATATATATATATATATATATATATATAAAGCAGACCAAAAAAATCAAGGAGCCCGTCGGGGAACATTTTAATATGAGTGGCCACAAATGGGAAGACATGACAGTAGTGGTTATTGACCATAATCCTCATTGGACAGATGCGGAGAGGAAAAGCAAGGAAAAGTTCTGGATGCACAGACTCAAATCATTCAGACCTGATGGCATGAACAAGCAAATGGACTTCATTAAAATGAACGTCTCATAGCCTAACATCACCTAATACCAATATAGTAATTTTTTTAAATCTGTCAACTGCGCCTCTTTCAGTTATTAGTTTCCTTTACTACCTTTTATTTGTTGACAATTATTTTTATAATTTCTTAATTTTAATTTATTATTTATTTTTTTCTCTTTTTAATCACACTCTTACCCATTACAAACTTAACTAAATAATTCGGATCTAAATCATAAGCGCCGTACGAGTTAACAACGGGGGTTCAAATTTTCCTTTATTAATTCGGACGTCAAATTAATTAGCTAATTAACTCAATCAGGCGTGAAGTTGGCAGTCGATTGATTACTTTATAGCTATCGACCATATTGCCAACACCTGTTCTAAGATTGTGATCCAAAAATGTTTAAAATGTAGTTATTGTTCTGTATATAGTGTCTTTAGTAGTGTTAGTTGTAGTGCTAGATTTTCTTTTCTTTGTTTTTACCCATGCAATTTATTTCTTTTGTCCTGAAGAAGGGACTGGTTGTCCCAAAAATTTGACAATACCAATTGTTCGTGTCGTTAGCCATTTCTAGTGCTTTATATATTCAGTTTACTGGCTTAGTATCTATATATTAGATCCGACACTTTAAAGATGCCTAGTGTTGTTGATTTTGTTCTGTGCTTATATATATATATATATATATATATATATATATATATATATATATATATATATATATATATATATATATATACAATTAATTATTGTTGACATTCAATTTAAGATCGGGGAGCATTTAGGATACTTCAAGTAAAATTAAGCAGGCATTCACTTATTCACTTATATAGAATAAATTATCATTTAAAGGGACAATGGTAGATTTCAAGTCTTATTCAAAAATTGATTTATAATAGTTTACTATTTCTTTGGCAGATAACCACACTGAGTGTTGTGACATTCACCCCACCCAACACATAAAAACAACATGCATTGAAATTTCGTAATTATATATGTATGTATGTTTTATGTCAATTATTCAACTTTGAATTCAATTATTCTAAGAAAACCATACGTAACAGTAGAAGATTAAAATTAAACAGAATTTAACAATCATTACAAATAATTTAAATCACTAGATACGATCTCGCTACGAGTAACGAGTAGGTCTTCCGTCCGATTTTTTTAATATGATACGATGAAATATCGATAGAATTTCAGAAATACCCCCCCCCCCCCCTTCAACTTTCAGATAATGAATAAAAATCCTTAAGGTAGTCCTATACTCGGCACTAAATGGGCTCAATCATTTTAAGATTAGCTTTAAATGATAGATATACATTCTAGTAATGCATATACATAAGAAAATATAAATGTTTACATGCTATGTTTTTTGTTATCACCTCTGAGACAGGTGTACCCCCATGCAAAAGTTATTGACAATGATGACATTTGCCAGACGTCCAGTTTTCCTAAAAATAATTACCATTTTTTGTGAAATTAGAATTGGAAATACAAAATAGAGTATAATCATTCATTTAAACTATGTCACATCAATATCTTCACGCAAATTGTTATAAGTAAGTACGCTTTATGGGCCCTTATGTATCAAAATAGATTACAAATCTAGAGCAAAGCTCGTTGCAAAGCAACGAGTGGGTATTTCGTTAATGTCGAAAGTAAAGCTAGAAGGTCATGTGTGAAGCAGTGTTCTTAAATCAATAACAAGAGTAACTAAAACAAAAGGATAAAAAAAAATCGAATAATTCTTGGTAGGACTTGACAAAATCCGAATGATTTTGAGTACGAATTAACGAAAACCTTAACGATTTCAAGAGCGACTTAACAAAAAAATCTCAATATGTTCAAGTACGACTCAAAAATTACCGTATCATTTTAGGTACGAGTTAATTTCACTTTGAACGTTACACAATTTTTAAACCAAGAACACCGAATCAAAATTTCCGAAAAATCAATTTTTTGACCCTAATATCTCTGTAATGCATGGTCGGATTTTCAAACGGCTTTCAGTGTTAGATTCAGCTTAACTAGCTTTACAAAACACGTGTATGATTTTAATTCGATCGAAAAATTTTAATTTTCGAAAAATTAGATTCACTTCCGGTTTCGACGGAAAATTTCAGGCCTCTATCTTAAAGCGTTTTTGAGAAAAGCCTCAGACAAAATGACTTTTTGAAAATTTTGAAAATGAGGTATCGTCAAAACAGAAGTGAAATTGTTATAAAAATTGTGACATCTTTTAGGCATTATAAATGCACATAATCTCTGATAGATTCATTGAAATCGGTTGAAAACTTTTTGAGTTACGAAGCCGAAAAGGAGTCAGAAAAAAAAGAATAATAACTAGAGCAACGAGTTGGTCTTGAGTTAATGTCGAAAGTAAAGCTAGAAGTTCCTGTAAGAAGCAGAGTTCTTAAACCAATAACAAGAGTACCTAAAACAAAAGATAAAAAATATCGAATAATTCCTGGTACGACTTAACAAAATCCGAATGATTTTTAAGAATGAATTAACAAAAACCTTAACGATTTCAAGAACAACTTAACAAAAAAAAATGCGAATGTGTTCAAGAACGACTTAGCAATTAATATTTAGATACAAGTTAATTTTACCTAGAACTTAACACTACTTTCTTAACCAAGAACGCGGAATTAAAATTTCTGGAAAAATCAATTTTTAAACCCCAATGACTCTGTAATGCATCGTCCGATTTTAGAACGGATGTCAGTTTTAAATTAACCTTAATAAGTTCTTTTTTGCGTTAATGATTTATAACAAACTTCTGCTCAGAAAAGAGTTATTATAAAAAGACTTTAGAGCCGTCCTCGCCACTAATTTGAAGGGCCAGCCCCATTTTCTTGATATCCAATAAAAGGTCTGATAAATATAAACATATCTTTTTCAACATATGTTTAAGAAGTGTTGACCGTTTTAGACATATCTAAACAACAGTGTTTTAGGGGCCAACCTTTAAACTCCTCAATGGGGCCACCAACAAAAAACTTTTAGGTAGCATTTTGTTTAAGACATTATTCTAAGCAAATATTCCTCTACACTGCTTTCCAAAGGGTTAACCTTCCGTACTGTGTGGTTGGACTATCAAATGTCAGACACTTACCGATGTATAGTTTATTATGTCCAATCCACCTACATTTTGTGATATTTTACCTCCCGTTCATAACCTGCAATTTCACTGTGTAAAGTCAACACAACAGTCATAGCCGCAAGTTTCACAATTTACTTCTGCTTCTCATGTACTTAACATTAGGGGCCTTCATATTGCATACTAATTCCAGCAAAAGACATCCCTCTAACCTAAATGATAATCATTAAATTCATTTCATGAATCTTAGTAACACTCACAAGCCTTCAAGTACAGCAACTGTCAATTTTACAAAAAATATTAACAGGTACTTTATCCGAAACTGTCACTTCCTACCATTAACTTAGTACACTAACATTTTATGAAAAGACAGTTTGTCTTAGAATTAGAAAGCTAATGCAATTCTGAGAAAAAGTATACCATATATTGCCAATTCCATTGAGGTTTAAGAAAAATATGGCCATTTAAGTGAACCCATCATTTCCACTTTCCTCTATTCAACACAGATTCATAGGGATCTCCATAGTAAAACATTTTTACCTGACCTTTTAGAGTTCAATCTTCATTGATAAGAAACCTTATTCAACACTACATACATCTACATGCTATTATCATGATAAAAGCATCACATCACTTAGAAATACCCTTACATGTACATGTATACCCTCCCCCAATCTTTTGATTTTCATAAAAAGTAATGGTTTGAAATTTTTTACCTAATTTTATGAAACTTGTGGCGATTTCTTTGAGTCATTTCTCACACATATTTGAAAACAATCATCAATGATACTAAAAATTGATTTTTTGTTTTGTTTTTGGATGATTTGTAGCATTTTTTATTAACAAATAGACATGCTGTCCTGCATGTCATTTCTTCTTTCCATGAAAAAAAGTAACCTAACAATCATATTTAGTGAATATCTCATCTATTCTGGTTTCTAGTCTCCTTTTAACTATGCTAAAACAGTGCGACCTACAAGTGTAAGACATCTGCCTTAAAGTAATATTAAATTCAAACACACCCGGGAAGCTGGAGACGGATGAGAATTCCATGAAAATTTTTCAAATTTTACATGTTTGTCTACATTTTTTATGCATATATACATTAAAAAGGTAAAATTATGTTGTTTCTTGTTCATTTCAAAAGTAATTATCATATCAATTGTTATTTCAATGTCTAATGTACATTTACATATCCTACATGTAATCTTTATGGAGACAATTGGAAAGGGGGGGGGGGGTGATTTTTCAATTATGTAAACACATCTAAATATCATTATAAAATACAAAATAAAGGAAACATAATTGCATACTTTTATTGAAAAACAAATTTTCACAACTAACAATTGTAAATTTCTTTAAACAACTGTCATAATTTCTTATCAAACACAAACCACAACAAGGCATGACGCTTTCTTAAAGTTCCATTATTGTTAATGCATCATCCGATTTAATTTGAATTACCGGTAAAAAGTCTGTAGAACACGAGGAATATGCATGTGGTAGAGGTGACAGGTTAACCTCAAGAGCTTAACCACAAGAATCAACAGGTAAAAGCCATGTGGCCGCCATGTGGTAACAAGAGTCGATTTTGGGCTGAAATTTAAAAAACTCAATAGCTGTGTTAACAAACTAATAATAGCTGTCTTTACATTAACATATGCATAGTATTTCTGGAAAAAATTATAACGATATATATATATAATGCGATGTTAAATATAAATGATTATATATTTATATATAAGATTATTACTGACTTTATAAAAGCACTTCTCTTTTAAAATTTTCAAACAAATTATCATGCTGATTGTTGCAAATTGAATTGAGAACTTAATTATAATTAACGAAATATTTATCCAAGTGGCGATTTAATTATGTTTATTAAGCAATCAAAATTAAGTGTCTGGTTCGGATTTCTAATTGTCTTAATGTGTTAAAACTAAATTGGAGACTCGCCGTATCAAGCGACAATTTACTGTTACCACATAATTACAAGGCGCGAAGCATCTCAGGGCGAAAGATCTCAGCGCGAACGGTCTGTAAGGGGGAACAGTCCCGCATTCGTTTCAAAAGCACTGTTTTACAGTGTATGGAGTGTAGTTCAATACAAACTAAGACATACATACCCAGGTAGCACATAACGTTTCATAACATTATATTCTAGTTGAAGAAAGGTTTTCATAAAATGTTTCTATATAGATGTTTTCATTGCGTAATGATAACATTTTTTAAATGTTTTTATAATGTTGTAAAATATATTACTTAGAGCCAAACTAAAACATGTTTGAAAAACGTTTTAAAATTTTTTTAAAAATAATATTATCAACATTGTAAACTTCGTATAACGTTACTAAAACATTGTTATCAACAATATAGATGTGACTAATCAGAAACATTTTCAAAATTGTTTTTAAAACGTTTCAAAAATGATTGTTTTAACATTATTTGTTTTTTATTTCTTTTGATATGACAATAATTTTTTACAAAGTGTCTGTCTGTTGACTCTTACAAAATACGGTACATTTTTGTTAATGGTTTGTTACTACATAACTTGTTTGGAACATTTTTCAGAAATTTTAATAAAACGTTTGGATAACATTTTTTAAAATATTTTTTTCTGTGAAAAAAAATCAAATTTACAAATTAGAACAATACATAATTGTTGTTGACTTGGAATTAATTAATGATTATGCTGACCGGGTTTCCGATTTCCTCCTTAATTGAATATTTAAGTTAGTGAATGTTTATAGCAGAATGCCATATGGCTAAATCCGCGTTATGCAATATTTCCGCCGTTACTGACAATACAGTTACTGTGGTTATCGAACGTTTTAAAATTCACAATTCGTGAACAGAGGCAAAGAGAGGCGGGCAGCAATTTAAAGTGAGTATAGATTTTTTGTTGCATAAAAAAAAATTGTGAACTTGTCTCAGATTATGATATATGATGTGCGTTTTTCTGAGGTTTTTCTGTGTCGCTTCTTATTCCGGAAATTTAAGGTCCATTAGGGTTTGGGTTTATTCGGAAGCGGTAGACAACTTCCTTTCTCGAACAATCCTAGAAAAGTGGTAGCGTGGTCTATATTTCATTATTTGCGGTAAGATTCTATCTTGTGTCTATTTTGTGTATTTTTGTTGATTATCAGGGGGCAGCCCTCGGGTAGCCCCTGCATTTAAATTACCAGATATGCCAAATAAAATTTTTAAAAATATCCTGGGAGGTCCATGCAGACCCTGATGAATCGCTGATGAACCGCTTGGTAAAGCTTTGTTACATATAGTCATTAAATTTATTATAACCTACATATAAAGGACTTCTATTTCATCGTAAGATTTTACATTATATTCCTTATTTCCCGATGATATTGCACATCATTGAGACATGCCGCATACGTGGATCTGTAGAAGGGGAGGGAGGGGGGGGGGTCTGGACCCCTTCCTCCCTGAAACTTATATTCACGTAGAAAGATTAGAGATTAGTGAGTTTATTTTATTTAATAAGCATCAGAACCCTCATGACAAACAAAAGTTATATTTGCATGGATGTTCTCAATGCAAGCAATGGGTAAAACAACCCGGGTCAATGATAAGCCCATAAGACAAACATCTATATGAGCGAGTTAATTGTCACTGCAGAACAAAAGGGAAAACATTCTTTCATTGGCATCTAGCTCTACAAAATCCTCCTGTGTATGTCACATGCATTACGTTTCTATATTAAATCGGACAACTGCAGCTATTCTTGGTCATCACTTTTTGCGAATTTGCTAAATTTTAGTTTCATGGGTATTTGAATTCAGTTAATCATTCTTTCAATATAATTGAATGAGATACATGTATTGCAGTTTGATATATATTTAATTTCAATCATTTCAACAATGAAATTCACAAAAATTAATTGTTATTCAACAATTATTGAATATCTTTGATGAAACCACAGTATTTGATGCTTAACATGTTCGTTCTTAACACTTCATATTGTTATTTAAACATTCATTTGATAGATTACTAATTACTTTATTTTTGTTATTAATCAGCTGCTATTTGCAGGAAAGAAAACTATACCCTTTGAGACCATAAATAAGAGGTTCTGGAATCTGGATCAGGATGTTTTGTGATTTGCCTCTAACCAACTCAACAATTTAACTGAAGGTATGTACCTGCACATTTACTGATATAACTTATGTTTGTCGTCATAGCAGTACATGCAGTTGATGTACCAATAGTAGGACCTGTACTAATGCCATGTAAGTAAGTACATGTACCGGCTAAGTAAATCATTTATTATAGTGACATGTGTACCTCATACAATGAAAAATATACATTTTCATAAATCAAACACCCGGCCCATTGGAACTATGTCAGTTAACACTAATAAGGCAAGTATCCCTTAATAATCAGTTTGTATGTATTTGTTTCAGAAAAAGGAAACCGAACACCATAAGCCGATGAATTTTCAACAGATTCAGAGGAAACTTCTTATTACAGCACTCCATTATCAGGACAAGCTTGAACATATATTAGCGGACTAATTGAGCTAATTACATACATTCGCGTAGCCTTCGCTCTGAATCATCAAATCTTTTAGTTGTTCCATCAACAAGGAATGTGACATTTTAGCATTGAATTGCTTATTTTGGGATATCATCAGTCCTATAACACACCAGGTCGTGCAGACAAATTGAATACCGCGCATTCATATGGGAATAGACGATTCAACAAAACTGCGTCTACCTTATGTAACTCTCTTTTTGAGTAATAGGAATTTTTAAGAAAAAGCTAGAAACCTCTTTTTAAAAAGGATTATGACTTGTAAAAATAATTCATTTAATTATGAACACTGCAATTTAAATATTTATCCTATCTATCCTTAATAAGTACTTATTGATATTATGGACACTGGAATTTTAATATATTTATCTCATGATTTCATATATGACTGCTGTAAATTTTTAAAATTTCATTTGTTTTACATAATATGTTTGTACAGCGCCTTAGAGTTTAATATATGGAGCGCTCTATAAATGTTTGATAATAATAATCATTGTTTGGAAATGTACAGCGCCTTAGAATTTAATACATGGAGCGCTCTATAAATGTTTAATAATAATAATATTTGTTTGGAAATGTCAATTTAATACATTTATTGGTCTTCTAATACAATTCTTGTTTTATTTTGTCAGAACAGTATGTAAAGATTTTTATAAACGTTACGATCGCGTTAAAAAACCATACAAAATTACCTTAGCATAACATTTTAAAGAATGTTTTTTCAACGTTTTAAAAACGTAATTCAGAATGTTAATATTTATGTAATGTTAATGTTATAAAAACATCATTTTAAATAACGTTATTATAGCGTTAAAAAAAACCATACGAATTCTCGTAATTTTAACGTTATAGATTACGTTTTTGTATCATTTTGATAACGTTTACATAACGTTTTAATAACGTTGTTGTGCTAACTGGGTACGAGGTTTGTCCAAATAGTTCGTGGACACATGTAATTTTATTCAAAATAACGGGCCATTATCACGAAAGTATTATAACCTTTTAATATAGAGTATAATAATGTATATGCATAAAAATCAGAGCAATGTACATTTTTGTATTGGAGTTATCATTATATATACTATACAGGCAGCACGGCCTAGTCCGACGTTGAGTTATAACGACGTTTCTATAACGTCGTAGTCCTTGGTTTACCTGAGAGTAATATGCTGCATTCACCGTTTGGTCAGAGAGTACAATAACACACTCCATCGAAATATCGCCTGTGCCACTTGTGAATAAGTAAACTAGAATTATTTCGATGTTCTTCCTGTTTCCTCCATCGTTTGTTTTGTTTCTATCGGTGTTTTACCTCCGTCGACATAATTTTATGATGGCGCGCTGTTCCGTGCGGTCATATGACGTCACTTTTTTCAGGCGTTTTTAAAGACATGTTCTTTCCGTAATATCTTTTAAAAGTCCTCTGCTAGTTTGAAAATAGCTTTATACGACGTATGAAAATGACGCACACCATACAGACTACATCATAATAGAAGATTATGAAGTTTTGAAATGTTTTATAAAAACTGCAAATATTCATATCTAAAAACTCAATTACAAAGTTTTGACAATTTTTACGCTGGGCCGTGCGTACTTTCCGTAGAACTTTGATACATTAAAATTTTAGTTTATTTCTATGGAAAACATTCAAAACCACTTAAGTTTTATTTGAAATTTGATGACAAAGATTTTGATATACAATATGTATCTATAAACCCATTTAAAATGACAAAAACGCGATTGTCCACGAACGTTTTGGACAACCCTCGTATATAGCAAATTAACAAATAAAAATTCCAAAAAGCAATGTGCAAAACATGCACGTGTAAATACACTTGACTGAAAATAATCCGAGATTCCTCTGACTCTAATCCCCGCTTTTATATCATGACGCACGTCACGATATAAAAGAAGAGGTTACAAGGTTAGAGTCAGAGGAATCTCGGGTTAGACTGAAAAGTGCAAATATTTTGAAAAGAAAAAGTCAACAGGACATATCTTATATTTTAACAACATACCATTATAATCTCTCAAGTCATGCATCATATGAAAATGTCGACACATCGCTGTCAGCTGTTCGTAATCAAAACAAGGCGCGTTGACGCGGCGAATCGTACTATACTTATTTCGATTAAAACAAACATGTTTGTTTTTGATATTCAGAGTACAAATTAACATGTATAACATGCACTTATGCATTTATTTTGCAAGTAAATAATTATAATAAATAGCCCTTGGTATATTGAAATAATTACAAACTCTTCATTCAATAATCCAATATCAGGGTACGCGTTGTTCGATTATTCAACAACTGTCTGTGACGATTAAGCTCGGTAATTATATTGCAACTTACGCTTTTATCAAATCTCAGTTAACGATATCGTTTCAATGCACACGCTGATTAACTATTTAATAACAGAGTTCGGTTTTATGACCAGCATGCAATTATCGAATTAGTTTTGGTAATAGTTAATTTGACTTTGAACTTAAGACTATTTTTTAAACCACCAAGAACGTGGAATAAAAATTTCCGGAAAAATCAATATTTAAACCCCTATGTCTCTGTAATGCATCGTCTGAGTTTAAAACGGCTTTCAGTTTTAGATTCAACTTGATGCTTTCTACAAAATACGTATCCGTTTTTAATTTAATCGAAAAATTCAAATTTTCGAAAAAAAATTGATTCACTTCCGGTTTCGACCGGAAATGACGGATTTTCATTTCCAGCCTAATTACAGATGTAAAATGACAAATGTATAACCATGAAAAATTTCAAGCCTCTATCTTTAAGCTTCTTAGAGAAAAGCCCCAGACAAAATGATTTTTTAAAATTTTAAAAATGATGTAACCTCAAAACGGAAGTGACGTTATCATCGAAACTTTAAAATCTTTGAGGGACGCTTGTTTCAAACAATCTCTGAAAGTTTCATTTAAATTGGTTGAAAACGAGTTATGAAGCCGAAAAGGAGTCCGAAAAAAAGTATAATAACTAGAAACGAGCTCGTTGCAAGCAACGACTAGGTCTTCCGTCGCAGCTATGTCATACTTGTGACGTAATAAAAAATTGATTACCTGGCCATGATACAATGTAAGATGTAAAGATTCTTCGTAAAAGAAACAAATGCTTTTGATATAAATAATATTTTTTTTCTATTACCGTATAGCTCGGTTTTTTGGTGGGGATATAATTTTGGCCTATTTTGGCGATTTTTGAAAATTCGCCCAAATTAAAATCATCAAATTTAAGTACTTTTTTCTTAATAGACTTTAATGAAAAAACGTTTTTGGAGATTATTTTTTTATACATATTTTTTAAGTTCGTGAGCATGATAAAAAGGGACAATTGTTACATGCATACAGTTTTACAGATACAAATGTTCATTTACTCAAAATCAATAAAAACTAATGTAAATAAATAAAAGCTAAACATTACTATAAATTTGAAGTTAATTGTTTAAACACCACATCCCTTTTCCGTGTTCAGGTGTGTTATTAGCACCAGTGACAAGGGTGCTAGCTTGTGTTGTTTTAGGAGACGTGTGATCCATTATCGACTCAGGTACCGATAATTGTCTGATTAACTGTTTCTCTTTAGATTTTTGCTCAAGTACATTAATTTCTCGGTTATAAAAAATAAACTGACAGTAGATTTTTAATAAATAGTAAAGGATTCACCAAAATTATATCCGCCAAAATTAATGGTATACCTTGTAGGCCCAAATCCGCCAAATTTGTGTCCCGCCAAAAAACCGGCTATAATAATTGTTTAAATAATTAAGGTATTTGATGATGGCAATTCCTAAGTCTCTACTCAAAGGTCACCTCTGTTAAGAGGTCATTTTGGATGCCTTAGAAGATCAGAATATTTTTTAACCTTTTGTGCAAATTCTACTGTACTAAATTGTCAAGATATTTTGAATTTGATATTGTAATGCTAATTTGATCAGAGTTATGACTCAGGTGAGCGATATGGCCCCTGGGTCTCTTGTTTGTTGACCTTCTGTTATATATATATATATAGAGAGAGAGAGAGAGAGAGAGAGAGAGAGAGAGAGAGAGTTCAATAATAACACCAATTTCAATCATTTTCGTAATTACACCAATAAGAACCCTTCGAGGGCCTAGTTGTTGTTTTTTTTTACAATGGAGACATTCTTTAACATGGATGGTTTTCATAGAACAATTTAATCAGGAATGGTATTCTATGGTCGAAAAAGGACCCTTCCTGTAATATAAATTGACTCTGGTCATCATTTAATTGGGGTCACTTTTTTCATTACACTAGTATTTCTAGAGAAAACGTAAATGTCAGAAACAGATACTGCAATTGTTTGATCAGAAAAGCTCATGCATTTTAGCAAATGTTTAAGGTAAACTTAAAGAAAACCAGAAAAAGTAATTTTATCAGGAATGTTTGCTGGTGAATTTGGAAATTCCACCGTTGCTAAAATTAACCACCAGAACTGATATATTGTCTAAGGATCCCCTGTAGTATGCCTGTAAAACTAGGCTTTTTGCACCAAAAAGCGGTTCGTGAAGGCGATCTTTTATAAAGTCTACAGCCTCCTGATTTGAGAATACATCCCAAAGTCCATCAGATGCCAGTATCATGAAATATGGCTGAAGAAACCTAAGGTTAAACGTCAGTATATCTGGATCGGCAATCACCATTTTGGTATCCTTTAATGGAAAATCTCCTAATGCCCGAGATGTGGCTAGCACTCCTGCAACACGCCAGACGCCATTGAAACTGATGAAACCTCCAACTTCTTTGATTCTTTGACGCTCCTTTATCTGAAAAATGATCCATTTTACAGCCTTAAACGCATGTGTAATAGGGTCGATATTAAAAACAATGTGTAACTTCAGTATCAAAAACTTACAAAGGAAATCAACCTCTCTCTGTGCATGCAATGGATGATGAATTTTGAAGTTTGTGATGGTTATACATGTATACGATTTATTGTAATTATTAAATTTTAATGATAATTAATTTTAAGACAATCAAATAAAATTTATTACACATCACACGTCTTCTATATCTTATTCAAAGCAAAGAAGAACTATTAACAAATCAAATTTATTTCAAATTCATTCTTATTAGTTTCAAGGCAATTGTAATTTGATGAATAATTTTACCCCCCCCCCCCCCTTTCAAAATGGGTTCTGAAGATTATTCCATTATAATTCGAGTTTTAAAAGTCACAAGATTAGAAAGTACCATAAAACAAGAGGTCCATGGGCCACATCGCTCACCTGAGCAACAATAGCCATGATAAAATCAGCTTTATGGAGGCATATACAAATATCAAGAGAATGTAGTTAGAATAGATCCTGTTTAAAAACAAATTTCAATATTTTCTCCAGATATTCTTAAGTTAAACATTGAGCCCCTATTTTAACAAGATGATTTCATAGTCACATCACATACTGAGCATTGCAGCTCTCAAGATCTTGAGAGCATTGCAGCTCTCAAGATCTTAAACAAAGTTCAAATTTATATTTTTTTATACATCAAACTTTAAAACCCTTGTAAGGTCCAAAAATTGTCCAGGAGCAACAGTCCAAACAACTTGGAATCAATATGTAAAAATGCTTGCATATAAGTAATACCATTCATTGTATATTATAACAGTTGTGTTTTTGAGAATAGAATCCCTTACCCCCGGGGATCAAAATTTAAACATGTACTAGTACCTGCGGACAAAGCAGGAAACAACATTGTCTTTGCTTGTAAGTCTCATTATATAAATTGTAATTTGGAAGAACTTTTTTAATTCTGGAAGTGGCAATCCAACTTATACACATAGCTCGCTTTCTGAGGAGGAAATTCTTCAAAAGCATATGTCAGTTTAAAATATTTCAATATTCCCAACAATCAAAATGAATTTGAATTACCTTACTTATATTGGATACCTAAACTTAAAAAAAATCCTTACGAACAATGATACATATCGGGTTCCAGTAAATGTTCTACTAATCCTCTTTATTACATCTTACTAAAATATTAACAGCAGTAAAGGAGAAACTTCAACAGTATATTCGAGAAGCGTACGTGTACATCAGATGTTGATACTTAAAAATTCCAAGGAACTTTTAGAAAATTTGAAATCCCAAAATTTTACCAAAACCAATAGCATCAAAACTTACGATTTTTCTACACTTTATACAAGCATTCCCCACGATAAATTAAAGTCCATGATTTTTGACACCATTGCTAGCTGCTTTTTCAATCAAAATCGATCTCGTAAATTTAGTTACCTTGTCATCGGTCATTTACAAAACTATTTTGTTAAAAACCATTCGGATTGCGTAAACAAGTACTATGAAGAGGATATAAACATAGGTAATCAGAGATTACAAAGCTCACCGAGACGAGGCATCACCTTTATGAGACCATATATTATATTATATGAAAATCATAGTGAATGATCTTTGATATTCACGGATACTGTAGTGTGGTTTGACACAATATCGTATATCATATGTTAAGAATTTGTTTGATAATCACGAGATAATTCCATACAGTATTGTAAGATACAATGCTCATCAACACACTACTGTATATGATATTACATCCTATGATACTATACAATATTGTGTCATATGAAATATGATATGATACAATATAGTACTGCAATATAAAATGATACAATATATTGTAACATATGATATGACATGATATCAAGATATGATATTGTATCGCATAATATGATACAGTATTGTATTGTATTGTATTTAATTTTGATTTATTTCCAAAGTACAAACGAGTTGCCGATTCCAGCTATGCCCTGCATTACTTATTGTCTAACGTCTGTCTTCTTGAAAATTGTCGTTCAGCAATTTTGCGTCCATTTCTGTCGGTCAGAATTTCTGTTTTTACTTGATGTCATCATATTCTTTTGATTATTTTCTATTTTGCTTAACATTTTAATCACCTAATGCATTTATTTACGGAATTATTAATTTTGTTTACTTTAAAATCGCCTTAAGAGTTGGTTCAAGATCTTAACAAAAGAAAGTGGGCGCAAACGATTGTAAGTTTGCAGAAATCATCAACGCGAATCAATTAGGATTTAAATGTCAAAAACTCAAAATGCTTCACGCTTGAACAAAAATTAATTACTTGAATATTACAAGGTATCACTTAATTGGAAGTTTTTTTTCTACTTTTCAAAAAAAGCTTTCTGTAAAAGGCAAACTGATACATAATTTCTTTAAGACTACCTTATATTGGTATTCATGAAAATTTCATTTGCAGGGATATAAAACATAGGTAATCACAGATTACAGAGCTCACCGAGACGAGGCATCACCTTCACGATACCACCTTGCTCATAATACATGCATATGAATTTCATAGTTAATGATCTCTTATATCAAAATATTAGATATTTTAGAGTGGCTTAACGCAAAATCATACACTATCATATAATTCAAAATTGTATGATAAGCATACATTAAGTAAATATCATTATGTATTGCATGATACAATATTTATCAATACAATACCATACAATACAATATTGTATCGTATGATACTATATAATATGGTGTCATATGATAAAACATAAAAAACAATAAAATACTGTATAAAATCATGATACATTACGATATTTTATCATACGTTATATGTTTTTATCATACAGTATGATATTGTATGATATATGATATTGTGTGTTATGATATATAATATTGTATCATATTTTACGACATTGTGTAATGTATTGTTTTTTCCTCGGACTGAATGTCAAACTTTTATTGGTTTAAACACGGCACGTGACTGTCTCATATATCTCTATGTAGGTTCGTTAAGAATAAATATTAGGCAATATGGCCATCATTGGCTGCCGCTTCGCCTACTAATCTCAATATTTCATATTATTTAACACAGAAACCGTGTTCCGTAAGTTTTTAAAATATTTAGAGTAGTTGCCCTGTGGAATTATTTTTAAATTAGAGTAGTTGCCCTTTGAATATTGACGTCACATTGTTGTGTCTGGAGCTGAACAAAATAGCAGCGTCGAGATTTGCTCTAGTCCTCGGGAAAACAAAACATTTATTAGGTTTGTGACTGACTGACTACAGAAATATATTGGGTTGATCAATCTCATAGACGGCTCGCCTTTGCCTCGCCATCTATGAGATTGATCAACCGGATATATTTCTGTAGTCAGTCAGTAACAAATCTAATAAGTAATATTGTTTTCCATCGGACTGAAATGTCACACTTCCATTGCTTAACAATAACACGTGATTGCCTCGTATATCTCTATGTTTGTTCGGTGAGAATTAATATTAGACAATATGGCCGTCATTGGCCATTGTTTCGCCTACTCATTTCGACATTTCATATTATTTAATACAGAACCGCATGCCGTAAGTTTTTAAAATATTTAGAGTAGTTGCCTTTTGAAATTCTTTAAAATTAAAGTAGTTGCCCTTTGAATACTGACGTCCCATTGTTGTGTCTGGGGCTGAACAAAATAGCAGCGTCGAGATTTGCTCAAATCTCTGCAGAGGAAAGGGAGAAAACGTTTAAAATTGAATATCAACAAAACATTGTAAGTAAACATGGGTGAAGTGAAAAGAATATCTGAAAGGTGAGATTGATAATTATAAAGAGTTTAAATAAGCTAAATTGGACGAACTAGATGTTAGGCAAATTGTATACATGGATTTGCGTAGATCATCGCTTTTTGTGAATATATATGTCACTTGATATTCCTCGGGAAAACAAAATACTTATTAGGTTTGTTACTGACTGACTACAGAAATATATCGGGTTGATCAATTTCATAGACAGCCCACCTTCGCCACGCCATCTACATTTCTGTAGTCAGCCAGTAACAAACCTAATAAGTAATATTGTTTTCCATCGGACTGAAATGTCACACTTTCATTGGTTTAAACATAGCACGTGATTTCGTCATATATCTCTATGTTCGCTCGGTGAGAATTAATATTCGGCAATATGGCCGTCATTGGCCGACGCTTCACCTACTCATTTCGACATTTCTTATTATTTAATACAGAAACCGCATGCCGTAAGATCTTAACATTTTTGGGGTAGTTTCTTTAAAATTAGAGTAGTTACCCTTTAAATATCGACGTCACATTGCTGTGTCTGGAGCAGAATAAATATTGCAGCGTCGAGATTTGCTCAAATCTCTGCAGAGGAAAGGGAGAAACCGTTTAAAATTGAATATCAACAAAACATTGTAAGTAATCATAGGTGAAGCGAAAATTTTCAAAGAGTATTTGAAAGGTGAGATTGATAATTTTGAACAGTTTAAATGAGTTAATTTGGACGAGATGTTAGGCAATTTGTACATGGTTTTGCGTAAATCATCGCTTTTTGTGAGCAAATGTTTTACTTGATAGTCCTTCGCTTCGCAATCTATGAGATTGTTCAACCTGATATATTTCTGAAGTCAGTCAGTAACAAACCTAATAAGTAATAATATGATATAACATTGAATCATATCACATCATGCTATAACATAAGATAGAGTATCGTATGATACAGTAGTATGTGATACAATAACATGATACAATATCATTTGTTACAATATCATATCAAACAAAATTATATGACACAATATCATATGATACAACAATATCATATGAAACAAGATCATATGAGCCACTCCAAGCAAAAACCCCCCTGAAGTTAAAAATTTTCAAAATTATTTTTTTTTTTAATACCAAATTAAAGTAAACAATGTTGACATCATTTCCTGAAAGTATTAAAGTTATGTGGCATGTCGTTTATATTTTATAGGTCGTCAAAAACAAAGACGTTTAAACTAGTTTTTCATCAATTTATTACGACAACGTCACGTAACGTCAAATTTACTCCTCTGAAGCTGGACAGGTTAGGTCATGTGCAGCTGGTCTGACAAGGTGCCTAACAAATCGATATAAATATCGCTGCCTCTCCTCTCCTCTGAATATTGCACAGTTAAACCATTCATAGATGATGCCGGTGCCTCTTTAACAAGAAGGGAGAGTTTGGTTTCCTCCGAGTCGGCACGTTTTTTGACAAACACACATCCTGGAGCATCTGCACTAAATCTGAAGTGTTGATACTGCTAGATTCCCTTCAAATGAATAGTAAATGGTTTCTACATACTAAGATATACAATAAACTAGGTAAATTATAAATACAATAAAATATTGGATTAGATATAAATCACTGCAATTAATTTCAGATCAACTTTACATTAAAAAAAAAACACACCTTAAGCGCTCTAAATCGCAGGGATAAACAGCTTTTCCAACCCCTCCAAACCCAGCCATCTTCTTCTGAAAAACTGATAGCTCTGTTTGACTTGGATGACAGCTCTATAACCCTTGAAATATCACCCTTGGTGTCACAGTCTGTTCTCCTATACAGCTTCTTTATCTGGCCAAAACCGGCATCCACCAGGCATCTTTGATAAAAGTTTTGTAAAAGAAAACAATCATCAAAGTCTTCCGTTTCCAACGGAAGACCTTTCTATTTTTTTGCTGGTTAAGATTATACTTATTAAGGTCTTTCATTTCCAACGGAAGACATTATTGCTTAAGTATTGTTTCTTATTAATATCTCGCTAAATTTCTATCCAAATACATTAAAATTTTCAGGGTATATTGTAAATGATAATACGTATTCCATGACACAAAGATATGATATTGCTCTTCCTGTTTTGAGTTATTCCCCTTTTTAAATATTTTACGGGTACTACTTTCCGGACAAAAGATCCGAGACGGTCCGAGAAGTGATTTTAAGTTATAATTCTTTGATATAGATACCTTGAACGTTGTGCTCCCAGTTTTAATTTTTCGATTTTCCTATGAAACCAATTAAAAAACTAAATCGAAATCAATGTTTAAAAAACTGTTAAATTTTGCTCATGTTTTTGCTCCGTAGCTTTTTAATTTGAAAACTTTTGTAATCACATATTGAACAAAAGTTGTGCAAAATATCAAGGGCTTTCGTTTAATACAATACAAAAGGGGCTGGCTCCTAAATTCAGGGATCTAGAGCCATTAAAAGTATTTGCTTTATAACTCGAAAACGGTAAAAATTTCGATATGGCCGTCGCAGGAAAAGTTGTTCTTTGTGATCGTGATAATTTCATGAAAGTATTATTTTGTTCGGGTTTTGTGTTATATGAGATTAAAAAGCTAAACATGAAGACAGGTACCTGCTTTCATTTAGCAAATAGAAGATGATCTTTCAATTATGCGTAAAATTAAAATAAAGTCGCAAATACATTGTTCTTTACTACGTGGGATGCTCAAAATTTTTAAAAAGGGTTTTAATGTGGTCAGTGCTTTTTTCACCACTTCTTTTGAGATCTTTATTTTTCTTTTTTATTATTAAGTTCATAATATTTAAAAAAAAACATGCATTTAAAAGCAATATGTGAAAAATAGTTCTATCTCTAACTTTCATCTTTTTTATTAAAGGAAGTGAACATGAAAATATTACCAAGGGCTCAAATTTGTCTGTTTGATGTATATAATGATTTCTGAAAACCATTTAGACACAGCTTTCCTCAGTAAGAAGATACACCACTTAGAATAACTAATTCTTGCAATCCATGAGCGCTGCCATATTGTTAAAATAATTACCTCCCTGCTGGGTTATCTCTAAGCATCTAAAAGAATGCAGCACTGATGCTGACGTCAGTGAGACACATTGAACTTTTACACACACTTAGTAACATAGTTAAAATGCCATCATCAGAATGTGAAATGGATGTAAAGAAGTGTCAGTTTGAAACAGGGTTTATGGAGGAAGATTTTGGATCTCAGAATGATGCATTCTTGCCTGCAGTTAATGGTACATGTAACAAGAATGGAATATCCCTGGATCAGTGTTATTGTGACCTATTTTTTCTTGCACTCAGGATCGAGTTTCTTAATTTGTTGTTTATGAGTTCGAACATATGTGTGCTACATAAATGAACACACAAAGTGCAATTTGCTCAGCATCCTGATTTTTAAAATGTGTCTTAGTTCTGTTATCCTTCTGACAGCATAAACCGACCTGGCATACGGATCATCAAGATCTAATCTATAAGATAAAAACAAATCAGAGAAAAAGAATTCTAGAGCATTTAAATAAAAAGTAACGGTAAGAACCCCACAAAAAAAAATGAAATTAAGCTTTTATATTTTTTGGAAATCTACAAACTGCATTTTATATATGTAAACACTAAACACTGACTGACACATCTCCGTACAAACATCTGGAATGCGATATTTCACAAATTATCTATTCATTTTTTGCACAAATCATATATAGTTACCTAAGGTTCAATAATAGAAAAATGTTGAATCCTTGTCCTCTCACGACAGTACAAAATTTTGATTCATATCCAGGCATAATTATTCTTAATAAGTTTTATTAATTGTGTATAAACATTGAACCAGTTCTATCAACTCTGTATAAACATTGACCCATTCACCAGCAGAAATGTGGCTTATCTACGTCAGAGAGCAGATGCATGCTGGGGAAATATGGATTACTTCCATAAACCTTTCACTGAGAGTGTTAAATTGATAAAATCTCATGATAGAAATAAACAAAAAGGTAACAGGCCTCATTTCTAAGTTTCAAAAGACTTTTAAAAATTATTTAACAACAATTAATTTTTTCATGTACACTTCCTTTAGTTAAGCACATGATATAAATAAAAATTATTAGGGATATGATAAATACAATGACATTCTAAATCAACCCTTTCCCGTAAGCCTTTTGTATATGTTTACGTAACTCATCCCTCGCATGTGGCCCAGGAGACCCATCGAGCGTAGATCGACTAGAGATTTGCAGTTATCTAATACACAAGCTTCGCGTGCTTGCACCTTATATCTGATACTGACTAAAAAAAATACTACTCTCTAGAATCGATTTTGCATGAATTTTCAGCATAGTTTACATTTTACGTACGATGCTTACATGTGCTATGTAAATGATGCAAGGCTTTTGCTGTGGATTATTTTTTAAATTATGAATTCTGTGGTCATAACAAATTTGTTAAACTAAATAAAATGATAAGTCTGTAGCTTGTGTAAATGTCATACTACATGTATGTATCGCACTACATTAATGAGATCAAGCTTAGTGCGCGAATATGTTAGTTGCAGGTAATCCACAACTCATTGAACGTATGTATGCCAATCTCTCATTGAGAGCCCATGCGAAAAATTCATGATGTCCAAATACCTGTTAAACGGAGTTTGTTATATTTCGTGTTATAAAGCCCGAAAGCTCATAAAAGCGATCAGAAATTATCTGAAGTTATCGTCGTTAAACGATTTTTAAAAGTCAATTATGTCTGCGACGTTTCTCAAAAACGAGTAAAGATATAGGGCTGAAATTTTCAGATGTGGTAGATCTCCCGTTTTTCTGGTGGAATGTCCGCCGTCACTTCCGGTCGTCACCGGAAGCAAATTTAAACAAGAGGCCCATGGGCCACATCCTCACCTGAGCAACAACAGGGATTATAAGATCAGCTTAATGGAGTCATAATACAAAATATATGGACAATGTTGTATAATACATGTTGATCCTGTATTTATAAATAAAAATCTATTTTCCCCAGGGATATTCTTACGTTTATAATCAAGTCCTTTTTCTAACAGGATGAGTTTATAATCATATCACATGTTGAGCATTGCAGTTCTAAATAAGATCCTAAACAATTGTTTATATATATGATATAAACCTACATCAAACTCTGGGCCCCTTGTGAGGCCCAAGAATCGTCCAGGGGCCAGAGTCTAAACAATTTTAAAGAATCAGCAATATGTCAAAATGCTTGCAAATAAGTAAACCATATGTGATAACATTATTACAGTTTTTGTGAATAATTAATGTTTTCCTTTGTACAATCGGATCCCCAATGTGGCCCCACCCTACTCCTCAAGAATTTGATTTAAACAAATTTGAATCTACACTATCTGAAGTTACAGCATTTTTAAGGAAATGGTTTTTAGAAGATTTTTAAAGATTTTTCTCTATATATTCCTGTAAAAATGTGTCCCCCCTTGTGACCCCATTCTACCCCGGGGATCATGATTTGAACACATTTGAATTTACACTACCTGAGGATGCTTCCACATCAGTTTCAGCTTTCCTGGCTGATTGGTTTCTGAGAAGAAGATTTTAAAATATTTACTCTATATATTCCTATGTAAAAACTCAACCCCCCAATGTGGCCCCACCCTACCCCCGGGGGTCATGATTTTCACAACTTTGAATCTACACTACCTGAGAATCTACATTACCTGAGGATGCTTCCACATAAGTTTCAGCTTTCCTGACTGATTGGTTTCTGAGAAGATTTTTAAAGATTTACTCTTTATATTCCTATGTAAAAATTCGACCCCCATTGTGGCCCCACCCTACCCCCGGGGGTCATGATTTTCACAACTTTGAATTTACACTACCTAAGGATGCTTCCACATAAGTTTCAACTTTCCTGGCTGATTGGTTTCTGAGAAGAAGACCATATTGAAATCATATGTTACGTAATTAGGGGTTTAAAGGGGCCAGAAGTCCAAAACTTTTATCATTAACATCCGAAAAAGGAGAAATATTTTGAAAAGCAGTTTAGAAGAAAAATTGCTCAGAATAATGTTGTCAACAATATGCTACGCTTAAATTTTTTGTTTGTCGCCCCAGTAAGGAGTTTAAGAGTTGGCCCCCTAAAACACATTTGTTCAGATATCTCTAGAACGGTCAACAATTCCTGAACACTTGTTGAACAAAATGTGTTTATATTTACGAGACCATTCATTTGATATCAAGAAAAAGGGGCTGGCTCCTCAAATTAGGGGCCAAGAGAGCTCTAAAGTCGTTTTATTATAACTCTTTACTGATAAATATTTTGTTATCAATTACACAAGCAAAAATGTTCATTGTACATCTGTTTATCTATACAGTACCATACCTAAGTCATATGTTACGTAATAAGGGGTTTTAAGGGGCCAGAAGGCCAAAACTCTGATCATTTATATCTAGAAAAGGAGAAATATTTTGAAAAGCATTATAGAAGAAAAGTTGCTCAGAATTATGTTCTTAACAATATGATACCTAAAGATTTTTTGTTGGTGGCCCCGGTAAGGAGTTTAAGGGTCGGCCCCTAAAAGACAGTTGTTTGAATATCTCTAGAACGGTTATCAATTCGTGAACACTTGTTGAACAAAATATGTTTATATTTACAAGACCTTTCATTTTATATCAAGAAAAAGGGGCTGATACCTCAAATTAGGGGCCAGAAGGGATACAAAGTCTTTTTGTAATAACTTTTTTGAGCGATAAGTTGTTATTATTTTTTTAATTCTCATTAAAGCAAAAATAAGAACTTATTAAGCTGAATTTAAAACTGAAATCCGATTTAAAATCGGATGATGCATTACAGAGATATAGGGGTTTTAAAATTGATTTTTCCGGAAATTTTGATTCCACATTCTTGGTTACGAAAATAGTGTTATGTTCAAAGTTAAATTAACACATGCTAAAATAATTCGATAATTGTTAAATCGTACTTAAAACATTCGATTTTGTATTTGCTAAGTCGTTCTTGAAATCGATCAGGTTTTTGTAAATTCGTAGTTAGAATCATTCGGGTTTTGTTAACTTGTACAAAGAATAGTTCGATTTTTTTCTTTTTGTTTTAGTTACATATGTTTATTGGTTTAAGAACTCTGCTTCTTAGAGGAACTTCTAGCTTTACTTTCAACATTAACGGAAGACCCACTCGTTGCTTTGCAACGAGTTTTGCTCTAGTTATTCTTTTTCTTGTAGACGTTTCTTTAATTCTGAATATCTTGCTTGTTTTTCATCCGATTTTATTCAAATTTTCAGGGTACAGTGGAAATGTAAATATCACTATAGCACACCAGATTGTGAAATCGCTACTACCGGTTTCGAGTTATTTCCCTTTAAATATATTTTTAGTGGGTCTCGTGTACCTGCAAAGGTTCCGAGTTGATCTGTAGCAAGTAGTTACAAATCTTTAATATAGACACCTTGAACGTTGTCCTTCCAGTTTTATTTGTTTGATTCACCCACGTAAACCATTTAAAAATTCAAATCGAAATTTATATTTCAAAAAATGCTAAATTTTGCTCCATTATATTGCATATTTGCTCCATTATCTTTTAGCTTTAAATATTTTCTAAATATATATAGAACAAAAGTTGTACAAAATATGAAGAGCTTTCATTTGATACCATGTAAAAGGGGCTGGCCCCTAAAATTAGGGATCTAGATCCCTTAAAATATTTGCTTTATAACTCTAAAACGGTAAATTTTTCGATATGGGCGCCGCTGCAAAAAATGTTGTTTGAGATCTTATTAATCTCATAAAAGTGTTGTTGTTTTCGGGTATTGCATAATATGAGGGTAAAAAGTAATACATGTAGACTACTCGCTTCAATTTGCGATGTTAACGAAAGTCTCAGTGCGTACAAATGACATCGTTACCACTGAAAGTGTACCGGCTTATATGGGATGCCTTAATTCATAAGAAAATGGGAATTTTTGAAAAATACACGCTTTTATCTGAGGACTATAAGCCATTTTTGTTCAGTTTTTATCGTGAACAATCCTTCAAAAAACGAGAAACAGAAAAATATAAGTATTCTTGGTTTTTTCTAGCAAAACACAAATAACGGATGAAAAAATCTACTTTTCGTTATTATACTGCATGCATTTGAAATCTATCTGAAATCTGAGCTGCGTGTGTGTACCATTACGTAACTAATCCCTCGCCCTCCGCCGAGGTGATCGATTGCGGCTGAACTACCTAGCGGTCGGCGGTTATCTAATACACAAGAATCGCGTCTTAGACATATTGGTTTATTTAGCAGCAAACACATTGAATATATTTAATTTTGATAACATATAAAAGTTTAATAAAATGTTCTGTTCTAAGCAATGTCATTCCAAATCTGTAGCATAATCAGGCATAGATCAATGGTGGGTTTTTAATTTTAAAAACAACTTCTATTTAAAGCATTTTAGTCAATATACTGCAAACATTACAAATCTTCTTGGGTTCTGAACGCAATCCATCCCTAGTCCGCAGCCAAGGGTATCGGTCGCGGCTGGACTGCCTAGCAGTCAGCGGTTATCTAATACACAAGCATATATGAGTTTATTTAGCAGCAAACCCAAGAACTGTTTTAATTTTATGCTTTTAAAGTTTTTTCATCTAAAATTGATTTAATTAAATGATAGAATGAAAATAAAGAAATCGTTTTGAAAATTAATTAATAAAAGCGGTATTAATCCAAATCAAAGGAATCGTCAGACATAGATCAATGGTGGGTTTGTAAGTCTGAAATATTATAAAAACTGTATAAATAATATTTAAGATCAACACAAACTCCCACAAGGATTATAACTTTAAATGATGATCATCCCTCGCCGAGGCGATCCCGAACGAGTGGACAGGTGATCCACCGTAGCTTCTCAGTGTTATTCCACCTAATCATACGTGCATGTTTATTGATAATTTGTACAAACGCCACTATTTAATTGATTGTGTTATTTTCATATCAACTATATTGGTTTAAAATGAAAAGATAAATCACTAACTTGCACAATTGATTTAGCATTGATTTAAACGATAGTGCATAAAACCAGATAGAAACCTGACCATCAATGAAAAAAACAGTAAGCCATCATTCCGAATCTTAACATGCAAGGCCAACTGTATATTTAAAAGATTAAATACAATACAACGCAGAGATATTGATCGGTACATGTAAAATCAACTTGTGTTTCAACTTAAGATTAATAAATTTATCCATGATTATTTCCGTTTATCAATGCTGAGACGTTTTACAGACTTAAAAAAACTTTAGAGACGATATTCACACCTTGCCTGATCAACCAATCAAAATAGTGTAGAAAGTATACGAAGTTTCCTTAATAATTTTACAAAAATTAAGCAGGTTGAAAAAAGTGAAAAAATGTGAATTTAAAAAAAATCAATCATTCTCCAAGCGTTCAAGGCAATTTAAAAACAAACCAAATTAAAATCAAAGCTCCGTGTTACAATGTTATGTTATGTATGCAGTATGTGCTGGCACGATAATAGAATTGTGCGGAATTGAGGGATTCAGTGATTATTTTGAAGAATATTCACATGAATTTTTTAACAACTTTTTTTAAATTCTAGCGGTCACAAGATCACTTTTGTAGCTCTTCTGTATGGTCGTTTGTTTCATTATAAAAAACAAAAAACAAACTCATTGTTGTGTTGCCCCACCCCCCTCCCTCCCTCCACCACCAGCGCTTTGCAATCTGTTGATTTATTTCGTCAGTCTGTGTTACTTCAATCGACCGAAAACCTCGTGTCGCTTTAGTGCACAGAGATCCGGACATAGATAGCGCCAGGTTAAAGTTTTGCTGCAGATCATTAACTATTATGATATTGAAAGCTCTTGGAAAGGGCTTTTACTGCAGTAGTCAATTGTTAAAATATAAGTTTAAAAGTTTAAGTCAAAAGAACTTAAATAATAATTATTTGTTCTCGTGTTAATAAGTTATGAAATACGTTATGCAATGCAGTCGGTCGCCAAAAATCATCAGAGTACTGCAAGTGTCGACAGTTTTCTTATTTCTTCGAAACATCTTGGAACATAATTCACTTGGCTCACAGACTAGCGACATACCTGTACATATATGATGTGTGTTTTTAAGTTATCATAAATTGATATAACCGTTAAAGTATGTTAAACGGAGAACTTGCCAGGTATGAAAATAATACTATGAAAGTGATCTTCCTTTTCGATTTTCTGAACTTTCTATTATTATACTGACAATCCAGTCTTATCAAAACCATCCCCCTTCTCCTTGCACTGTCGATAAGAAGTCATCTTCACATGACCTCTACATTTGCATACAATCTAAATATACCCCAACTTTTCACAGACATGCCTTTATCTGTTTTATGAGAAGTGTAACTCTTCAATACTCTGCAGTGTGGAGGTTACATAGAAAACAGGCATGAGTTAATTTGTCTGTCTCCTTTTGAAGAGTTCCAATTGATTTTCTAAAGTCCTGATTGATCAGAAGAAAAGGTCTTGAGAAGTAACCTCCTGTCAGACCCTGGCAAGTGTAAGGAGAAGGGGGATGGATTTAATAAGACTGATTGACAATCCTTTCTTGACTTGAAGCTGGCAACGGAAGACCTCCTTGTTGCTTTGCAACGAGCTCAGCTCTAGTTTTAATCCTCATCTAGAGGAAATTAAGGTAATCTATTAATAAATCCATGTGCATGCAGGCCGACATGTGCATCAATTTATACAGGAAATAAAAACACTCTATTTCGCTTTATAATGCTAAATATTATGTGTTAAAGAATTTTAGAGAAAAATATTGTGACATGAGTAATAACAATTTTAAAGATTCAATATGTCCAATATTTCATCGAGATGCGTTAAAATTCATGATACTAGGTAAAAAAAAAAACCCACATTTTTCACTATAATTGATAAATCTTATGGTTTCTGAAAACAAATAAATATTCTAACAAAGTTTCGTGAATGCTTTTATGTTAATTATTAATGATATTAATATAAATGAACATGTATGCATATTTCTTTCTGGTACAATATCAGTCACTGTATGATAGTGTTTTATTATTTATTATCCAGGGGGAGGGGCAGAAGGGTACTAGATGCCAGAACTTTAATTTGTTAAATAATCCAGTAAAAATTCTGTTTCTAACTCTGTTTTGTCTTTGCTATTTCGTTTTTAACACCAATTAACAGTTATCAGGGTTTGATACATTAGAATTTGTTTAAAACATTAAATGCATTTTGTACTCAGCGTTTAACATGTAAACAAATCATGGCTTGAGCTATGTTTACATAACTAGGATTTGTGAACGGTCTATTTCTATATAATCTGACAAATGAATCGATCTTTGGCTGGCTATGAAAAACACCTCGAAGAGGTATTCTAAACATCAAAATATGAAAATATTTGTCTAATGTAATGACCGTGCCCTTCAAACAGCACATATTCTCTAGTTTTGTAACTAAAATTATTGAATCAGTGTTTTGTAATTAAAGAAAAAAAGAAATATTTTGTATGGTATATACTAATCTTATCAAATAAATAATTTTAACTGGATTAAAACATTTTACACGATTGACTAACCACAATGAAACAATAGATAACATAATCATAGAAAGTATGTAGGTTTCAAAACATGTCAATTGGATTTGTTTACGTTTGAATTACAGCTAAACTTCTATAAGAATAATCTAACTATTATTTAAGATCACTTCCTATTCTTAAACAATTGATAAAATAATCTATACTATATAAAAATATTGTAAATACTTACTTCGACCTCCAGAGATGTTGATTTATCATACTTCAGTCGCCGAAATGCGCGCGCATCGAAAAAACAAGTGTGTGTTATGGCGCCCGATAAAACTGTGTGATCGCAGAACGCACGATCACATTTTACCGACCTTCTGAGGACTTTCACCAAATTTCACCACGTGATATATTTCTGCATTTTGAGTTGATTGGGACAGAATCTTTTCGAGGATCCGAAAAAGTGCTCGGAATAAATTTCCGTCCTCAGAGTAAAAGTGTTTTTTCACACTCGCATCCTCGGACAATCGGTAAAACGCACGCACGCACGCACGCACACACACACACACACACGGATGTGTAAAACAGAATAGCCCACACACACAGGTGTAAAACAGAATAGCCCCTCTACTTCGGAGCGGGGGTATAATAATGCGTATTTATGAAAGCATGTCAGCTTTTAATTGTGAACCTATCTCTTCCTCCAATTGAGGCCTTTCTTTGACATCAAGTTTTATGATATGACTTACTGTGCAAATTATCTATTCTTGCCTCTATATTGATTTCACAAATCATAGACTCCATTTTCTACAGAAGAACTATTTTTTGGGAATTCCTAATTTGGTAGAAATTTGCCAGTAGCTATAGAAAAAAATCAAAAATGTAAAAAGTAAACAGACAGATGGAAAGACATATGGAAACCATACAAAAAGTGATCGGAAAAACCCCCTTGAGTTTTCAGCTTAGGTGAGCTTAAAGTATTCGATTTAAAATTCGGAATATTGAAAAATGACCCAAACGAAGGAGCTGAAATAATACTTTTGTCTGCAGTCGTCTCAAAAAGCAATTTACAGTTTATACATACATTGTAAGGTTTGTGGTCATAAGACAGCGGTATTGCTTTTCTGTTTTTATCACAGATTACGCCACGTGAGTCTCCTATATTGGCCACAGTCAAAATATCTCCTTTCAATAGAGCAAACAGGGATGTGGTTCCTAAATACAAAAAGGAGAAAGATAAGAGATGAAGAACACTGATTATACACCAACCCAAAGATCTGTCAACAAACACTTATAATTCATGCTAAATATATAAGCATTCACAATATACTTAATCATAGATATATACTAAATAACTCATCTGATCAATTAACAGCCACTTTACATATCTGACAACATCAATTTAAATCACAATTCTACAATTGCATTTCTGCATCATGGTAAAGATAAGACAAATAGGCATTTAAAAAATGGCAATAGAAGGATGGGTAGGAATAAAACAAAATTAAACAAGAGGCCCATGGGCCACATCGCTCACCTGAACAACAGTTCCTTGTAACATTCTATTTCGTTGCATATGCTATTTCTATTTTAAACTTTGAACCCCTTTCTGGGGTCCCAGTATTGGTCCGGGGTTTATGGTTGGCTTTAACAATTTAGAATTTACACTATTTGAGGATCCTTGCATAGTAATCTCACAAACTGCAGCATTATAGTTCTCGAGAAAACTTATTCAAAACAATTTCCATATATATTTCTATGTTAAACTTTGAACCCCTCTTGGGGCCCCACTATTAGTCCAGTGATCATTTATTATTTATTAATTAAGAATCTACATTATTTAAGGTTGCTTGCATAGTAATCTCACAAATTGAAGCATTGTAGTTCTCTAGAAGAAGATGATTTTGAAACATTTTCCCTCTATATTTCTATGAACCCCTCTTGGGGCCCCAGTATTAGATTGAGGGGTACGGCTTTTATAATTTAGAATCTACACTATTTGAGGATGCTTACGTAGTAATCTGACAAATTGAAGCATTGTAGTTCTCAAGAAGATTTTTTAAAGATTTACATATATAATTCTACATTAAACTTTGAACCCATCTTGGGTCCCCAGTATTAGTCCAGGGGTCACTATTTTAAAACTATCAAATCTACATTATCCAGGTTGTATGCATAGTAATCTCACAAATTGTAGCATTGTAGTTCTCGAGAAGAAGATTTTTAAACATGCTACTTATATATTTCTATATTAAACTTTGACCCCTTTTGGGGCCCCAGTATTAGTCCAGGGGTCATGTTTTTACCAATTTAGAATCTACATAAGCCACGGATGCTTGCATAGTAATCACACAAACTGTAACATTGTAATTCTCGAGAAGAAGATTTTTAAACATGTTTCTTATATATTTTAATGTTTTTTGAACCACTCTTGGTGTCCGAGTCCGGGGGTCACGATTTTTACAAATTAGAATCTACAATAGCCAAGGACGTATGCATAGTAATATGCCAAACTTTTGCACTAGAGTTCTTGAGGAGAAGATTTTAAAACATTTTCTTATATATGTTAAACTTTGAACCCCGCCTGGGGCCCCAATTTTTTTCCGGGGGTCACAATTTTTATAATTTAGAATCTTCACTATATATACAAGCTTTTGTGTAAATATTGGCATTTCTGATGCATTGGTTCTTGAGAAGAAGATTTTTAAACATTTTCCTATGTATTTCTATGTTAAACTTTGAACCCACCTGGGGTCCCAGTTTTGGTCCGGGGGTCACGAATTTTACAATTTAGAATCCTTATTATATATATCAAAAGCTGGAACGGCCACAAAGGCGTCAAGCTGACATTTTCTTTTATATACATATCATTAATTTGAATTTCTGTACCAATAGTCGTATATCAAATAATATTAAAATAAAAAAGTATATGAATTATGTTTTGTGTAACTAAATTCGTGCATATGCAATTGCTGCTTTAAAAAGACACCAAACAAATATATTTTTGTTTGCAATTTTAACATTATGCTGAAAACTGTTCCGTTTTTAGCAAGACGTCGAAATTCTAAACGCGACGCCATGCATATTTACGCGAGAAATTACCGATTTCTGTTAATATGTGTTGTAAAAACATATCAGTATCTGTGCATGAGATTTGGGCTTGTGAACCTCAGATCACAAGTTTAAATCTGCATGCGGCCTTTTCCATTGAACTTTTGAAATTATTTAAGGAATAAGAAATCATTCTTTGAGTATTATGAGGTGATAATTTCGGTCGGGGCGTGATCAAATCCAATAAAGCCCGAAGGGCTTTCTAAAAGATTAATACTCAAAGAATGATTCCTTATTACTTATATTTATATATTTTTCAGCAGTTGTACAATTAAATATTATAATATTAATAATGCAAACCCGCTTGCGTCCCCAACAATACGTCTTTTGAATTTATTTGGCTGTATAGTACAAAATCGATTCGTAGTGTTATCACAGACACACTGGAAAATGTAAATATATGTGTTTAAATACAAAATTGTATATATTTTCGCCTATATGACCATGTATATACTTCTGATACATTATGCTACATTGTATCTTTTATAATCAAGAAACTATTCCAAGGTGTAGTGAGTCAGTTAAATACAAGTACCTTTCGCCTTCCATAGGTTATTCACCAGAGTAAAGGAAACAAAAAAAAATTCTAAAGCTTTCATACCCTTTCTGATCACAATTTTTAATTTTAAATGCACGAACAATGAACTCGAAGAAGGGGGGGGGGGGGGGGGGGGGGGTCCTCGACTGTCAGCAAGTTTGATAAGCAACCTCAATGAAAAATATCACTGAATGAAAAAGAAATGAAATGGGAATGATTAGACTGGACTTGAAAGATGTTAAAAACAAATTGGATCTGTTCATGTTTCACATTGTTTGCACACACCTATACACTGAGAGAGAGAGAGAGAGAGAGAGAGAGAGAGAGAGAGAGAGAGAGAGAGAGAGAGTGTGTGTGTGTGTGTGTGTGTGTGTGTGTGTGTGTGTGTGTGTGTGTTGCAGTGTAGTTTTCTGTTTAAACAACGTAGTGTACAAATCAACTTTCACACACTCAGTGTGTCAGAATCCTATTATACATTAAAAACACTGTAAAATACTTTATTGTTAAACATATTTCCATTTTCTTCAGACTTGAAAAACGTTATCATGCAAGCAGCACGTGGTGCAGCTCGCGGGCTGATTTGATTGACTGCAGGTGTAGCATGTGGACTTTGACTGAAACTGCTTTGTTGGATTCTATTACAATGTGCATTACTTAAACGATAAAAGGGTTATTTATATATGGAAACTGAATTAAAAACAATGTCTCATATTAGTGAATTACAAGTGAAATGTACCTCTCTCTCTCTCTCTCTCTCTCTCTCTCTCTCTCTCTCTTAGTTTCTTCAAACAAATGATGTCTAAACAAGTGTTTAAAGTGTCTGATAAAGATGAAGTCAAAAATTTTAAGACAAGATCACGGAAGGAACTGTATCTAAATGTTTAAAGTGTCTGATAAAGAGGGAGTCAAAAACTTTAAGACAAGATCACGGAAGGAACTGTATCTAAATTTTTAAAGTGTCTTATAAAGATTAAGTCAAAAACTTTTAGACAAGATCACGGTAGGAACTTTATCTACCGATCCATTGATTCTATGCGCTATAAAAATGAATAAACTACATGCACAGTGTAGGAACGGAAGTGTACAGCTTTGGGTAGCGCTGTTTGTCGAAGCGAATAAACAAATAGAAGACGTAGCTCTGCGAACAGTCGAAAATTTTAATCAAATGAATTGATAAATGGATGTAAAAAAAAACTTCCTTAACAATTCAATACGTTATGGTAATAAACTGGCACAAGTATAAAATGTTGTATTCCTTTTGCAACATTATTTTCAATGACCATTTTGACAATCAATATCAAAAGTCTTATTCCAAAATTGAAATGATTGTTATGTACGAAATACAATCATTACGACTGAATAGGGGACATGTAAAGGTAGATATATACCTCAAGAGAGACAGCTGACCTGAAGTTGGATGTCATTGCAAATAAAAGTAGAAAAATTCCTCAGAATATCATGAGTTGTCATTATTTCATACTGTACGCGTAGCGCAATTTTAAGCATATAGTTAGAATTTTACTGTACGCGTAGTTGTGCGCGTAGTTCTATGATTAAGCATTGGTTTCGAATGGTAAGTTAACTCAATAGAATGACCATTGTATGAATGGACTCATTAAAAAAAAATCAATGATGAAAAACAAATATTTTTGCTACGATTATTTTTGTAATTAGTAGTTGTTTAATCGGCCTTGCATATCCTTTTACATAGCTGTCATATGCACATGAGTGCTAAACTGAAGACAACTACTTAGGTTTTGGATTAATTAAATTTAAAAGCGGAGTACTAGTACAAGTATTTAGATACATGTATTTATATTGACAATCGGCCCAGAAACTTAAAATAAAATATACTTGCAGTATACGCAATTGATATCAAAATCCTTAATATAAAAATAGCTAGATGACATCCCGCGCAAGCGCGGGAAATAACACTTTCAAATTAATGGGCTTTGAGTTTTTTGTACACATTTATTTGTGTCCGATTTTTTTCTTAATTGGTTTTCTTAACCTTTTTTTTAAAAAAAAACGAATCTTACAAACGTAATTTCTGTCAACAGAAATATCTTGGCTCATTGTAATGTTGGAAACTACGCATACAGATGTTCATCTGCAAATCAGACCTACGTACATACTTATAAGAGCTACGCGTACAGTAAACAATATCGAGGCATGGTAAAAAAAAAAAAAAAACCTTTAGATTAAAACATTGCATTGCTTCCTCCATATACGTAGTTTTTTTGTCTGAAAGATATCATATTGGGGAAATATTTTCACAACAAGAAACAATATTTTTTTGTCAAAGAAATGAGAAACTTCTCTAGGAATTTTGATTCAATTTCTTATTGAATATTTGCACTGTTTTGATCCAATAAAAATATTTTCCAAAGAGAAATTTTAAGATTTTAAGATTGATATGACGAGTATAAACTTATTCTAGCTTACTACCGTATAAAAATCGAGATACTGTCCCTCCAGCTATTAGTTATTTACGTATTTTCAATCTACGATGAAAATACTGTACGTAGCCCTATAGCTACTTGTTCTCTCGCTTCGAAAAACAGCGCTATCCAAAACTGTACACTTCCGTTCCTTTACTGTGACATGTACATGTACATCACAAACATGTATTATAGAAAATATCAAATTTGAAATTACACAAAATAGAAAACTATATATTATTCTTTTTGAGAAAGTGCAATTGTTTAGTTTCTCTTAAGTAAATAAATAAATATTAAAGTTTGTTTAAAATGACTCAATAAAAACAAAAACGTATTATTCTTGAATGCTCCATTTTTCACGTATATATACCGGGTGTTACACGTTGTTGAGCCGTGTTGCATCGTGTTTCATAAGCTTTACTGTATGTATGATTTAAGAATCAGTGGAACAATATTAGGTGCTAACAGAATAATAACCTATCAATTAATACATTCTGCTAATCAGCTTCTCATCCAGTGTCGGTAGCGTTGTTGACGTCGATAACAATATATAACAAGAGGCCCATGGGGCCACATAGCTCACCTGAGCAACAATGGCTTTATACATGTATGGGTGTTCAAAGGATATTGTGCCATATGGCATATGGCCCCTCGGTAGAATAACAAAAAAATAAATACCGTAAAGTATCCGAATTTTACACTTATTTTTGCATACACTTAATCTTTGACATTGTACCTTTATGAAATACCATTTTTACCGCAAGAAGATCCTATGCGAGATATTAAACTAACTTTGGGTAGGGGTACACTGTTAATTTCCAATTCCCTTCATTTTAGTTCTGCCCCCCCCCCCCCCCCCCGACTTTATAAAGTGATCAAAATATATGAGCATATAGGTACATTTCTTTGTCAACTACTTGCTAGTTATTGGTTATTGTATTTTATTTAAAAAAATTCCTATATGTGAAAGAAGAAAATCGTACCTCAATGCGCTCAAACTAAAAACATTAAAAAATTTAATTGGTCTTCCCCATTAATAAACGATTGTTGTTTTCCTGGCGTGAACTCATGTGACGTTTTATAACCTTACTCACTTGATCGATGAATACACTCGAATGAAAAATGTTGTCACATGATATATTAAAGAGCTATTATAATCAATGTATTGACAGGCATATCACTCTATTTTACTAAGGCCCACCCATTATTTTCATCTTTATTAAAAAACAACAAATGGCTACAAACCAAGATGGTTTTCCGCTGTAATATTTTCTTAAGAATAGCGATAATGCATTTATCCCTACAACTAACAGTAATGTGTCAGATCTATGGAAACTGTTTTAAAGACGTCGGTTTTATTTACTTGTGTCTGAAAAACTATCAAAATTGGTGTAGATTCCATATAATTAATCGAATAAGGAGGGGCCCCCAGAAAGTAGTTACAGCATATCATCCTTTTAGCAAGACATTTCTAATGATCAACCAAAATTTCAGCGTCAATCATAGAATTATAAACAAGATACATAGCTTGGTTTGAGTCATGTTTTTGTTCACAAGAGTTCATTACATTCAACTTAAGATTTTTAAACTTGGTATTTCCTATTCAGCATAGCTGCATTTAAAATATATAAAATATAAACAAACTACAGCATGACCTCAGCTCTGTGTACAAACATAGCATTGTGCGCAATGCTCTGTATTTTGCTTATAACTTGAGGCTTGACTCTCAGATACGGTTAGTAAATATAAAATTGAAAACAATTAAAATAAAAGAAAAATGCACTAAAACAAAGAAAGAACACAGTTTATTTTTCATCATATATATACTTATATATTTCTAGCAGCGAAAATAATCTCCGTTTAGACTGAAAATGATGAGCATTTTAACAAAACATGTTGCATTAATCAATCATTACGTAGAGATCGTACCGAATTAAATGTACCAATAGTAGTACATCAGATTTTGCTCATTTTGCACAGGTACATGTAAACAATTAGCTGTCTGATTTACCGAAGTATATATTTGATTCGATACGTTAAAATTTCAAAATACAGGCGATAGTTCCCCTACGAAACGAACGAAAACCAAAAAAAGCTAAAACCACCGTCAGAAGTGAAAATGTCAACGCATTGAAATATTTAACCTCAATTTACTTCACAAAAACGGCACAAATATATATTGGATGTTTCAAATATTCCCTTCGCACATAAACTGTTGCACAACAAGCAAATTCATCTTTATTTGACCAATTTATCACGCGTCCAACATGGCTACTTCTAAAAAACTAGACTGGTTCTCTGTCTCTAACCTGGTTTTCGATATATGAAATATCGAGCCCTAAGTTAAACTGATTGACCCCCATTCTCTCTGTCTTATTATTATTTTCGTAAATTACTAAAATTTGAAACAGAATTAGCCCATAATTTTTGCAATTTATATTTTCCTTTCCATAAGGATTATTTAAGCTAAATTACTTTGAATTTGACTCAGTAGTTCTTGAGAAGAAGATTTTTTAAAATGCACCCCCATTTTTCTACAGTTTCGAGGTTTTCTCCGCTTTGAATAAAGATCGGTCTTTCATTTCTGCAATTTATATTCATCTTACCATAAGGAAGCTTTGTGCCAAATTTGGTTGAAATTGGTCTGGTGGTTTTAGAGAAGAAGTTCAAAATGTGAAAGTTTACAGACGGACGGACGGACGGACGGACGACGGCCAAAATGTGATCAGAAAAGCTTACTTCAGCTTTCAGCTCAGGTGAGCTAAAAACGTAATTAACGTCGGTAGAATATCATTTTTCGTAGGATAATCACTTTTTAAAAAAATTCAAATTGTTCACATGTGACAACCAACAAAATTTTAATTGTATGAATAAGTGATGAAATTATGAGCCTGCACGTAAACTTTAAAAGTAGTTGTCGCATGTGAAAGTGTCTAATTCTAACGAAAACTACTCATAAAACATCATAATTATAGTAACGCATTTGAACGAGCATTCCATGTTTAGCGAACATTAGTTCATAATGAAAAAATGACGTCATTTTAATGCCTGTATGATTTAACTAATATCATACTTAGTATATTGTACAACATCAATAACGCGGAGAAAGACGTTGAAAATATCGTAAATTTTGCGGCCAAATAATGACAATACCGTATCTTGTTCTTTCACGGGTTCATAATTTGAATACGAGGATACAACACATTAACAGTGTTTTCCTAATTATAATAAAACATACTTTTATTTATTTCAATTCCCGTTTGAAACAAGATTACCTATGGTATGGTTGTTTACAAACAAATCCACACCACTGCCGTATAGAGAAATATAATGCTCAACCAAACTAGCTGCAATATTGCAACAAAATCACAAGATACATTTATCACTTACATTCATTTCGGAGACCGTGCCCGATTTCAAATAAATTTACATATTAATTTTTTTTATCGGGAACGGTATCCAAATAAATAGTAAGCGATAAACTAAAATAATATTTAGTGAATTTTTACACCTTATCGTATTCATCCGCCATTTCTTAATTAAGCAAACCTGTACTTATGCAATGAGTTGTTAATAATCAGGGAGACATACATGTAGTTGGGTTTTTCGTGCACAATTTAGTTGAATAAATGGAACAAAAGTCTTGTAAACAATTTCCTATGTATTTCTATGTTAAACTTTGAACCCCGCCTGGAGCCCCAGTTTTGGTCTGAGGGTCACGATTTTTACAATTTAGAATCCTCACTATATATATAAGCTTTTGTAAAAATATTGGCATTTCTGGTGCAGTGGTTCTTGAGAAGAAGATTTTTAAAGATACACACCCTATACTCACTGTTTCGCAATTACATGTATCTCCCTTTTAAAAAAGGGTTGTGTCCTTTATTTTAACAATTTATTATCCCCTTTCCATAAGGATGCTTTTTCCAAGTTTGGTTAAATTTGGCCAATTCGTTTTAGAGAAGAAGTCGAAAATGTAAAAAGTTTACAGACGGACAGACGGACGGATGGACGACGGACAACGGGTGATCAGAAAAGCTCACTTGAACCTACGGTTTGTTAAATACAAGCTAAGTAGATGCTCTCTTAAAAAATATACTTCTCATTTATAAGACCGGTTTTAGAATATGCTGACATAGTTTGGGACAATGGTACAGATAGAGAAGTTAAAGTTTTAGAAGATATTCAAGTAACTGCTACAAGGATTATATCAGGTCTAAGAATTAACTCATCCAGGTCTGCTCTGTATGATGAATTGGGAATTGATCTACTATCAGATAGAAGAAGGGTTCACAAACTCACACTATTTCATAAAATGGTCCATGGACTTACCCCCAAATACCTACAGGATTTTAAATTTGTCTTACCTCAGATAAAAACAACTGCTTTTATGAACAGTTTTTTACCTTCTACCATAAAATTATGGAATGAATTACCTCTTCAAATTAGAATTTTACCAACTGTGTCTTCATTTAAAAATGCCATAAAAAACATATTTTTTAGAAAGCCAAACAAACTTTATGACTCTGGAAACAGAGAAGCAAATACTATACATTGTCAATTAAGAAATACTGCTAGCAATTTAAATGCTGACCTTTTCAATCATTTTTTGTGTGAAAATTCCATTTGTTATATGTGTGGTTATGTACCTGAAAATGCTTATCATTATTTCTTTGTCTTTCCTCATTATGATTTACAGAGGCAAGTCTTTATACAGTCAATAAGCAACCTACATTTAAATATCCCAATTTCCTTGGACTTATTGTTATATGGGGACTGTAGTTTGTCTTATAATAAAAATGTTGCTTTATTCAAGATTGTTCATGATTATATATTAGCTACCAAAAGATTTAAGTCTTTATACATTCTTCATAGTGTCATCCAAACAGCCGAACTGCTAGCTTACTTAAACAATTTTTGTTTTGTTTTGTACATAAATAATACCTGGTACCAATCTTTAAATTCCAGTTATTTTTCTTTTGCTTTTTTTTCTAACTTATATTTGTTGTTACATTGTACCATCACTGTTTGTCAAATTGACTGTTTAAGGAGAGGGCTCAAAAAGGCAGATTGCTTGCTACCCAATCCTTATTATGTAATATTTTTACATAATAAAATATTGTTTAAATAAAACCTTCGGTTCAGGTGAGCTAAAATCCAATAAATCTTATTTTTCTTCCAAAAATCTGTTGTCAGCGACATAGAGTTAACTAAACGTTCACATTTGAGATAATTTTTACTTTTATTCAGTGAAAAATGATTTGAGAAAATCACTTAGTGCATAAAATATGGAAACATAAATGCGATAGTAATTTATAAGATATGAATATGTATGTATATGTGTGAAACTTCTGTGCATCATATTTATTTTGGACCTTAAATCATTAAACTTAAAATCTGTCAACTATAAACAATACAATATTTAACTAGAAATGGCTCACCGGTCAAATTTGACTAGTACGAACAGGAAATGATTAATGTTGCCTCTAGAATTATTACCTAACAGCGTAGTGAAATGGGTTTCAACAATAGCAACGGATCTGTAAGTCATAAGTTCGAATCCCGCTGGGCCTTTTATAATTTTTCCTTTTTCAAATATTTTTCAAACGTTTTCTTGGGGACAAATATTGTAAAATTTTAAAATTCTAAAACGGTGAAATTACATGTATTTTGATTATATTGTTCTTTTATCCACATCAGTATCGACAGGTGTTCCATACTACCTTAAATACCTTCAAATGTGACTTATATGGCTCAGTAGTTACAGCACCAAGCTTAATATATGTTAGTATAGACTCAAGCATTTAAAAGTTGAAGGTTTCAAACTTCCAAAACTTGTGAATCTTTTATCTTTTTCTCCCTGTTCGTTCAACTATTAAACCCAACAATAGATTGTACATTGCTTAAGAATATAATTTCATTGTGAAATAAAGTACTTTAAGCATAACATTTAAATGAAATTTTCATTTGGCTGTCTATTATATTAAGTGTTTTGGTGAAATGTAGCTTCCGATAAATCAATTAAATCATTAAATGTCAAACATATATGTAAGTTAATAATTCGCTAAATCGAATCTATGCAAACCTCTTAATAAACCATTTAAGGAGGCTGAATTGGGTTTTTTTGCGTAAGAACTTCTCCTTATTTTTAACCATATGTAAAATACACCAATTCTAGTAAATTTCCGAGGTTTCAAGAAAATCTACCATCTGGTTCATTATAGGGGTTATCTCAAAATACAGGTACATCTACTATAGGGATATAGAGGAAACTGTCATTTTCCGCACGTCAAAGCAGATTTAAAAAATATTACAATAGCAATTTCTTCAAATTGAAATACATGATTAGTAATATCATTTCTACCTTATATGTAAAAAGTACTATATTCTACCATCTGGTTTTTAACGGGGGTCTTCTCTCAAAATATCAAAATCCACCAAACTTTGCTATTTATTTGGAGTATAACAAAATAAAGATTTGTGTAATGGATTCATTCAAAAATTAAGAAAAATAACCCTGAGGATAGCATTATTCTGTGTGTAAAATTTCAAAAGCGTACACATTTTCCTTTTTCTTTCGTATTATTTCTTAAAACATACTCCCAAATAAGATTCATTTTATCATAACGTCATCAAAGCACAATAACGCTCACATACCGAACAATGGAAAAATCGTTTAAAAACTTTCTTTAAAAAATCTAAGTAATTTTATCTCTATTTTGTTTATTGCGTTCAATTTCATTAATGGTAACAGAACAATTTCTCAAAAGGTATAAATACACTGTATTTTACTAGATTGCACACACACATGCGCAATGGAAACTAAATTTGGCCTCCTTAAAAACAATTTGAAAACCCGCCAAAAATCGTACATGCTAAATATAATACGAATACAGTATCTAAACTGGAAAATTTATTTAATGATGAAATCGACAGGCATTAGCACCATATTATTCGTTCATATGCTTTGCCAGCAGAACAAATCCTGTTTACATGCCATAATCACTCAGAAATTTTCTTGAATACTTACATGTATCTCTGCACCTCATTTTCTATTTTTTTATATCAATTTGTATCATATATTTAATACAAAACCAATCATGAATAGGATAAAATATTACTGGCATGTCATTTGATACAATAGCATATTAGAAAATATATGAGTGAAATATATTATATCATATTGTAATGTATCTGATTCAACCTAATTTATAATATTTTGTCTATTATAAAGTAATTATTTTAACATATATTGCACCAGTGTTAAACTTTGTTCATTGTTTTTTAATGTATATATAAATAGATAATCGACAAATATACTCCGCTGTCTACTTTTACATGTAACGCTGAAGCATTGCAATATCGTTAACAGATTTAATCAAAATATTGTCATATATGCTATACATTCTATCGATTCGGAATGTCACCAGCTGACGATATTTGAAATTAGATTAATCGGGTCTAGATTTAAGGTTGATGTATTGATCATAACCAGCTTTATATTGTTTATTTCTTAATGTTTATGCCACGGTTGTGACTATATATACATGTATATTGAATAGCGTTTAGCGTTTTCGAGACGCATATTTCTTTGATGCAGGAAAACAAGTGCTTTTTAAATCACAACTTAAATGATTTATGCTTTTTGTTTCATTCTGTCTTTATAGAGAATGTAATTGACCGATTATGAATGTTGCATATTTTTTATGGTATAATGCACATTGATAATGTCACCGAAAGAAAAACATAGAACGCGTATGATCCGTAAAACCCGAAATGACTGAGTGCATCATAAGATGCAATGTGTATACGCAAATACAAAATTAATACAGAATGAAAAGTTATCCGTGTGTCTCGAGTATACATACTGCGCAATTTGTATGCATGCCACGTTATCAAAAATATAATGACGTCATAGCGTTTCTGGTGTACATGACATGAAAAACAATGGTATTTTGCAACAGCTCTGTATTTAAAACTATCAATACTAGGATAAAAAATTAAGCTGATTCTCAAAGGACAAATTTAATTGGTCTTTCGGGCTCTTCCCTTAAATAATTGTTTACCTGTGTAAACTTGTGTGACGTTTTATAACCTTACTCACTTGATCGATGAAAACATTCGACTGGAAAATGTTGTCACGTGATATGATAAAAAGCTATATCTTAATTCAATGTATTATCAGGCATACATGTATCACTAAGGCCCATCAATTATTTTCATCTTTCCTTAAGAACAACAAATGGCTACAAACAAAGATGATTTTCTGTTGCAATATTTTCTTTAAAATAATGATAATGCAGATATCCTCATAATTATAATGTGTCAAAACTGTTTAAAAGACGTTGTTTTTATTTACTCGTTTGAAAACTACCAAAATTGTTGCAGATTTCATATAATTCATCAAATGAGAAGGGACCCCACAAAGTAGTTATAGCACATCATTCTTTTGATTTTTCTGTACACAAGTATTTAATGTTTAGTAAAACAATTCTAATGATCAACAAACATTTCACCGTCAGTCGTAGAATTATAAGCAACTTTTAAAAACTTATCAATTTGTTTAATTTAATTTTTTAATGTATTCATACATTATATAGATAAAATGTTTTGCAATTGAGTTAGCCAAGTAACACAAAATCAGTTTATGCACTTCTGTGTATTTTGGAGGCATTAGTCCTACCCTATGACCCAATTACAACAGTTAGGTAGAGGATCTTTTTGATTTTGAAGATAAGTGTAAACAAATGGATTTGCATTAATTTGGCAGAGTTATTAACTAGTTACCAACTTATTGTAATATCAACAAGAAATGTAATAAATAGCGGTTGTAATTTTCAATGCACGGTATGTGTTTGCATCACCCGTATTTATAACCTCTAAAGATAAGACAGTCGCGGGTGATTAATCACAACAGGGTTTAACTGAGGCTGGGAAAACGTCATTTCAATTACATAAATATCATTTTATTGCCTTTGGAGCTAATTTATACGACTATGAACTCAGAATACATGGCTACTTCAAATTCTCTTTCGGAGGAAATTCCGGCGAAGTTACCGATCAAAAATCAATTATTTCAACCAAAGTCGCCCCCTTGTTTGGTCCTTGTTGACACTAAAATAGAAATTAATAAACAAAAAAAATAGAGGGAAAATGCACATAATCAGAAAGAGCACAATTTATTTTTAAAATCATACATATACCTACAAATCCCCATCAACGAAAATAATGTCTGTTTAAAATGAATAGACTCGAGAAAATGATAGGCATTGTAACAAAACACATTGAATTAATCACCAATGCGACCCTAACGATTCCTCAGAGATCATACCGTTTACCAATTGAATGAAATGTCTTTTAGTACGTTGTTAATGAGTCAGATTTTATCATTTTCGCAGGTAAACAACTGCCTATTTACCGAAGTCTATGTTTGATTCGTTACGTAAAAATTCCAAATACCAGAATACTGAATACAGGCAATCGTTCCCCATGTTAAAAAGAAAAATGAAACGAAAATCAAAACAAGCTAAACCACCGTCACAAGTGAAAATAACAACGCGTTGGAATATTTAACCTCAATTTACTTCACAATAATCGGCACCAATATATCTTCCACGTTTGATAGATTATATTCGCACGTGAAATGTTGCACAACAAACATTAAAATCTTTGTAAGATTGACAACATGCATCCAAAATGGCTGCTTCAAACAAAGAACCTTGTTATCGAGATACGGTAGACTGGTCGTACGATAGACTGGCAATGCCTGTCAGAGGACCAGTCTATATCGTACGAAAGAGGCATTCCCAGTCGACGATATATGACCCCCTTTATAAGTATTTTCCTAATTATCTCAAATTTGGGAAATAATTACCCCTTAAATTTTGCAATTTATATTATATTTCTAAAGAAGAAGTTCAAAATGTAAAAAGATTACAGACGGACAGACACACGGGCGGACAGAAAGACACACAGACGACGGACAACGGGTGATCAGAAAAGCTCACTTGAGCTTTCAGCTCAGGTCAGCTAAAAATATATAAAATTTTGAGACGGGGCCGAATTTGATCACAAGTGAGCCATATTCTTTGCATCATTTAATAAAGTATCATATAAGATGATATTGTATCCCAATCACATGTAACATTTATTCTCTAATCATATTATATTATATCTTATATCATTCAAATTCACATCATACGATATGAAACAAAATTGTACGCTACATGCTGTACGACTTTAACCGACTTTGAACTGCTCCAAAAACTTAAACCTGCCAGATAACATTTGGATAATCAAGATAAAGCCCCATATTTGATGCTAGCACCGTACTTCATAATTATAAATACTAGTATTTATAATAACTTCAAATATGCAAGTTTTTTTGTTAGGGCCAGTATTATAGGTAGATTTGTGACCTCCTTTAAAGACTTTAACGTGCTAAATAAACTTTCAGTCCTCTATGGCATGTAGTATATTCAGCTTCCGAGCCTTTCGTTTATATAAATATTATAAAATGCATCATCCATCCAAGTTTTGTAAAGACTGGATCAGTGATAACTAAGACATGGTCATCACAGGACACATGCTCCAAAAACATTAATCTTCTGATTTTCTCAGATTTAGCATCTGTAAAGTCTTTCAGTATCCCCTTTAAACCATCAAGCAAGTTTGATGAAATAACTTAAAAATGGGAGCTGCTTTAGAAAACTTTAACGGGACGCCTAAGGCAAAGCATTATACTCTCTCCCTGACGTCTTCATAAACTGAAAATGAAAAGAATGTGTGGATCTTATATCAATAGACGATCGGCATATGGAGAATTTCAAAAGATCAGACACGACTCGTTGACATACTGAAATTGAAAAACACTACTACACTATTTGTACGTTTCTTGCATTCTTCTCGCATGCTATAAAGTTTGTAAGATATGATACGTTTCTTGCACGGTATGATACGCTTCTTCTACGATACAATACGTATTTCACACGGTATGGTACGTTTTTTATACAATGATACGTTTTACGTACGATGCGTTTCTTGTTCGATTCGCTTTCCATAGAGTTTATATGGTTTCTGTACATTTTGAATTTGATTTTAAATTATAACAATCGATGATCATTTACTTTTTTGCAACATATAGATTACATAAATAAACAAGAGAAAAGCTGTCAATGTGACAGCAAACCGGGTTTTGTGTAAACAGTATTCATAATCCATTTGTCAAACCTTAATTTATAAACACTACCTATCCAAAGAAATGGGGTACCCTGTATGCAATATTTTGCCAAAAATAACTAAGTTCAACAGCTGGTATTTTCCCCATATATTATCAATTAATCAAAATCCAATATATGTACAAATGATCTGCAAAACAACAACTTTCTATCTTGAAAACTGAAGAAGGAGTTATCCATACAATAGGGGTACCTTAAATGCAATATGTTCAAGTTCAACAGCTAAAAAAATTTCATTTTTTTTCGAAAATCAAAATCCAAGTAATATGCACATATCTGATATGTGTACAATTGATCTGCAAAACAACATTTTCCTGTCTTGAAAACTGTAGGAGGAGATATCCGTACAATAGGGGTACCCTTATGTCAGCCGCCCGCCCGCCATTTTCACAATTTCAATAACCGGATTTCTCCTGTGGAAAACCTGGTTAAAAATATCTAAGTATTTCATTCTGCTAGATGCCTAATAGTAGAGTATTTTTGAAAGAGAGTGAAGCATACTCACCATATGACCAATAGTGCCTACCCAAACACCTAAACCACCAACCCAAGGGTAAAAAAAAATCACAATTTTAGAAAATGGTATCTTTGCTCATTCTTATGATGCACTTAGTTTTGACTGCTCAATAGTTGTCCTAAGGCAAAACATTTTTATGATAAATGCATCATCACTACATGCCATTGAATCCCCATAAACCATGACCCTTGGGGCTGGGGTCACGAATTTCAGACGAAATGAAATGGGAAAATGCTTACTACCATTCTCTTCTACGATAATTTACCTACTAAATCATATATGGCATGCTTGGATTTATTTACATTGTACTTCTATCTGCATAAACAGCGTCCCAACATGGCGTGTCGCCTGGAAAAGAGTTCCACTCTATATGCTCATCCTAACCATGTACTTGATTTCTTGTTTGTTTCCAGCAGCAAAATAGACTTTTAAGTCAGTGATTATTTCCTGACAAATAAAGTCCCCCCTCCATAAACAACGCAAGTACTCGTGACCTGTGAAAATTTCACAAAAGAGGCATTTTTGATCCTCAAAGGCATGTACTTAGTTTGACTGCTAGATAACCAGTACTAAGATTTTTAAAAGAGGTGGTCCATATATACAAGCATTTAGTTGTATTTTTAATCAACAAAGCCCCATCCTAAACCAGAGACTCTGACCCTTGATCATAAATTTCACAATTTTGGTAAAGGTTTTCTTACTCATCATAGCCATGCATTCGGTTTGCCTGCTATATACCTATTAGTAAAGATTAAGATTTTTAAAGAATTAACGTATATTGACTATATTATTATCAGAGCCATATCTTAACAATGATTACCCTGACCCTGGGGCTATGAATTTCAGAAATTTGAGGAAGACTCCAACCTTACAGCGAAATTTCTGACCTAACAATATGGCATGGACTTTATTAATATAACAAAGAATTTTGAGCTCTGCATCTTGGTCATATCTCGATGACTGACACAAAAGTTGTGTTTCCTCACTGGAAATACCATTGAAAACATCAAAAATGAGAAAATTATAATAAAGAACAATTCAAATCATAATCATGACCTTTTAAAGATTACATCCCTACTTTAAGTATATATGAAAGCCCTAGGGCTGACTACGACACTATGTGACACATTTTTGCAAAAGGGTTTTTCATATGTGTCCCACATTCAAAAATGTTTACGCACACTGCATATGGTCATGGTAATATTAATGCTCTTTGAGCCTAAGGATAGAAGAGCTAAAATGTATGAAGTGATTTAGCTGCATTACATAATGTATAAAGTGATCTATCAGCATAACACAAGTCTAAAATGGTCAAGCAGCATGACATGAGCATGAGTTTGCAGCAGTGTTATAGCAGCATGACATGATACTGTACTTAGCCATATTGACATCTCTACCTGATATATCCAAGTTGGCTTTTGCTTCCTTTATCAGCTGGGTGTCCACGCGATTTACTTCCTCAATTATCATCTGAGTAAAGTTTTCTGTTTGCTCGTCTAGCTCAGCATTGATGATTCTAATCAATAGATACTTGAAAAGCGTTTTCTCTGTAAACTCAGCAGCAAACTGTTATATGTAACAAGAAAGGTTACTTTGTAAATGTACTTATTATCATTTCATAAACAAGAGGCCCAGGGGCCTCATCGCTTACCTGAGCAACAATAGGTCATATTTCCAATCACTTTAAATCATTTCCCATTGAAAGAGGACTAGGCCCTTCAGTTTAAACAAGAGGCTAATATACTTGTCGCGGAGTCTGATATATGCATTTATTTAAGTTTCATTCTGAAGTAGAAAAATTATAACATTGTTTAATGACGACCACCTCCCTGCCTGAAATATTTCAAAAAGAACTATGAAATCTATAATTTTTGCGAAAAACTTAAAGATCATAATAGAGTGCATGACCTGATACTGGAAAGGTGCAAGGCTGACAGAAAGTAATTTTCACATATTTTTGTTAACTTTCAAGATAGGTTTTATGTGTATATGTTTTCATAGATAAGCTAAAACAAGGTGGCTAGTATACATGTTTTATTCAAAACAACCTCCCATCCCCCATCAACCATCCCCTGGGGCAGACAGAATGTCTCCCTATGGGCATTTAAACAAAAAGAAAAACAGCTTTAAAGCTTTAATGTATTACTCACTTCTCCTGCTCCAGGTTTTGAATATTCAACCTTCATTTACCATTTAATCACCATCTGGCATTTATATCAAAATCATTTTATATGTACTGCATATCAGTGATTTTGGTTAGCCAATTATTACTTTACTATTAACAAGTCTATTTGTTTATTTAAAGGTTTAAAAACTGTTTTTGTTTCAAATGATAAAAATACTTGCATATATCGTATGATCATACAACTTCTTAATTACATTATATTCAATGAATGAACAAACAAAGGAACATAACCCCATTATGAAGAAACAAGGGAAGACACCTCCAATAACTGTTACAACTCTCCCCCTTGAAATTTCCAAATGCTTTCACAATATCCTAACTTTGATAGACAGCTTCATTATTTCTCTTTTCTAAATATGTGAATTTACTACTTCTTTCATTGAAATTCCTGAGCAGAATAAAATAATAAGGCAAATATATACCCTCAAGCCATAACCCTTGCCTTACATGTAGGTGGCATTTTTATTGTGTCAGTAGATGTTTTTTAAACATTATATACATTAACGCTAAATGACCATTTTGGCCACACCCTGTATTAAGAACCCCTATCCTATACACTATATGAGTGTTTTTGCCCCGCCCTAGATTCAAATCCCTCATTGGGAGACATGAAATTTAAAATTTTGATAGATGGTTTTATTTTCTTTCTTTATATGCAGTCAGTTTTTATTCAGTATCAGCAGAAGTAAAGAATACGATATTTTAAAAACATTAAATGCAACAACACTATATTACTAATTTGGCCCCGCCCTAGAATCAGAACCCCTACCTCAGGGGACATGAAATTTATACTTTTAATAAAGGACTTCCTGGTCTACAAAATTATGAATTTAGTTTTCCTTACAGGTGTCTGGGAGTAGAGAATATAATTTTTAAACATTATATGCATTAACACTATACATCAATTTTGGTCCGCCCTTGAGTCTAAACCCATACTCCATGGGACATGAAATTCACAATTTTAGTAGATGTTTTCCTGGTAAACATAATTATGAAGTCAGTTTTTTCTTACAGATGTGTGAGAGTAGAGAAAATTTTTAAACATTACATGCATTTACACTATATGGCTATATTGCCCCCCCCCCCCCCAAACCGGCCTGAACCCCTGACCCTGGGGCCATGAATTTCACAAGTTAGGTAAAGGAGTTTGTGGACATCATAACCATGCATTTAGTTTTTTTCCAACATCTAAAGAAGATGATTTTCTAAAATTTAATACATTTTCACTATATGGCTATATTGGCCCCACCCTAGGGCGTAAACCCCTGTTCCGGGGGTAATGAATTTCCCAATTTAGGTAAAAAAATTTCATGGAAATCATAACCATATATTTAGTTTTTAACATACATATGTATGGGAGTAGAGAAGATTTCTAAGATTTAATACATTTTTACACTATGGCCAAATTGACCCCACCCTAGAGCCAGGGATAATGAATTTCACAATTTAGGTAGATCATGGACATCATAACCATGCATTCAGTTTTTTCCTCACATGCGTAGGAGTAAAGAAGATTTTTCAAAATTTGGTTTTTTTTTCAGATTTGGCCCCGTCTGTGGCGCCCCGGGGGTGACAGAGCCATGAATTTTACAATTAAGATTCCTCTTACCATAGAGATGCTTCACACCAAAAATGGTAACAATTGGCCTGGTAGTTTTCAAGAAGCTAAAAATGAAAAATTGTTAACGCACGAATCAAGGATTTATTGAGCCCAGTTTGGTTGAAGTTGCCTCAGTGATTTCAAAAAAGAAGTCAAAAATGTAAAAAGTGAACGGACCGATAGAGAGGACAAAAGGTCATAATTGTAAAAAAAAAAAAACTTAACTAGATTAAGGACTTCCATGAAAATCGATCACATGACCTTTCTTGATGTAAGCTCTACCCATATTCATATCTATACTTTATCCTATTTTCGATTTATATTATATAAGTGATTGCTATTGTAACTTGTCATTTGACTGCCATTGAAAAATCCTTTTGAATTCATTTTTATCAACTTGAAATGGAAATCTGTCAGAAAAGAGAACAATTTTTATCTGAAATTTACAATTCCGTTTGTAATGGAGCCCTAGCTAATATTCATCTTGTTTTTAATTTGTGTCAATTGCAGTTATGTGTATATATTTTTAATGAAAATTACATTATCTGCAAATATCAATGATGCGCAAGAGATAAGAAAGGTATGTTTTGAAATCGGATACGCTACGTTGACTCATCTGTTTTGTTGATCATCAATTTATTGTCAGGAGGAAGAGATTAACAAGAGGTCCATGGGCCACATCGCTCACCTGAGCAACAATGGCTTTGTACGGGCGTTCAAACGATAATATGTCATATGGCCCCTGGGTAGATTAACAAAAAAAAAATATCCGAACTTTACACTAATTTTTGCATATACTTAATCTTTGACATATGTACCTTTATGGAATACCATTTTTACCGAAATGCTAGATATCTAAATAAATTTTCAATAGGGTACACTGTTACCTTCGAATTTCCTTTCATTCTACCTATTGTGTACCTCAAAGCGCTCAATTCCTCAAATTAAAAACATAAAACAATTTAATTGGTATTCCCCATTATAAAATATTGTTGTTTACCTGGCGTGAACTCGTGTGACGTTTTAAAACCTTACTCACTTGATCGATAAATACAATCGACTGAAAAACGTTGTCTCCTGATATGTTAAAGAGCTGTTCAATGTACTGACAGGCATATCACTCTGTTGTACTAAGCCCCCACCCATTATTTTCATCTTTATTCAAAAACAACAAATGGCTACAAACCGAGGTGATTTTCCGCTGCATTTTTTTCTTAAAGCTGAACATCACTTATAAATAGCCCCTACCACACAGGTATATAAACCATTCGATTTCGTTACACACAATTACAAACCTGAAACTTGTGGCCGACGTATAGTATTCCTTTCATGGTTTTTGAAGTGTATATATTTGTTTCTTATATTATGTGCATATTATGACCTATTGTTTTCCTTCTGTTTTATTAGGGCTTTTCGCCTTTCGGTCGAAAAGACCTATTGTTTTCGGTTTTTTAGGGTCTTCCGTCTTCAGCGGATACCCTTCTATTATTCTATTGTTTCTTTTTCAGGTTTGTTATTAAGGGCTTCCGTTTCCAACGGAAGACCTTATTGTTTTCGTAGAGTTTCTTCTTATTATTAGTACTTAATCTATTATTCTATTGTTTCTTTTTCACTTTTCTTCTCATTATTCTTTTTTATCTTACAAATTTTGTGCAGGCGATTTCTCAGAGATGGCTCGGCCGATTTCAGTCAAATTTTCAGAGTTGATGTTGCTATTTGAAGTTTTTACCGCTGTAACAATTTTTGAAAAGTCACTTCCGGTCCGAAGTTACCGTCCTTCAACTTTTCTCCAAAATGATTATTAGCTCATAGAGCTTTGCAATTTTCAGCGATGATAGACATTGCGTTTTTCCTGTGCGCCGTCACTTCCGGTCATCACCGGATGGAAAGAGCAAAAATCGACTTATTTTTTGTTTTTAAATATTTCTCTGTATTGATAATAGTGACCCTTTTACTGATTCAGAATATGTAATTTGTTTTAAAATCTTCAATGCATTCTCTAGATTTTGGGCATCAAAGTCCTAAAGCGAGAGTCAGCGTAGCTCATTCGTGGAATGTACAATGGAATGTACAATTCGTGGACATGTGCACAGGCGACCCGGGTTCAAGCCCTGAGTGACAAAAAAAATTCCCCTCCATTTGTGCTTATACGATTTTTATCTTTAAAATGATGGGTTCTGTTCTATTCCGTTTTTATTTTGTGAAAGAAATTGCAATAACAGCACTTTTCCCCGTATATGAGTATTGAGTTCCTTAGAAATGTATTAATACTGAAATAAAGTTCAAATGTTGAAAGAAAAATAGTTATTAATACAACGCTTATACTTTGTTCTAATATATGTATTTAATTTAGTAATAGTGTAATATTGTAATATTTAGAATTTAACATTCTAAGAAGATTAATACAGAAGTCACAGACCCCCCCCCAAAAAAAAAAAATCATATTATGATTTCTCAACTGCTTTCCTTTGATCTTTGATCTTTGACCTTGAATTTCAACCTAGTACCCTTCTAAAACATTGAACTAAAGATCAGACCAATTCGTTCATTTTTAACAGTTATGATTTTTTTGGCATTTGAGTTTCAATTTGCGTGCTTGACTTGTATTGTAGAAAAAAAATTCTAATTCTCGAGCTTTTCACTCAATCTAAATGAAAATTCGTGTAAATATACACGTACCTCAGACCCATTTTTTATTTTTTGACAAATTTGGAGCGATTTGAACAATTTGGAAGAAAGTCCTGAGATCAAATGACACGTATTGAATGTACGGGGAATTAAAATTTAAACTTTTTACCCGTTTAATCTGCATCGCCGATAGCTGTGAATTACTTCTAAATGTAAGAACTGTGAAAATTACTGTCATCGATTTTTTAATGAATAAATTTACATATTATAGATTTCGTCATTTCTACATTTATCAAGAATTTATCAATCCTGTAGAAATAAAACAGTAAAACAACAGCAAACGACACAAAAAATGTGTAAAATCCATCATTAATTGTTTTAGAACCCCTAATTGTCGTTAACCGAACCCGAGATCCACACCTCAAAATTCTACTTTCGATTTGACCCAAACATGGCATCTTTCAAACTGACAAGCCTTACACGGTTCAAGTACTTACTCACCTAATTTAGACCTGGTCTTTCGATGTATGTCCTTAACACGACATGTGCACACCCACACGCCCATTTATTAAGCGTTTTATATGGCACTCATTGTGTGGTCAATGAAACTCATACGCGCTGAGCGAACCCAAAGGTTGTGCTCCACTGGAACCAGGATTTGTTCTTTCTCTCTCTATCTTTATCTATTTTTATACCCGCACTTTCTAAAGAAAGTTCGGGTATATTGTTGTTATCCTGTTCCGTCCATCTGTCACGTTTTACTTTCTCAAACTGCTCTTACATCTTAAAAACCAGCAAACTGAACTCTTGGAGTTTGATTTGGGAGGTCATATTGTTTTGTAAACAAGTTTCAAAAATTCTTTCGGTAAAAACTTGACCCCCCCCCCCCCCATCATTGTGGCCCCACCCTAACCCCAGGGGTCATGAATTTCACAACTTTGAATCTACACTACCATTAGGATGCTTCCTCACATGTTTCAGCTTTCCTGGCTGATTGGTTTCTGAGAAGAAGATTTTTAAAGATTTACTCTATATATCCCTATGTAAAAATTCAACCCCCAATATGGCCCAACCCTACCCCAAGATTCATGATTTTCAAAAATATGAATCTACACTACCTGAGGATGCTTCCACATAAGTTTCAGCTTTCCTGGCTAATTGGTTTCTGAGAAGAAGATTTTCAAATATTATACTCTATATATTCCTATATAAATATCGACCCCCCCCCCCCCCATTGTGGCCCCACCCTACCCCCGAGGGTCATGAATTTCACAAATTTGAATCTTCACTACCTGAAGATGCTTTCACATTAGTTTCAGCTTTCCTGGCAAACTGATTCTTGAGAAGAAGATTTTTGAAAATTTCTCAAAAAAATTCAATAATTCCTAATTATCTCCCTTTGTAAAAGGGCGTGGTCCTTAATTCTTATAACTTTGACTCCCCTTTGCCTAATGGTGCTTTGTGCTAAGTTTGGTTGAAATTGGCCCAGTGGTTCTGGAGAAGATGTTGAAAATGTGAAAAGTTTACAGACACACAGACGGACAGACGGACAGACAGACGACAGACAAAATGTAATCAGAATAGCTCACTTGAGCTTTCAGCTGAGGTGAGCTAAAAATGACATTTTTTCACAAAATCCTTCTTCCTCGAACTCCTTTAACATTTTCAACAATAGACAATTCGTCTCTTGGAGTATATTTTGGGGTGTCCTATAGATGCCCAATAAGGTTTTAAAAATTTAAATTTCATCCAGGGAGTCGTAGCTGAAAATTGACGTTTGTCACTCCTAAAAAAAACCTACTTCCCAGAACTCCTCTCATGATTTAATGAATAGACACATCATTTCCTGGGGTATGATAGGTGAAAGGGGCTGTCGTATAGTTGTGCAATAAAGTTTTAAAAATTTAAATTTCATCCAGGGAGTCAAATAGTAGCAGAAAATTGAAGTTTACCACTCTAAAAAAAACCTGCTTCCCAGAACTCCTTTCATGATTTAATGAATAGCCACATCACTTATAGGGATATAACAGGGGCTGAACTATATAGATGCGATTAGGTCTTAGAAATATAAATTTGATTCTGAGGGTCAATACTATCTGCAAAATGATGTTCCGTTCCATAAAAACCTAATTCCTGGACCACCTCTTATCTCTTGTGATTGAAATAACGTACCATGAGATGCATAAGGAGGAAGAATATATATGTTTTAGGGGTGGGGATTACAAGCATTTATTTCAAGTTATTTGATCATTTCTGATTTTGTGAGTGTGGGTGGGGTTAGGGTGACCCCCAGAGGCCATGACCTACTAATACCACAAACAGATTTGCCTTGATATGGCCATGGTTCAAGAAACAAAAATATATATGGTCGGGATTTCGATGATTTCGAGGATATTTTTTAAATTATTCGACTATTCATGTTTTCAGGGGCAAGTGGGTGGGGAGATTCAGAGTCTCTTCTCACATTTTTACAGTAGCAAAATCATTTCTTGATTATTTTTTTTGTATGATGTCAGATGTACATAAAGAGATTTGGGAAATTGCTTTTTCATCTTAAAGACAAACAAAATGTTATATATAATTGTGGAAATTATAAAGTCAGTCAACAAAAACCTTGGTGTAAAAAACAAAGCAGGGTCATCATTGGGCTAGGGATAGGAATTACACTACATATGAATAAGATAGGTTACTTGATTAATTCTTACTCTGGAAAGTCACTAGGCGTCTCAAAGGGGCCATAACCTATATACATGTACCAATTATGTGCAATGACACAAGGAGCAAGAATGAATATTGTTTAGGGGTGGGGATCTGAACAATTATTAAAATATATTATCATTCCCTATTTCAGAGAAGGGGGGTGGTGGTGGTTTAAAAGCAACTCTTGAAGGGGGGGGGGGGGGGGTGATCCAAGGGGCAGGGGCCAATTTGTCTTAAATGTATCTTGACATGATCAGCGGAATTGGACAGAATGATCACTATAGGGCATCTGCAGAGTGGGGCCCTAAATAAGTTCTTAATAGTTACAAAACCTATCTTCAAAAAATATTGATAATATGTTATACATGTATTTAGAAATGTCTATATTTTCAAAATGATTAACAAATTAATGAGTCAAAATGAGTTATAAATAATCGATTGGCAATCCTGCAATTGATTGCCATCCTTAGTATAATATCACATGTAATTTTTTTTTATATCTAATTATACATGTATATTTGTAAACAATCAGGATTAAAATGCACAAATTTTCATGAGTCATAAATCTTGACATACCACATATATCTCTTGACAAAAAAGAATAAGCAAAATAAAAGAAAATTACAGTTATTAACTCTTTTTCTATTACTGGTGTATGATGATGGGGTAGGGGGTAAAATGGAAAAGAAAAACCCTGCAGCATGCCTTCATTCTCATTAGAAACGTATATCTAATCCACACATCCTGGGGATGGGGAACGGTTAAGGCCCCTTCCCCTTCCTCCCTATTATAACTCATATAAACATGGTATTTAATACCCAAATTTAATACAAAATGTTACAGTATGATACAGTATGCTGGCAAAGGGAGATCACATTTTAAAAAGTGAAAGTAAAACTTAACTGTTTTGTATACCGGTGTCTCATAATATTGCGCTACTACATGTATTATACTTACCTATATTGGTCAACATCATAATGATAATCCAATCTTAATTCAGGTTAAATGTGCGAGATCGTAATCTGAGAATGGGGCTAATAAATTAAACTGTTGAACACGCTAAACTTCTATAGTTATGAACAGAATAAAATAGATATTATAAGTTAAAAGATTTAAGTCAAAGATCTTAAATAAAATTGGTTCTCTGCATTAGAAGTTAGGAAATACGATTATATGATGCAATGTAGTCGGTCGCCATAGAAATCAGAGTACTGTAAGTGTCGATAGTTTTCTTATTTCTTTGAAAGACCATTTTTCACTTGGCTTACAAACAATAACATAGCGACATATTTTCCTCCCAAAAAATATATGCAATTCTTAAAGTTACACTTAAGTGAGATAAATATGTGTTCTTGGGGATTTTATTTATTTCTATATGCACATTGATAAAAACATTTTACTGAAGCTGTGTAGTATGGGATAGTAATGCAACTTAATTGACTGAAAACCAAGCAGAATATATTATTTTTACATCTGGCCTGTCAAACTAGTAGATTGTAAACTTGTAGCTTGTTAACTCAGAAATAATCTAGAACAAAAAAAATAATGTCTTTATGGCTATTTCTCCTCTTCTTATTTATGTGTATGAGTCCATAAAGGTATTTTTGTTTATGTTTCATCATATAAAAAGTGTTGGGTTTTTTTTTTACCTCAAACTTAGAACTGTAGAAATTCAGTATCTTAACTTTTCAAAAGCTTTGATACCTTACCACTTGGAAATCATGTAGTGATGCAAATTGTTAAATGTCAATGGGGAGACATCGTCAGAACCCACGGGTTTCCTATCCGTTATACTGCTTTTAAGGTAGTGTAATGGATAGAAAACTCGTGTGTTCCGAGTGCAAATGTACATACAATGCATTAGTCAATACATGTATATTTAAACAGTACAAAATATGAATAACTAAAACATATACATGTACACATGTATATGTGATTTGATAGAAATGATAGTAAAACATAGGTCGTTCTTTGTGCCGCACTAAAGTGGCGAAAAGGATTTTTATACCCCCCGCAAACGAATTCTGGGGGGTATATAGGAATCACCTTATATAGGAATCACATTGGAAGTTATTACTTCACAAAAATATTGCTGATGACCTGACGGTCTGTAATGACCTTGATGCAAGGTCATTTGGGCAAGGTCACTGGCAGGAAAAGTGCAAAATTCGTGTCCTGTCCATATCCTAGTTTCTTATGCAGAAACATTGCAAGTTCTTACTTCATACAAAGATTGATTATGACCTGAGGGTGTTTCATGACCTTGACCCAAGATCATTTGGACAAGATAAAGGAAACTGACAGGAAAAGTGCAAAATTCGTGTCTGGTCTATATAACTTTTCTGGAATAACATTGAAGGTTCTAATTCACACAAAGATGGCTTATAACCTGAGGGTGTGAAATGAGTTGTCCCAAGGTCATTTTGGCAAATTCAAGGTCAGTGGAAGAAAAATTTCATATTCTTAATAGAAATGATCAGAAGCTAAAATTTGACACAAAGATTGCTTGTGACCTTAAATATGTTCTGACTTGAGCTTTGGTCATTTGTGCAAGTTCAGTGTCACAATAAGAAATAGAAGCATCAATTATTTTCTAGTAGAGAAATACTTGTTATGAATTTTTCTTAGCGGGGATATCATTTGTTAGCTTGCTCACAGTACCTCTAATTGACCCAGTGGGAGCACTGCTCCCCCCTTCCTCGCAACCAAAATTTTCCTTAAATTGACATTTAGAAAATTGGATTTTGGGGCATTGCCCCCCCCCCCCCCCCCCCTCCCGCACACACACACACACTTTTAAGGAGTGAGCAAATTTTTTTTTCGCAAATTTAAAACAAAAGCATATTAAACAATAGAAGATACAGCTGCCTCACAGCTTTCCCTCCACTACCACCACCACGGATTAGGACTTTGAAGATTTGCTTGTCAAGATTTCGGATAAATATGTTCCCCCTAGCAAAAACGATACTGAGTGGCTGTATGGCCTAAAGTTATAAGGAGAATTGTCCCTCCTGCTGAGCACCTCTCGTATAGCGCACCCTAAGGCGGGAGAAGGCGTCATCGTTTATTTACAATTTGTGTTCGTTTCAATTGTTTAATTTTAACACTGTCCTTTACATAAATCATTCCCTTAGTAAGCAGTAGAGCTGTAAGTATGAGTACAGGGAAATGTTTATCAGACATAACACTGTTTGTTTCATGCATTAGCGCAGTGGAATTTGTGTTGATAACACTTTGATATAAGGCTAGGCCCAGTTTGTATCGTGTAATCAGTTGTACATAAATGTACATTGATCACTTTGTGTTTGTGTTCGGAATAATTATATACATGTACATATATGATGTTTTTTTTTTTAAATTATCCTAACCTGATGTAAACATGAAGTAAGTTAAACGGAGAACTTGCCTGGTATAAAAATAATACTTTGAAATTGAACCTCATTTTCGATTTTCTGAACGTACTATTATCATATTGACAGTCTAATCTGATTAAAACCACCCCTCTTCTAATACTCGCCAGGGTCTAATAGGTATCGACAACTGGTTATCTTTACAAAACCTTCACATTTGCATACAATCTAAATATACCTCTACTTACCAAAGGCATACCTTTATATGTTTAATGTTTAGGTGCATGTCTTCAATACTTATTCTGGAGGTTACATATAAATGGACATGGATTAATTTGTATGTCTCCTTTGAAGAGTTCCTATTGATTTTCTAAAGCTCTGATTGGTCAGTAGTAATGTTCGTGTGAAGATGACCTCCAATCAATACCTGTCAGGCCCTGACAAGTGCAAGGAAAAGGGGTTGGTTTCTATCAGACTGTTTGACAATCCTTTCTCCACTCGAAGCTGCAACGGAAGACCTCTTCGTTGCTTTGCAACGAACACGGCTCAAATTTGTGTTATTTTTGGTTCTCCTTCTTTGATCAGATGTACATTTAGGTACTTTAGATTAAAAAAAATCCTTAAAACAAATTATGATTCTGTAACTCTAAGTAATGTATGTACATTAACATGAGACCAACTTTTCTTATTGTTTTGTTGGAGGTTAATTTTTATAAAAAATTGAGTCGGGCGGTCAATTTAACAAAAAATAAAATTTAATATAGATTTTATGCAGTCGACTAAAATAATAAAAATATCAAAATGAAGGTTTATTTTTTATTTTCAGAAATCATCCCAATTCGGTTATTGACATTTCATTTAGAAATTGGTATCAATTATACTTACTTTTTAAAAACAAATAAAAAGACAAATACATTATAGTCGACTACTTTCAAATAAATAAAAATTATGTTTTTATCACATAATTAATTAAATTACAATTCATTACAAATTGACTCACCTAATTCCTAAAAAGTTTTGAATGTTAGTTAAAAATCTTAAGTTACAAATATCTTACGAGTTAAAAAAAATTGTAGATATTTTTATTCTCTATTCAAATAGAATTAATTAGTATTAAAAGTATGATTGTATTTAATTCTATATATTGTATATTGCTGATAAAAACTCTGTCTCTTATTATCAATTGATTTAAAAATCATATGGGTCAAAATGACACGGACCGAAACGATCAGGGTTAGATATAAGAAAAGCACCCATTCACATTGTTTACATTCACAAATTAAAAGTGAAAGTAGTTGGTTTAAAATTACTTTTGGCTGTATATATACTTATCGCTCGATGTAGGAAGTTTTGTTTCTATAAGATCAAACATTTATGCATTGTCAACATTCTATATGAATACAAAATAATCTGTTTTGCAGGCAGGTATATTTATTAAACAATTTTTCATTGAAATGCCATTGATTGTGCATTTATTTTTCTTGTGTCTTCATCTGACCAGTTTTATACCAAGCAGTTAAATAGCTGTTTTCAGATAACTGCATTTTCAATGGTCTGCAACTCTCAGTGAAACACCAGTTTTCTATTTCACTTCAATGCTACTGTTTCCCAGTAAAATACCATTTATTTTCAGAAACAGTTAAATGGAATTCTTATACACATTTCTAGATTTACATTGTATTTCCAGCTGAGTTGCCAATCTGGGTCACTGGCCTCTGCCAGATAAACTGACCACTAAGAATTAAGATCACTGCATTACAGGAAGTTGAGTTGCAAATTTTGAATGTTCATCTTGAAGCCTAAATGTGATGTACATTGTCAGGAAAATGTGTTATCACTGGGCATCTAGCTCTTTCTTGGCATATTTATAAAGTGAATTTATGGAACTTTTTATGGGGATATATTCTTAGTCACTTGAGGTAATATTTTTGATATCAAATTCCTACACTAGTATGATTTGATAAAAATATTAATATATTTGTGTAAAGACTAATTTTAAAACATTTACACACTAGCAAGTGATTTAAGTGTTGCAAGCAGCTACTGCATGGATGTAATGAAAAAAAAAAAAGAGTTCTATAATATAGCTTCATGCATGTCTAGCATTTGAGATTGTATTTGGAAGTCAATAAACTAGTAAATAATTAATGCATGTAAATATGCATGTGCATGCATGAGAACATTTAAATAATATTTACTTATTATCAAGCACAATTAAGTTGTCCTTATTTATTAATGCTCTTATGAATTTTGTACAGTCACATGTTTAACAAGCAGTATGTATACATATTATAAAGGGAGATTTGAATTCTATTGAGATTTCTCTGGGTCAGTATTCTGCAAATTGTTCAGAGTTATCTTATGATGTAACTTGGTCTTGACCTACTTATCTTCTATAAGGCAATCAAATAATAATCAATGGAAAATCAATTGGTGTTCAATGCATTTGTGTAAACCATCCATTTTCCATTAATTTAGCATTGAAAGATATGACCTCATTTAACTGGTGCAAACTAATTTGCATAAGTATTCATTTTCAATGGTGTTTCAATGGACTTTCACCGTGTTTTCACTGTGTTTTAACTGGAAACAGGAATTTCAATGCGTTTTCTTGGTAGACAATATATAATGCCATTTTATGTGAGATCTTGGGAACTGGAAAAGCAATGGGGTTTCAATGTTCAGAAATAAACTGCAGAAATAATGGAAATTCAATGCCATTCTTTTCTGTAAGGGTAACTATCGCATGCGTTTCGGTGCAAGTGTATTCATCCGCTGAAACCCAGACAAGTATTTTACAATAAAATATGAACATTATCAAAGACATCAACCTATTTTTTATCTGCCAACTCGTTATATTGACGTACAGTTCTGCTCTAAATGGAAGTATGTCATATTTTATTCTTCAAACACAAAAGAAAACTTTGCACTCATTTCCGCGGATTTATTGATAGCATGAGTTGTTCAGCTCCTAAATTAAAATTTGGCAACTTCCGGCCGTGCGATCCCTAGATGGCGTTCGAGCTTTGCTCGACGCCATAAAAACGTGAATCGCCTTCCCTCAATAATGCTTTGTGCCAGGTTTGGCTGAAATTGCCCCAGGGGTTCTGGAGAAGAAGTCAAAAATGCAAAAAGACTATGGACAGATGGACAGACAGACGGTCGTACAAACTAAAATAAAGGTTTGGATGTCCTGGCGATTTGGTTCCTGAGAAGAAGATTTTTAAAATATCCCACACTTTTATCACTCTTTCCTAATTACTAATTATCGCCCCTATAAAAGGTACCAGGCCCTTCATTAGAGCAATCTTGAAAGCCCTTCTTTAAAGGATATTTTTGTCAAGTTTGGTTGTAATTGGCCCAGTGGTTCTGGAGAAGAATATGAAAATGTGAAAAGTTATAACGACAACAACAATAACAGACAACAAACAAATTTTGATCAGAAATGCTCATCTAAGCCTTTGGATCATATCTGAGCCTTTGGCTCAGGTGAACAATTTATAAGAGCAGAAATAACCTTTTCACGTGAATATAAGGAATATATATACCTCTCCACCATGTCCATCAAAAATGCCAAAAAGAGATATCCCAGTTTGTTCGAGGTCACTGACAATGTTAAATCTGTCCTCCATATGGGGCCGCCTTCCCTGAAGTGCATAGGCAGCAGCAAGTTCTTTTTGTAACTCCCATGCCACACGACCTAACTGCTCTGGTGGGAAATGGTGCATGGGATTCTGCCAATTATTATAAAATGTATCTATTATAATAATCATCATGATTTATCAAAATTATTACACTATGTACATAACATTCCAAGAAATGACAGGTCCAATTTAAGTCAGTTACCAATTACTAGTCTATTTTTAGATTAATGCAAAGTAAATATCTTGAGAGTCAGCAAATTAAAGGGGCAAAATAAAACCCTTAATCACAGGGACAAAGCCCGTTTTGACATTAATTTCAATGCAACTATAATGTCAAAACGGGCTTGGTCCCTGTGCCCTTAATAAAGAAAGAAACTACTTATTTTTAACTAGAGCCGTGCTCATTGCAAAGCAACGAAGAGTTCTTACGTTGAAGCTTCATGGCGAGAAATGACTGTCAATCACCAGAGACATACATGACTATCTTTGTTATAATTATCTATGTCTCTGCAATCACTGATTAAAACCAACCCCTTCTCTTTAAACTTGTCAGGGCCTGACAGGTATTGATAGAAGGTCATCTTCACACGACCATTACTTCTGACCAATCAGAGCTTTATAAAATCAATTGGAACTCTTCAAAAGGAGACAGACAAATTAATTCATGTCCGTTTTCTATGTAACCTCCAGATTGAGTATTGAATATTTGCACCTGTCATTAAACAAATAAAGGCATGTCTTTGGTAAGTAGGAGTATTTTTAGATTGTATGCAAATGTGGAGGTCATTTGAAGATGACCTTTTATGGATACCTATCAGGCCCTGACGAGTGTAAGGAGAAGGGGACTAGTTTTAATCAGACTGGATTGTCTATATGATTATAGTCAGCTCAGAAAATCAAAAACGAGGCTCAATTCCAAAGTATTATTATCATATCAGACAAGTTCTCCATTTATCTTACTTCATGTTTAAATCAGGTTAGGATAACTTTAAAAAAACACATATATGTTCATGTGCATGTATAAATTCATTCCGAAGAGAAACACAAACCGATAAATACGTTTAAGTAATACCGATGACACGATACAAACTAGGCCTAGCCCTATATCATATGTTTCATAAACATTTCCATGTACTCATACTTACAGCTCTACCGCTTATATATGGAACAATTCATGTAAAGGGCATTGTTAAAATTAAACAATTGAAACGAACACAAATTGTAAATAAACGATGACGCCTTCTCCAACCTGAGGGTGTGCTATACGAGAGGTACTCAGCGGGAGGGACAACTCTCCGTATAATTAGGCCATGCAAGCACTCAGCATCGTTTTTGCTAGGGGAACAAATTTATCCGAAATCCTAAAATCCTAATCCGTGGGGGGGTGGGGGTTGTGAGGCAGCTCTAACATCTTTTGTAAAATATGATTTTGTTTTAAATTTGCCAAAATTTGTTTTGCCTTCTTAAAAGTGTGTGTGTTGGGGGGGGGGGGGGGTACAATGCCCCAAAATTAAAATTTCTAGATGTTAGTTTAAGGGAAATTTTGGTTGCGAGAACGGGGGAGCCGTGCTCTCACTTGACCAACTAGAGGTACTGTGAGCAAACTCACAATTGATACCCCCGCTAAGAAAAAATCATAACTCAAGTATTTCTCTTTTTGAAAATAATTGATGCCTCTTTCTACTGTAGTGACATTGAACTTGCACAAATGACCAAAGCTCAAGTCAGAACATATTTACAGGCCATAAGCAATCTTTGTGTTAAATCTTAGCTTCTAATCATTTCCATTAAGATAATGATTAGATGACACAGACAGAAATTAAACATTGTTTTAAAATATGACCTTGAACTTGTACAACTTACCCTGGGTCAAGTTCATGAGATATCATCAGGTCATTAGCAATCTTTACATTAAATATAAACTTCCATTGTTTCTCCTTAAAAACAAAATAAAGCAAACACATTGTGAACTTTTCTTCCAATGACTTTGAATTTCCAAAATGACCTTGGGGCAAATTATTACACACCCTCAGGTCATAAGCCATCTTTGTGTAAATTAGAACTTTCTATGTTTTTCCACAAAATGATATGGACCGGAGACAAATTTTGCACTATTCCTGCATTGAAAGCAGTGTAACGGATAGGAAACCTGTGGGTTCCGACGATGTCTCCCCATTGACATGTGTCATTTTGCATCACTTCATGATTTCCAAGTGGAATTCTATCAAAGCTTTTGAAAAGTTAAGATACTGAATTTCTGCAGTTCTAAGTTTGAGGTAATAAAAAAAAAACAACAACACTTTTTTATATGATGAAACAAAAACAAAAATACCTTTATGGACTCATTCCATAAATAAGAAGATGGAGCGAAAACCATAAAGACATTATTTCTTTTGTTCTAAACTATTTTTGAGTTAACATGCTACAAGTCTACAATCTCCTTTTTTTGACAAGTCAGATGTAAAAATAAAATATTTAATGGGTTCTCAGTCAATTAAATTGCATTACTATCTCATACTACAAAGATTCAATAAGAAGAGGCCCAAGGGCCACATCGCTCATGAGCAACAATAGCCTTAACTCTGATTACATTAGCACTACAGTATCAAAATCAAAATATCTTGACAACTAATTACAGTAGATCTTGCACAAAATTTTTTAAAAATCTGCCAATTTTTATCCACATATTTAAATGGTAAATACCAATCCCCTTTTGTTGTTGTTCATGTAAGAAGATTTTTCTCTATTCCTATATAACCTCCCCCCTCCCCCCAACGCTTTGTGGCCCCACTTTTCACTAGGGAATCATAGTTTGATCAAACTTTAATCTGCACAACCCGTGCTTTCAAACAAGTTACTGCTTTTTGGACTGAAAACTTTACCAAAATATTTTTTTAAGATTTTCTCTAAATATTCCTATGTAAAAATCCATCCCCCATTGTGTGTGTGTGTGGCCCCACCCTACCCATGGGGACTATGATTTAAACAAACTTGAATCTACACTATTTGAGGATGCCTCCAGACAAGTTTGAGCTTTTATGGCCTACTAATTTAAGAAGAAGATTTTTAAAGATTTTCTCTATATATTCCTATGTAAAAATCCATCCCCACATTGTTGTCCTACCCTAACCCTGGTGACCATGATTTAAACAAACCTGAATCTACACTATCAGAGGATGCTTCCACTCCAATTTGAGCTTTTCGGGCCTAATAGTTTTTGAGAAGAAGATTTTTTAAAGATTTTCTCTTTATATTCCTATGTAAAATTTCATCCCCCATTGTGGCCCCACCCTACCCCTGGGGACCATGATTTGAACAAACTTGAATCTACACTATCTGAGGATGCTTCCACTCCAATTTGAGCTCTTCTGGCAGAACAGTTTTTAAGAAGAAAATTTTTAAAGATTTTCTCTATATATTCCTATGTAAAAATTAATCCCCCCATTGTGGCCCCACCCTAACCCCGGGGACCATGATTTGAACAAACTTGAATCTACACTACCTGAGGATGCCTTCACACAAGTTACAGCTTTTATGGCCTAACAGTTTTTGAGAACAAGATTTTTTAAAAATACCAACAAATTTTCAATAATTCTAAATTATCTCCTCTTTAAAGCGGGTGTGGCCCTTCATTTGAACTAACTTGAATCCCTTTCACCCAGTGATGCTTTGTGCCAAGTGTGGTTGAAATCTGCCCAGTGGTTCTGGAGAAGATGAAAATGTCAAAAGTTTACGACAACGCCAACGCCAACGACGACAAACAATGGACAAATTTTGATTAGAAAAGCTCACTTGAGCTTTCAGCTCAGGTGAGTTTTTAAACAAAGTGCATATAACAATACATTAAATCCCCAAGAACACATATCTATCTCACTTAAGTGTAACTTAGAGAAGTGCCTATATTTTTGGGAGGAAAATATGTCGTTATATTATATTCTGTAATCCAAGTGAACAAAAGTCTTTCAAAGAAATAAGAAAACTGTCGACACTTGCAGTACTCTGATGATTTCTATGGCTACCGACTGCATTGCATTATGTAGTCGTATTTCCTAACTTCTAATCCAAATAAATTTTATTTAAGATCGTTGACTTAAAACTTTTAAATTATATATTTTATTCTGTTCATAACTATAATAGCCTAGCGTTTTCAACAGTTTTAATTTAGTAGCCTCATTCTCAGATTACGATCTTGCACCTTTAATGTGAATTAAGATGACTCACTTCATTTAACAATTGACCACTGCAGTGATAGCACCCTCCAAGTGTTACCCAATTACATATCAATTGATGACCTGCAGATATAAATAACCTTGGACTATATATGTTCTGAGCTGTGTGCACTGAAGTGACGCGAGATTTTTGGTCGCACTTGGGGATTGAATTAACACAGGCTGACCGAATAAGCAAACAGGTGGGAAAGTAAAACGCATAAACGAGAAAATTTACACACGAGGAGTCACCAAAAATTGATTTTTGCCATATTTTGATTTCTTTTCGCCTATTTTGAAAAAATTAGCCCGAGCACTAGGTGGGGGTGGTTCAACACAGCACTGAGTTTGTTTTCACAATGAAGCAAATAAACATGTAGAAGTAGTACAAAAGTGATCATGTGACCGCTAGAATCTAAACAAAACTTGTTAAAACTCATGTGAATATTTTTTTTTAAAACACCCAATCCCTCAATTCCGGATATTTCTTTTATCGTGCCAGCACCTACCGCATACATTTAACATTGAAACACGGAACTTTGATTTTAACTTGATTTGATTATTAAACCGCCTTGAACGCTTAGAGATTGTTCATTTTTTTATTCACTTTTGCTTTGTACATGTACACCCTACATCCAATCTCTCTCTCTTTCTCTCTCTCTTTTGCAACTTTAAAACTTCTATTAATTTCTAAAACTCTCAGCATAAATTAAGTTATAGTTAGAGTACGAGTTTCCTATTTTATCAGAGATACAGGGGGCTTAAGGCGAGAGCGATAGCTCGAGCCGGGCCCCGCCCTGTATCTCTGATAAAATAGGAAACGAGTATTCTAAATGACTTGTGACTCCACCTCAAATTTTAAAAAAAAGTTTATAACACTTTCCCTAATAAAATGACCAATCATAAATTATCATTCCACTGATCACGCAATCAGATGACCAATCAGATATGTTTCATTTAGCTGATCACGCTATCAGACTTCAACTTTGACATAGTAATTGATTATAGCTTGTTTGTGAATCAAACACATCAACTTAAATTTGGAAACTGGAGTTCCTTTTTAGAAAGATGTTTTTATTGCAATTTTAATCTTGTATGGCTTTGGAAAAAGATAATTTCATACAAACAAGAGGCCCATGGGCCACATCGCTCACCTGAGCAACATTGCCTTGTACATTGTAGAGCGTTCAAAGGATATTGTGCCATATGGCCCCTCGGTAGAATAACAAAAAATAAATATCTGAATTTTACACGTATTCTTGCATACACTTAATCTTTGACATATGTACCTATATGGAATACCTTTTTTACCGAAAATAAGAAGATCCTATGCAAGATATATATATCGCTCAACTCCAATATAAGGATAAAGTAGTCCTTTTTAAATATTGTATTGAGGTATTCCTACATCACATACAGATATATGATTAATAATCGATGATATTTCCACATGTTCTAATGTCAACCAGGGGACAGGTCGATGGTTGACAGTTGACATTTTCCATATTATACTCTTCTGTCGACCAGGGGACAGGTAGAAGGTCGACAGTTGACACTTTCCATAACATTATCTACTGTCGACCAGGGGACAGGTCGACGGTTGACAGTTGACACTTTCGGGGGACATGTTGACTGTTGACACTTCCATTACACAATCTACTGTTGACCAAGGGACAGGTTGACGGTTGACAGTTGACACATTCAATAACATTCTTTCGTCGATAAAAGGACGGGTTGACGGTTGGCAACTTATAATGGAAAGTGTCAACTGTCAACCCTCAACCTGTTTCGCAGTCAACAGTAGATGCTTTCCATAACAGAATCTACTGTTTACCGGGGGATAGGTCGAAGGTTGACTGTTGAACATTTCCATGGAGAAATGGAGACTACATTACTACTTTCAAATTTACAAGCTTCCGCATAGGGACTACATACCCTTATAATGGAGCTGACCCATATATATCTAAATTTTTGGTAGGGGTACACTGTAAACTTCCAATTTCCTTTATTCTAGTCACCCCCTCACTTTATAAAGCGATCAAAATATATGAGGGCATATAGGTACATTTTCTTCCTCAACTACTTTATAACCTTACTCACTTGATCTATGAATGCACTCAAAAAATGTTGTCATGTGATATGTTAAAAAGCTATTCCAATCAATGTATTGACAGGCATATCACTCTATTGTAATAAGGCCAACACATTATTTTCATATCTATTCAAAAACAACAAATGGTTATAAACCAAGATAATTTTCCGCTGTAATATTTTCTCAAGAACAGCAATAATGCATTTTAATATCCCCATAACAGAAATGTGTCAGAACTATGGATACTGCTTAAAAGATGTCGTTTTTATTTACTCGTGTCTGAAAAACTATTAAAATTGGTGCAATCTAATTAAGATTAGATGTGTAGCGAGTAAGCGAGGGGATCTAACATCTAATTTAAATTAGACTGAAATTGGTGTAGATTTCATCTAAATTCATCGTATAAGGGGACCCAGAGAGTAGTTACAGCATATCATCCTTTTAATTTTTCTGTACAAGTATTTAAAGTTTAGTGAAACATTTCTAATGATCAACCAAAACTTCAGCGTCAATCGTAGAATTATAAGTAAGACACAGAGCTCACAATTCTGCTAGGTTTGAGTCATGTTTTTGTTCACATGAGTTTATTACATTCAACTTAATATTTCTAAACTTGATATTTCCTAAAAAACAAAAGAACAGCTAGATTACTCTCTTTTATAAACAGTGAAATAAAAGCAGAGGAATAGCAATTTTGGAGAAATGATATGGTTAAATTGCAATTGGTCCTTGGCCGTTCGAGATAAACTAACTTCAGTTGTCACACATGCTCTCGCTTTTTAAGACAAACAATATTTGATGCTTATTGATAGACTGCTTCATTAAATTGTCCCAATGACCTGAAGAGACCACATTAAAGAGGAGACAAATTTCATTTTCACAGGGTATTGAGAGATGCTACATAATTAAAGTTTTATTTTACTGTAGACGCAATTATAAGGGTGGTTTACACTCCTTCATACTGGAAATTTTATTTTTGATACTTGTTCATAATAAGCCCACAAAACATAGGCCTTGGAACCCACCGTGTGTATGTGTGTGCATGTGTGTGGGTGGGTGGATGGGGGCGGGAGTTATGAAATGAACAAACTCTTTCTTTCATTCTACTACAGTTATTGCTGAGATCAAAGAGATGCCGCAAACATTATTCTCCAAAATACCACGAACGTCATCAATAAATTATAAGATCTTAAACACATACCAAACTCGAGTTGATCATGAGTTTATAACTTAAAAACTTGCTCTTTATTAAAAAAAAAAAAACATTGATAACATGGGTTAGTGTCCTTTAGAGTGATGTGTATTCCCTTTAATGTTTATTTCAAAGAGCTAATCGCAGCTGTTCCAAGACCCTCCCCCAACACATTTTCACTGCTTGTTCGTTCAAATAAAAAAAACAAATTAATACGTTAATTATCGAATTCATTAATCTATATCAATTAAAAAAAAATTCAAAAATAATTTAAGTGTGTATTTCATTCATCGAAAAATATATCGTCTGCATTCAATTCTGATCGGTAGTGTGCGATCGATGTACTTGTAAACAAACATGCCATTACTAATGAAACCTTTAGGGTTATGCGGAACAGCCGTCTCAACCAATCAGATTCATCTCGCTTGAAAATATGACCTACTTCCTCTCTCTATAGATAAACCCATCAGCTGAGAGTCGGACCTGTTAGCAGAATAGAAATAAAGTTCTTGTTATCGTGAATGTTGCAGAATAACCTCCTCGGTCTCGAAATGTTGTTTAGATGCAGAATTACCTCCTCGGTCTCGAAATGTTTGGCTTTTACATTTCTAAACAACATTTCGAGACCGAAGAGGTTAAGGTTATTCTGCAACATTCACGAAAACTTGTACATGTACTTTATTTCTTAATTTCGTGTCAACACAGATTTATTAATCCAAAATAAACACTTTAATATTTGTATTCATGCAATATATTTTAAAATAAAATGATTACATTTATATCAATGAACTTTGAATTCATTTTGCTCGATTTTATTTCATTTTGCTTCCGTATATTTCGTTTCCTCTGGTTTCGTTTCATTTTGGATTCGTTTCGGCGGATTTTGTTTCATTTCGGTAGATTTCGTTTAGTTTTGGTAGATTTCATTTTGTTTTATTTCGTTTCGTTTCTATTTCATTTCGCACTTTACAGGTACCAAAATTTCCAAGATAACTTCATTCACACATTATCATTTTTCACAAAAATTCATAGGAACGAAAACAGATTTCTTATGGAGATTTATAATGGGGAATGTTGACATCTTTTCTCCATTCGGAAGTCACTCGGAATACCTCGCACAATTTGCGATACAAAATCCCCGTAAACATCACATTTTTTAGGCGTGTATTGAAACCTGATAACCTAGAGGGCGCGTTTCAAATGAGAACTCTTAGAAATTTTTCATACTTTTGAATGAACATCGTTTGAACTATGAGGTGTTTATAAATCTCGAGTAATTAAGCAAAATGTGAATAGAGGATATGGGTATATCCCTCCAACTATTTTTAGAATCGGTAGGACAACAAAGTAGTGCCTTTAAGCAAAATAGTTCCTATACTTGCAGAGTGGATATACATTTATTGGGACATTTTAAATCAGAATGCTTGACACCTGTCAGAAAAGAGGATTTGCAATTTTAAAAGCAATTGTCAAAATCGAATTATCATTTGAAGGAAAGAATTGAAATTGTTTGAAGTACACCCTTTTCAAAACTGTGAAATTCCCTACTTTTACTTTCATTTTCAGAGTTTTTCAATACAGACGCATTTTGTGGGAAAACGAATCTGACTTCACACCACGAAATTTTAATGGGGGAGAGACAATTTGATGAGCTTTCATTCAAGAGGTCCCTCGTTGCTGAACGAAAATTAGGGCCGGAGCTATGAACCCGAACGTTAACATTACTGCCTATGGAAAATGCATTAGTGGACTATACCCATATTGAGCCCCATGCTGGTAAGGCATATTCCTTGTTTATTTGCAATTATTATGATAAACGTGTGTTTCTCTTTTGTACATCATCTCATTTATGTGAACAAATTAAATTTCCAACAAGTTCAACAAGTTTAATCATTTAAAAAACAACTTCTATAGGAAAAAAATCCATCACAACACCCCCCTCCCCCCTCCCCTGGGATTCTCAGAAAACCAATTTAATGAATTAAAGAAATTGTGATTTTAACTTGAATGTTATTTATTTTGAGTTTTTATGTACAAAAAAATAATAATGTATGTGTATTTCTACTCATATATGAGTTTAGAAGACATTTTAAAAATTTGAGACCCACTTTGGGTTTTTAGTGCGATCATTTCAAGCGAGTAAAAGTGAAAGTAGAGAAGCAGAAAGTTTACAGTGAGGGAATATACTTCATTCAAGCAGTGTTCAGCTATCTAATATTAGTTTGCGTTGTATGGGAGTTGTATTAATGCCCGGTAGGTTCCAGTTCTATTTTTATGATTAAAGATTTGCATTAAATTTGCATAAATAAATCTGTCGTGCATATTGTACAAACTACAGTGTGTATGGACACTTAAACATGTGAAAGCCTACCATATTGCTTAGTACTTGATCCATAAAACCTATCTTTGTTTATCATAATCAAAATTGAATGAAATTATCTGTATTCATTTTAAGTAGATATTTACCTATCTTTATCTATTCATATATTGAAACAATAGATTAATTTTTTGGGGGTGGGGTTGATATTGAATGTTTAAAAGGGGGGGGGGGTGGTCTTTAGGTTGTACAAATGTGTTGTGCATGAAGATGTGTAGTTGTTTGTTGTCTGTCTTCTCTCTCTTTCTGTCTCTTTTTTCTCTCTGTCTCTGTCTCTTTTTCTCTCTTTCTGACTCTCTATCTGTCTCTGTCTCTCTTTCTGTCTCTTTGTCTGTCTGTCTGTCTGTCTGTCTGTCTGTCTCTCTCTCTCTCTCTCTCTCTCTCTCTCTCTCTCTCTCTCTCTCTCTCTCTCTCTCTCTCTCTCTCTCTCTCTCTGAGTTTTAAATATATGGCTGCTTGTGACATAAAATTGCAAATGTTGGTGATAGTGTTTGATACATGTAGAATTCAATTCAAAACATTTCATTTTAGATACCATGTAAATTGAAATGGAACTTCATCAAAGATTAAAATACAACAGTGAGACACACTTGATGTAAGTAAAATTTATTTTTGTAACAATGATGTCTAATTACACTCATCCAAGTTTGAAAGAAGAAACCTGTAAAAACTATATACCCAGTCTTTGACATGCATATATTTTAGAATATTAAAAACGGGAAACTTAATATTGATTACATATTTCACAGCCTTAGTGGGTATTTTTTGTTCTTCTAGATTTTGAACTCTAGTTAATTGTAGACTCATAGGATATGTCTTTCTATAAATTTTGTTAAATTTGTTACCATGGTAACCATATACAAGAGTAAATAAAAAACACCCTCATTAGCAAGTTTCTTTTCCCTATGACGTATCTTTAGTGGGTAAAGTCATGGTGCATTTCATCTGAAATTAGGCTTAAATAAAAGTTCAGCAAATATTACACTTGCACGAGTTAAAACAACTAATCAATATGACGTCATTATGACGTCATAGGTGAGGTAATCTAAAGCTAGCATCAAAATTGAGCAAAAAATGAACTAAGAGCTTCACAATATAGAGTCATATAACTTTATTATTTACAGACCAATACCTACATGTAGTACATTGATGGATAGGGAAATTCCTATACTTTTCTATTTTACCTTTTTCGTGGTATTTGAAAACAATTCTTTTTTGTAACTAAAGAAAAACTCATAATTTGTGCAATTAAAACTTTATAAAATCAGACATATTTAAGCTTTTTCATAAGAATATGAAGAAAATAAATTTGTTAAATTATTGAATGTTTATGTTTTACATGTATTTTAATCCTTGAGATAAAAGTTTCCTCAATATATGCTATTTGGAGAACATCGAGTGCCAATGAACTAGATGTTGTTTCGGTAAATGTTGACTGGACTGTGTCTTCAAATGTCATGCATGTGTATCAATGCTGCAAAATCCATAATTATGTATTGAATTTTTCCAAATTTGGAATCATGGTTCTATATGGTGGCTAGAGTGAATATGTAAGCTTAGAATTGTTAATAACCACAATGACTGTTTCATATTGGGTATATCCCTCCAACTATTTTTAGAATCGGTAGGACAACAAAGTAGTGCTTTTAAGCAAAATAGTTCCTATACTTGCAGAGTGGATATACATTTATTGGGACATTTTAAATCAGAATGCTTGACACCTGTCAGAAAAGAGGATTTGCAATTTTAAAAGCAATTGTCAAAATCGAATTATCATTTGAAGGAAAGAATTGAAATTGTTTGAAGTACACCTTTTTCAAAACTGAAATTCCCTACTTTTACTTTCATTTTCAGAGTTTTTCAATACAGACGCATTTTGCGGGAAACTGACTTCACACCACGAAATTTTAACGGGGGAGAGACAATTTGATGAGCTTTCATTCAAGAGGTCCCTCGTTGCTGAACGAAAATTAGGGCCGGAGCTATGAACCCGAACGTTAACATTACTGCCTATGGAAAATGCATTAGTGGACTATACCCATATATTGGGACAAGGCAAACAATGCATTTGATATAGATTCTATAGACAGCCCGGGTTTAAAAGAACAATGTTTTCTCAAAATACATTAGGATCAGGGTATATTTTCTACAAATTTTTAAAAAAGACAATACCTCATTTGTTCCAATGTCGTGGTCATTCTGTTTGCCTTTCGACAGTGTGAGTATGTATCGCCAAATAGAGCTCGAATGATACAAAAATATCAGAAGACCAATAAACAGCAGGGATTCCACAGTGAACACATACTTCCTCAAAAATCGATTAAGGAAAGAGGTGGTGGTCATTCTCGATTTTTTTTCATGGTCGAAACTAAACCAAAGTCAAGCTACTCAGCAATAAGCTGCTCAGCAATAACGAAATTTGTTTACATTTATCGACTATTAAACTGAATTTTCCGATCCCGATTGAAAAAAAATAATCGAAACAGGGCGCCTAGCGCCCAAACTAGGACTTGTGCCACCCAGGTGGCACCGGATTCATGGGGGCACGGGTGTCCCCTCGGGATCCCCGGCCCCAAAAGGGGCAATATTAGCACCAATTTCTGGCGCCAGGGCGCTGACTTGACCCTATCATGCTGTTAAATAGGGACTCTTAACAGGGCGCCTAGCGCCCAAACTAGGACTTGTGCCACCCAGGTGGCACCGGATTCATGGGGGCACGGGTGTCTCCTCGGGATCCCCGGCCCCAAAAGGGGCAATATTAGCACCAATTTCTGGCGCCAGGGCGCTGACTTGACCCTATCATACTGTTAAATAGGGACTCTTAACAGGGCGCCTAGCGCCCAAACTAGGACTTGTGCCACCCAGGTGGCACCGGATTCATGGGGGTACGGGTGTCCCCTCGGGATCTCCGGCCCCAAAAGGGGCAATATTAGCACCAATTTCTGGCGCCAGGGCGCTGACTTGACCCTATCATACTGTTAAATAGGGACTCTTAACAGGGCGCCTAGCGCCCAAACTAGGACTTGTGCCACCCAGGTGGCACTGGATTCATGGGGGCACGGGTGTCTCCTCGGGATCCCCGGCCCCAAAAGGGGCAATATTAGCACCGATTTCTGGCGCCAGGGCGCTGACTTGACCCTATCATACTGTTAAATAGGGAGTCTAAACACGGCGCCTAGCGCCCAAACTAGGACTTGTGCCACCCAGGTGGCACCGGATTCATGGGGGCACGGGTGTCCCCTCGGGATCCCCGGCCACAAAAGGGGCAATATTAGCACCGATTTCTGGCGCCAGGGCGCTGACTTGACCCTATCATACTGTTAAATAGGGACTCTTAACAGGGCGAAAGGATTTTTTTTTACAAAAATATAGTCCGTCTGATTTTTTTTGAAAGGTTTGTTAATGTTTAATATAATATGAATGGTAAGTTTTTGTTTTGTTTATATTTAATGATTCTTTGAAAATTAAATGATTTCATTGCATTATTCGTCGTTTTAGTTTTTTGCGGACTATTTTGTAATCTTACGGTGATTCATTGATTTTTTTTCAAATGTGGTTTGATTATTGGGGCACCTTTAAAATTAAAAAAAAAATGGATTGTTTTAAGTGTTATTCATATTCACCGCAAATATTGATGAATACAAAATAAAACTAATGTATTAATGCTATGAATTATTGAACAGTTTTAATATGTATATATACATGTACATTTATAAATAATGGCACCCAAATAAATACATGTAAGTAAAATGGTTTATTTTTATCAAAAATACTGTAGTGATTTGTATCATTTTAACATTTATGAAGTATAACCGTTTTACATTACATAATCATCTTTCTTTCTTTAATTTGATATTACTTGCTATTGATTAAACATACGCGATATCATTTCATTTGTCATTTATGACTGAATCTCTCTCTTGTATACATGTATGTTTAATTTTTGTCTTAGAATATACCTTTGTTTGCACATATGGATAAAAATATGAAAATTCATTCATATCTTACTTTTCTACTTACACAGCTAGTGGAAATCATTCCCATCCTTCGTTTGTAATAGTAAAATTTATTTGCTGTCTGACAATCTAAGATCTACTGTTAATAAAAAAAAATGTCTAATATTTTGCAACATATCGACAGTCCTGAGAAGTCTCCTCTTAATGCCAGTTTCAGCAGCCTATATTGAATGTGGTTATTTGGGCTTGAAAGATGTCAAAACCAAGAAAGACAGTCTTATGTCAGAAGCTCGGCTGAAAGCATTGATGTTGCCGTATGTTCAGTTACATTGTAACTACGATAAAATCATAGACATTTGTTTCCGATCATTCTTGCAGACTTTACCTTGGGCTAACGTATCCATTTTTTTTAAATTTTTACACTCTTTTTTAATTTGGCAATACTACCAATGTATAACAAAATATACCAATTTCATATCAATTTATGTTTTTGTTTATCGATTTTATTATTTGTAAAGTTCCGCTGAAATAGCTGATGAAAGTATCCTCGGTGATGAATACTAAAACCGTGGAGATGCAGGGGCCTCTAGAGCTCCTGTCCCCTTGCTCCAGACACCCAAAAGGCCATTTTAACGAAAAATATTCAAATAAAATTTACAGTAATTATTGCAATTTTAATTTACTGGATAAGTGTTAATGTAAAATTAATTTAATAACAATGACGTATTGTAAGTGTTGTATCTACACGTACCCCTTCATTAAATATATGGTAAAGAGTACATGTATTTCTGGCGTAATCTTACATTTATTTCGTGTGAACATGGAAACCAATAGACAATTATTCTTATTAAAGACATATTTTTGAAATTTAAACAGCAAAGCACATAACGAGCATCCGCTAAAAGTTCAGTACATTGTATATTTAAAATAGTCAACGTGCATACATTAAGGGTTAATCTGATAATTTAAGACCTAGTCATGAAAACGCTTCATGCTTTAAAGAGACTGTTTATGCTCATGTTTAAACATATTAATCCAAACAATAAATGAGTACACTGTTATTATTTGATTGAATTAATCAAAGATATAAATATCAATTCATTGAAATGTGTTTATTTTGCTGTTGAATTAGAACTGGTTTCATTATCAAAATTCCATGGTGCGAGTCAATTTTCAACGGACTAGGGTCTTTACTCAAACCTTTGGTCTCGATATTCAATGCTGAAAAATGCTTAACCTTTGGTCAATTTTCTTAAATCAACTTTTATAATTATTTGATATTATTATTGGCATTCTAGACAAAGGAAAATATGTTAATTTTCTGTTATATTTCAGGATAACAGGATTAAGGCGCACTTCCGCAAGACTGACAAAACTTATACATGTACCATGAATTAGGATGGGAAACATGCATTAAATTTATTCAATCCGTATAAACACAACTACTATTGAAGTAGTTATTGTTCTCCGCTTTTAATCAAAGTGGGGGATATTGAATTGATTGAATTGGGTCTGTCCGATATGATCCGCCCTTCTGACTGTCTGTTCTTCTATCATTCTGTCTGTGTGAAACACTTTCATTTACTACTATTGAAAGAAATTAATTAATTCATTTGTGGTTAGTGGTGCATTTCATTATAATAATCACTTAGCAACCACTATTGAAATAAATTATTTCAATAGTGGTTGGGGTGTATTTCATTACAACCACTATTGCTATAAATTATCTAAATATTGGATATGGATGAACTTGGTAATAAATATCAAATTGTAATTACTATTAAAACACAACCACTATTGAAATACATTCTGTCCTATGCTTTCACTGAATGTTGTGGATATAGATTTGGTCCGTCTGTTCGTCAGACTGAATGTCCGTCTATCATTCTGTCTGTGTGTAACATTTTGGTTTCGGATCGATATCTTAAGGTGGTATGGGCCACCTGTCGATACTCATGTGAATCAAAGTACATTTTACGTGTACTTGTAACCAAATACTTTTAGTATTTTTTTTTAATTTTGCAATATTTGACCGAGAAATAAGTTTTAATAAAATTTGGACAGGTAAACTAGTTATAATTGCCCCATTTATTCACAAGACTCATTATAAGATAAATTGAAACACACATTTCACAGCCGTACAGTAAAACTGGTAAAACAACCTTATCAAACAAATCAACTTGACAATTTACTGGCAAATTAAAATTTATAATTTTTCTTTTAACGCCATACCTGGACTTTTTTAGCCCGTTCACACAAATGTGGGGTTTTTTAGTTTTTGTTTTTTTTGTTTTTTGCTTTTTGTTTTTTTTTTTTCTTCAGTAAATGACCCGGTTTCTTGATATTACGATACCCAGGTATTTGAATTCTTTAACATTTTCAAACAATTCTTCTTTATAATAAAAAAAAAACTTTTTCGATGCTGAACCTTTGGAAAAAACCATTATTTTTGTTTTATTGACATCAACATTAAGTTTCCACCGAGTACAATATGTAAAAAATTCGTTGATGGCATTTTGTAGGTCATCCGCATATTCTGCCTTTATGTCGGTATCGTCGGTGTAAAATTAAAGTTTCAAATATAGCGATAACTCGTTTTCAATTTCATTACTTATGCTTTGCAAACCAACAATGTTATTTTCCAATAAAAAGTTTTCTAGGTCGTTAATGTACAAAGAAAATAAAAAAGTGGAAAGGTTTTCTCCTTGCCTTACATCTACGTTGTATAAAAAAAATCGAGGAAATACCATTTAGTTCTACTAATGACTTAATTTATACCCATGTACATGTTTTTAATATATCTAAAACATTCCCCATTAATTCCATTCAAAATAAGCTTAATCCACAGGCCGGTCCTCCATACAGTATCGAACGCTTGTTTGAAATGGATAAAAGCAACTCCTCTCTTTACAAACAAGATCAATATAACATTGGTTAATTGAATTGGATTAATAATACAAGTATAGTGCATAAAAATAAATGTTGTACAAACAAAAGATGCATAGACAACAAGAATTAATGAATGAAAAAGGAAAAATAACGCAACAAAATAGACCCAAAAAAAACAGCAATACAATAAATCCGCAATACAATCTACTGTCTTTTGCTATGCTCTAATTAAATACAGCTAGATATTAATATTATACTTTTGTTAGAATCTTTTGGAATTTTTTATAAAGTTATGCACGTCATCAAATATTTGTTTATTAACAGTAAAGTTACATTGATTACTACCATGTAATAAAATTTCTACAGATACTGGTATGATAAAATTGTGTATGGAGTGTGTAACAGTATTTCCCTTTGAAAGGCATACATGTATTTTGGACAAAAAAGAAAAAAAGTGTTCAGTATCTTCATATGAATTACTAGTACCACAATACTGCAAAGATGAGTCTTTATTAAAAAAATCTTCATATAAATGTTCATTTAAGTTACTTGCTGTTTTTCAACTGACAATGTATAAAATTTTCTCTTCAGAGTCCATAGTCAAACAGTTTGTTTTCTTTGGAAGATTTTTGTTGAGCCTTGATTTAAATGGGGCAACTAAAGGACAATCCTTAGTGTTTTGTCGCAATTTATTCCAAGCTTTGATAATAGATGGTGAAAAGTTGTTATAGTGTAATGTTGTTCTTAAGGAGGCTAGATGATCAACAAATTAACCATCAAATTTACTTAAAATTTTAAGTTTGATTTGTTTTGCTGCAAACAATTATTTAGTAAAGAAAAATTCTATATATTTGAACTTTTTTTGGGCATTTTACTATATTTTTATATAGAGCTCTTCCTTTAAAAGAGATCAATATAGTTTAAACATGGCCATTACCATCGAGCCCTCTTAAAATAGGAATTCTATATGTCATATTACTTGTTCTCAACGTACAAGATTCAACCATATCTCTAAGATATTAAGGTGCATATCGAAAAATAATTATGTAAAACAAGACTAATTTATATTTTTTACGACGTTCTGTCAGTAATTCCCAATCCAGTTCTTTAAACAATTTTGATCTAAGGAGAATAACAACTAACGCCTGTAATAATTCTTCCAGCTTCCAGCTGGACATCTTCTAATAATTTGCAACTTTGATCGGAAGAAATATCCCATACAATGTCTCCATATTCTAAGACTGATCTTATCAATATGAATGCAAGGTAGAAGGTAAAATGGGTACAGACTTTACATGTAGTTTAAAAAACTCAGTAGATAAAATAATGAGACACAGACAAAATGGTAGACTGACAGACGGACCGACAGGCCCAAATCAATATTCCCCTCTTTAGTCGAAAGAGAGGGATATTTATTTCAATAGTAGTTGCAAAGTCATATTTATAATGAAATTTATTCCCAACTACTATCGAAATGATAATTTCAATAGTGGTTGTATTTCAATAGTGGTTACAAAATGACTCTTATAATGAAATACATTCCCAACAACTTTTGAAATAATTATTTCATGCAATAGTTGTATTTCAATAGTGGTTGCAACAACCCCCCCCCCCCCCCCCCCCCCCCCCCCAGATCACAGATAAGCGGGATTTGTTATTTATTTTTTTGGAGGGGGTGTGTGGTTTTTTGTGTAGTTTGTGTGGGTTTTTTTTGTTCATCGACAGTTTCAAAAAAAGCTACGTTCCTGAGAAGGATTGTTAGGTAATTAGTATTTTATGAATGACATACACCTTTTAATGTTTCAAAAACACAGTAAGCGATAAACTTCTTACTGTTCTTAATAGAAATCGTGATATGTGTCCATTACAATGATTTCTGTGTGTGGGGGTTTTGGGTTTTTTTTTAAATGGAATTAGCCCTATGATCGACATCGAAGTGAATTTCCTATATAAATATATATATTACCTACATGTACAATATAATACATTAAATGATACATCAAATGAAATAGAATTAAGTTCTATAACTTTAGATAATAAAAAAACGGAAAAAACAGGATTTATTTACCAGAATATGCTTTCTTTGTCAGTTGTATAAATATAGGATCTCTCATGATTTGCGATGGTATATGATTTTTATCCAACGAGTTGTGTTTTTTCTATCCCCGAGCCTTGGCGAGGGGATAGAAAACACACAACGAGTTGGATAAAAATCATATACCATCGCAAATCATGAGAGATTCTTTTTATCACATGTTTTACCACTTATTTTGTTAAACCTCAATCTTTTCTATAAAAATTATAAATGTGAACCGCACAACACATATACTACAAGACGTCAACAACTTTACGCACGGAAAAAGAGTTCCTTAAAGATTAACAAACAAACATTTCATTTTCGAGCATATTTTTATCAATTCATGAAAGAAAAAATCAAAACAGCATTAAATGCTTCACATTTAGAACTCTACACTTTTCAAGTGAATTGTTTTGTTACTTTTTCACTCTACGTCAGTCATCCGCATGAAGCTACGTAATGTTTAATTATGACGTCACGTGGCGTAAGAACACACAGTGGAATATCAAAAATTTATCCCATGAGTGATATCCACCGTATATTGAGATAAACATGTGATAAAACAGTATAATCATCATCATGATATTGTGATATTTACCTCGTCAAAGTGTACCTAAAGGTCAACATCTACATGTATAATCTGTCCCGAGTTTTTGCTTCCACCACTTTTCACTTGAAATTTCAATAATCATAAATACCTTTGTGCTCAAAGTACGTTCATCCACTAATATGTACAAGGTCCAGCTAGATTATCTGTTTTGAAACGCCCCCTCTACAGCTTCAGGTTTCAATACACATGAAAATGAAACTATCTTCCTTGTCACTTTAGCCTATTGTCTTGCTGTAACACAATTTTTGTTACAAGCAATAAATTTGATATCTTCTTGAAATTTTAAATATTTTACGTCAGGCACTGCAAGAGTTCCATTGTTTGTATTCCATACAAAACCTAACCACTTAATAGCTTGCTTAGGTTTAAAATCACTCTTTTCTTTATTCACTACAAAACCTGCACATTTTAAATCTTTTTCAACTTCCATAGCAACCTTTACACAGGTAGCATAATCTTCAGCTATGCCCAATCCGTCATCTAAATAAACAAAACATTTGAATCCTTTACATCCCCAAAAGACTAATGGTCTGAGCAACTTTGTAAATAAATATGGAGCACTTGATAATCCAAAAGGTAAACATGTAAAAATAAAATATCTGGTTTTATTTTCAACTTCCACGAAAATCCTAGATACTTATTATGTAATTTATGAATATCAACATGATGGTACCCAGACTTTAAGTCAAATTTGTACATAAATCTATTTTTCATAACCATTTGTAATGCATGCACAATACTTTCCATCTTAAATTTTCTTTTGTCTTTACACTGATTACCATGTCTAAGGTCTAGAATTAACCTACATTTACCTTCCAAGTTAACAGCTACAGATAAAGGATTAACAATAAAAGGTTTATCTATCTGCTCCTCAACTATTCCTGAAACTAATAACTCATTAATAGCAGCTCAACAAAACCTCTGTTCTAAAATGCAGGTTTGATATTCTTCGGCAATACTGCTAATGGCTCAGTTACAAATGGAATAAAATAACCATACCGTGTAACATTCATTATAAAATCTGAAGCATGTATTTGACTTTCCCAAAAATCTAAACGCATATTCAAATTGCCTTTAACTTTGGGTGAAGTAATATAATATAATAACAGGGTCCCAAAATGGGGGTGTGGCCTAAAATCTATGAAAACCCGATGTAAACAACATACCCCTAGGCCTACTATATTAATCGAGGCAATGCCTAATAACAGTGTAATAAGGAAGTAAAAATGTGATATGAAATTAAAAAACTTGAATGTTTAAAGGAAAGGATGAGGAAATAATATGTAGAAAATCTTTAATTAGATTTTTTTAGCAAATTATGGGGGCCGATTTTTGACGTTTAGATGATTTATTCCTTGAAAGTCCTTTCCCCAAGAATGCTTTATGCCAAGTTTAGTTGAAATCGGCCCAAATGTTCTGGAAAAGAAGATAAAAATGTGAATAATTTATGACAACAACAACGACAAACAAAAGAGGTATTAATAGCGCACCAAGTATACGATTTCGTCTAAATTTAGCGCTCTTGCAAACACAAGACGTTTTTAATATTATACAATATTTAGTTAAAATAGATTAAAAAAAACGCAAATTACAAAATTGCCATGTAAAAAGAGTCTTAGATTTTCCTAGGCAAAAAAGTAAAAGAGTTCAAGGAGGAGGAACGTAGTCTTAGTCCGTAGAAAGTTCCATAAATTTGTTACTTTTGTGAATAACCAATATGACACAACCATATGTGTGAAAATCCAGGGTCTCTTATGCAGTCTAAATAGTGATCTATATTTAGGATGTGTTTATATTCCTCATAACAATTCATCTTTTCGCCGTGTATATAACTGTGATATATTCAATGAGCTGGAGTCTAAAATCACCACATATCTGGCCAAAGGTAAAGTCATGCTTTTAGGGACACAAACGCAAGGACATCGAACAGAGACGATTTCATTTTTAATTACATCATCAACTGCGATATACTGAGTGAAGTTTTTGAATTATTAATGTATAAAATTGAAAACCACTACCTGTCCGTATTAACCCGGATAAAGTTGTAAATGATTATGGATCCAAACTCCTATCTTTGTGCAAATCAAGTGGCTTAAGAATTTTAAATGGGAGACACAAACACGCACTGGACAGAGACTATACTTTCTGTGGAGCGAGAGGACTAAGTGTTGTTGATTATTTTATATCTACGCCTGGTATTTTTGATATAACAGAAAAATTTATTGTGTCTAGTTTTACTATTTTCTCAGATCACGCACCATTACATATTGAGCTCAGTGTTCTATGGTGAAATTCGAGCAACCCACAGCAGATACAGATCGACACACATCCCGTAAATTTCGATGGAATCCGGATTATTATGACGAAGCCAAAGGTGTACTTCTATCTTGCTTGGAAAATATGAATATTACTTCGGAAAGTGTGGACATGGAATGTCAGAATACTATTGATATAGCTGTCGACTAACTTACCCTACAGCTCTCCAAAGCTTTCGAACCATTTTTCGAAATAAAAAAGAAACCTGCAAACAAACATCGTAAATCTAATTACTCAACCGTGACGTCCATTGACAAGCCTTGGTGGACCGCCGAAGATCGAAGAAAGTACAATGTGTACAGGCGTGACCTGTTTCTATTCAATCGGAACAAAACAAAATCAACCCGTGAGTGTTTACTTCGATCGAAAAAAGAATACAAAGCGCTGACAGCAAGGCTAAAACGACAATATCAAGGCGGAGGGAAACATGCTAAGTAAAAGTAACCCGAAGGCTTTCTACAGAAATTTCCGACGAATAAAACAGACAGCAAACAGATACTAATCCAAGTGTATTTTATGAACATTTTTTTTTTAAAATATCGCGCACAACATGAACGCGTTCGAAGAAAGTACGGACTGTATAGACGAAGATCCTATCTTTGAGGAACTAGACTGTCCAATCACTGAAAAAGAAATTGTCGATGCTATCAAACGTTTAAAAAAAGAAAAATCGCATGGTACTGACTTGTTAATTAATGAATACTTCATTGAGTTTATCAATTATACTTAGATTATTTAATAGAATATTGTCTTCTGGTTTTTTCCCTAATATGTGGGCACATTCTATTATAATACCTGCTTTTAAAAAGGGGGATGCACTAGACCCAAATAATTATAGGGGTATTAGTATTGTCAGTTGCTTTTGTAAATTATTTACTTCTATTCTAAATCAAAGATTGTTAACATGGTCTGACGCAAATGATGTAATTACTGATGCACAGTTTGGATTTCAACCCAAAAGAGGTACAGCTGAGGCTATATTTAGCCTTTCAAGTATTCTTAATATGTCAATAAGAAAGAAAATAAGATTATATTGGTGTTTTGTTGATTTTATAAAAGCATTTGATACTGTTGAAAGATTGAAATTATGGGAAAAATTGTCTAATGTTGGTATTAGAGGAAAGTTGTTGAATTTTATTCGTGGTATGTGCATGTATAATAATATGAAATCATGTGTTAATTCAGCTGGAAAGTTATCTGATTTTTTAAAAATAACAGGACTCCTGCAGGGAGAAGTATTGTCTTCAATATTGTTCTCATTATATGTGAATGATTTTGAAATGGAATTTTTATGTAAAGGTAATTCACCAATACAAATTCAAGAGTTAAATTTATTTGTGTTAATGTACGCAGATGACATGGTAATTTTCTCAGAAACTGTACACGAGCTTCAGGAAATGTTGAATACATTATATACTTATAACTCTGTTTGGGATCTTACTGTAAATGTACAAAAAACCAAAATTGTAATTTTTAGAAACATTGGTAAAATTCACATTAATGAAAGGCACTTAAATCGCGAGCCAATTGAGATTGTCGATAGTTTTACATACCTGGGCCTTTTGATACAATATACTGGAAAGTTTAACAATACAAAGAAACATTTGGCGAACCAAGGGAGATAAGCCATGTTTTCTTTGAAGTCAAAAACAAGTCAATTGTATCTTAACACAGAAACAATGCTGTCAATTTTCGACACTTATATTGCTAGTATACTAAATTATGGTTGTGAGATTAATAGAATCATTGATTTCATTACTACGAGTGTGGGATAGTGAAATTCCACCGAGGGGACAAGATTCAAGGTCTAGGACGAGGTTCTGCCGAGCCCTAGATCGTGAATCTTGGCCCCGAGGTGAAATTTCACTATCCCACACGAGTATATAATGAATGATTATTTTTCTCGCTTTATTTAACATTAAAAAACGATGTCTGACAACTTTCTGTTATGACGTTTAAAAGATTACTTTTGGTTTATCCCTCCGCGTGCATCAAATAGTGCAAGTCAAAATGAGAGCACACGACAGTTTTTACAATAAAAATATGATAAATTGTAATTGATTAAGCAAAATAATTGCTTAATGGATAATCTCTATTCATCATTTTACATTTCCCTACAGTAGACAACGGGTTTTTTTACGTTTTAAAGCGGCATAGTAATACAAAGTGTAAGACAGAAAAATCTCACACTGCTGTCTCACACTGGACAAACCGATCTCACACTGATGATAATGCGAAAAATGGGGCGTGCCTGCTGCTAATGATATAGAAAAAGTACAATTAGAATATATTAAGTTTGTGTTAAGTGTGAAGAAGAATACAAGCACTGCAATTGTATATTTTGAAACTGAGAGGCTACCTATGAAAATTATACGAATGTTTAGAATATTCAAATTTTGGTTCAAATTGTTAAAAAGTCAGAATTGTATTTTACAGTCCTGTTACAAAATGCTAAATAATGAGTGTGAATTGTCTTTGACACTTGCTGAAAATTGGGTTAGTGTAATTGAAAATAAACTTTTTGAAATTGAAATTGGTCTAGGGCACATATGGTATGAGCAAAAATATAAACATTGTGCAACTTATTTTCCTATAATTGAGCAAGAATCATTGATCATTTTATTCAACAACTTGTAGAACAGATTATTTCCTCATTTCGATGTTATTTTTACAAGCATATTCATTACAATATTATCTAACAAAACCAATATCTTCTACTTATAAGAAAAATATTGCAAGAATTAGATTATCATCACATAGACTTGCAAATGAAAGTGGACGACACACGAATGTACCAAAGGAAAGCCGTTTTTGTAAATTTTGTTCTGATATTGAAGATGAATTCCATTTTGTTTTGATATGTCGGCAGTATAGAGACATCCGAGTAAAATTATAAAGAAGTATTATTGGAAAAATCCTTCTGTATATGATTTTTTATAAATATTAAGTGTTCATAACTTTAAAGAACTGTGTATTTTGGGGAAGTATCTCCACCTAGCTTTTAAAATTCATGATAATTTAAAAAATTCTGTTTTGTTTTCACCTGTTAGTAAAAACATTATTATATATACATTGTCAATGTACTTTATTTATGTACATCTACCATACCATTATTGCAATATTGCATTTTGATTATTTGTAACCTATGCCATAAGATGTATGTCTTGTGCAAATAAATAAAGAAAGAATATCAACTGTCTTTATACATTCATTTCTTGATGCAGGTTACCTCAATTTATGACAAATCAGTGGTTACAGACACCATTATAAAATCAGTACCTATGTTTCTAAATCACTAGGTGATATCCCGCAAAAACGCGGGGAAAAAAAAAACTTTACCCATTAATGAGTTTGTAAGTTGAACCATATTTTTTCTTCTTCATTTTTTGTGTATAATGTGTCCGAATGTTTTCTTAACATATTTTTTGAAATTGAAATAAAATAGCAACAGGCTGGATATTTAGATATTTGTTCCAAATGCAGTTTATTGTTGCAACTGGAAATATTTTCATTGTTTGAATTATCTATTATATTAAATGTCAACCCTCAGTCGCATAAACATGCAGTTTTTTTTTATTAAAACAGGGAGGGGTGTATATTGAATCTAATCTCTTTTTTAAATTTTGTTCTTTAGGTCAAATTTCACTTAAGTTTTATACACCACTCCAAATCAGAATTTCAGATAAAAGCCCGTTTTGAAAAAAAAAAATCTGGGAGGGGAGAGGATTCTACTCCCTCCCCATTGCTACGTCCCCGTTTTATGCGTTTTATGCGTTTCATTTATTCATATAAACGTGGAGATGTCAACACAATCTGGGACCTTATTCGCAAAGCCTCCGTAACGTTACCGCACCCGCAAATATTGCGGAAACGTTCCGGAATGTTAAATTTGGTATTCACGAAACAACCGTCAATTCCGCACCCGTTAACGTTGTGGAAAAAACTACGTTAAACATGCGTCTATTTTACGGAAGGTTATGACTATCCGTAAACCTTCCGGAAATGGGCACTTGTTTTGATAGTATTTTATTATTTTATTTTTTTAACCTATCAATCGCATTTTTGATGTGATATCCATAACATAACGTTATATTTTGACGAATTTTAAGAACAGCCAGCTGCCTCATATTTGAAACAATCCTTACAGTTTAAATTACATAATTATGAATAATATAGAAAACATTGAGTTTTCAAATTTCACAAGTCGAGAGTTTCGTTCACGATAATATGGGATTTGTATGTCTTTATAAATTAAATAAAGTAAATGTTCATTTTCCAAAGTTCAAAAATATAACGTCATTAATGACTGTAACGTTTATTTGTGACGTCATTTTTCAACGCAATGGCGTTTCAGATAATGTTCCAGCCTTCAAATAACAGATTATCCATTAGAAAAGATAGGATATTTCGAGATCGGTCACATCTGTTAGATATCTACGATGGCGCTGAATTGATTCGACGGTACCAAATGCCAAGACACTGTATACTCGATTTAATAGATACCCTATCAACTGACTTAGAGCCTCCAACGATGAGATCACACAGCATCCCTGCATCATTACAGATATTTGCAGCGCTCCGCTACTATGCGACAGGCTCATTTCAACAGGTATATATGAACAATACTAATCGTAATGTTTTAGATACTATTACATGCATGTACTAATAACATTTTGCCAATAAACTAATGCACTCACCTATAATTGAATTTTACAGTGTACGTGATAAGTACATGTAGTTTTTGCCCAATTAAAAACCTACTTTCATGGCGGAAACGGAAAAGTGTAGGGCGAGTTAACCATCGGACGGATACTTTGGATATGGCAACTTTGGTGTAAAATATGCAAATAAATATGGAATCACTAGCGGTTTTTAATTTCATACATTTTTATACCACGACATCCTTATACATTTGTTAACAATGAACATATTGTGTTCAACGTCTATATGAATAAATAATTAATGCATAAAACCGGGAAGTTGAATGAAGGGGTCCCTTTGTAATTGTTTTTTGTTTCAAAACAGTCTTTTATCTGAAATTCTTATTTGCGACAGGGATAAAATTCTAGTTAAATTTAACTCATAGAACAAAATTTAGAGATACGACGCACTAAATATCCACTCACTGGTTTGAAAAGAAAACGTTTGCTGTTAATTTCCAGTCAGCTGCAAAAAAAAAGCGAATTAAAGCCACGTACTGGCTTATATATATCATCCATTTCAGTTTAGATTTTCATCCCTGCTTTCATTTTTAAAGAATATGTTAAGAGAGCAATTAAGAGCAATTTCGGACACAGTGCATGTATATTTAAACAATAAAATGCTTTCTTTGGTGATTCATGCGGGGTATGAAGGTGGCGACAATGCAGAAAAAATATATATAACCTGCGTAATCGGGAATTTGAGTTCGTGCAGTCCGTGATTTTTCTTGGTTCGCTGTAGGTTTCGACCAATCGATAAACGGGGCGTGTAGATTTCAGTTCTGCAGTTTCTATAGAGATAGGTATTAACTAAAATTTCCTTAAGAAATAGAGGGAATCATACTCAGTAGATGTAAATATACGAAAATTAATTAAAATATGATTCAATATATGTATTAAGCACTGTGTCATATTAATGTGTAGAGATTTAATTTCTGCGCTTGCGCGGGATATCATCTAGACATAAGTATTTCTAATGCATGATCAAAGTTTACACCTCATTTATGCACATATCATCGTTTTTTGAAAGTAGGAGGTCAGACTTATCCAAACTCTTGACAAACCGATAAAAACAATCAGTAAATCTTCACAATCTGCTAGAAAAAGGACTTCCAATGTTATGCGAATATTGAATCTATTATTCAATTATTGTTATTCAAGTATTATTCAGCTTTTCCAACTGTTTAAAATTAATTTGTTCATCCTGTAACATAACAATAAATTAAAACTTTGATTGTGCTCTAACAGGTTATTGGAGATATCTCTGTATTAAGTCAACCATCCGTATCAAGAATAATTAAGAAAACTTCAAAGATTTTATCTCAACGCGCCAATGATTGCATCAAGTTCCCCACAACCCCCGCAGCCCAGTTAGCGGTTAAACAAGGCTTCTCCTCTGAGTTTAAAATGCTCAACACATTAGGATGTGTGGATGGTACTTTAATTGCAATAAAGCCACCACCAGAGAGAGAAGATGCATACGTGTGCAGGAATGGGTACCATGCCATTAACGTCCAGGGTGTGTGCGACCACTGAAAAATCCTTACTAATATAACATTGTTGTTCAATGGCCAGACAGCACATACGATACCTACATTTGGGGTAACAGCAGGCTGCGAGAATGGTTGGAAGGCCAACCTTACATTAGGCATCTCCTGGGGGGTCAGGCGTACCCTTTAAAGCAATACCTGATGACACCGTTAAGGAATCTCCACACGCAGGCTGACCGTGCCTTCAATGCTGCCCATAAAAAGGCCCGACAGAGGATTGAGGACACATTTGGGCAGTGGAAAAGCAGATGGATGTTTATACACAAATATAGTAAATTTTTCAGACGTTAAAATGCAATGATGTAAATTACTAGAAATTTTATTAAATAACTTATTCCTATTACTATAATTCGATCTTTATGTAACCCTCTCTCTCTCTCTCTCTCTCTCTCTCTCTCCTAATACATATCCATAACAACTTTGTAGGCGGTCCATTGACTGTAGCACTTCCCAAAGCCGTAGACGTTATCACCTCCACTGCGGTACTCCACAACATATGTGAGGAGCAAGGAATTCCAGGTGAAGTACTAGAGGAGGGCGATGATATTGATGACAGCGTGGACAACGTCGTACAGGATCAAAGTGGGCAGCAGATCAGAGCCATGATCATCAGAGATAGGTTTTAGGTAGCACAGCTCTTAGAAATATATCTCATGTTGTCATGTATAACTGTATTCGTACTCTGCCCTCTCTCTCTGATATTTTTTTAAATACTTTTTCATTATTTAAAAAATCATTTATCCATTCTTTTGTAGATTTTAAGGATTGAAATAGAATGCAATGAAAATGGTTTTAGTTTATATCTAGTTTTTAAATAACAAAAAATACACAGTTGTAATCGCATGAACGATCTTTCGAAATGTATTTCATTTACAAATGTACGTATTTTATGGTTTTTTTTTGTTCTAATAAATAATAACATGCAATTCAGTAAATGTGTGATCTTTTTTCCATTAGACTCAAGAATGAAGCAATAAATTCAACACAGGTACCAGCAGTGTAGCGTTAAAACAATTTAAGGAAGAAATGTTAATATTCTATGGATTCATGGTTCACAAATTAATGTAAAAGGTTTACTACCAATCTCTTTTCATCAAAACTAAAATCGCACATTCAAGAAACGAATTGGCCATTTTTATTTATTCAACATTTGTCAAATCTCAATTTCTATGTATTCTCTAAATACGTTCCCGGTAAATATATTCAAATCTCTACATAATTGTTTAATATTATTTCATTGCAAGTATATATTTTGATGCGAACTCCAACAGACTTGGATCCGCCAAAGCGTGTCCACCACCTTACTCTCATTTTGGTTTTTCGGGCTGGTTTATCGAAAATGAAAGTAGGTTTTTAATTAAACTATATTAATCTAAATAATTACTTACCAGGTAAAATTCAATTATATTTTACGGACATCATCTCACGTGTTGAAATACCAAAGGTGTAAGCAGTTACTCTGGTTCAGGCATTTCGTAGTTTATTGGGAAAATGTCTTCAATTTTAAGTATAGATATTGCGACAGGTACCTGTATCTATTTTTAGTAACAGGTAATTTCCATTCAAACACGTGTGTAGGCGAAATAATGGGAAAAAGCGCTATACATCTTTTGATGAGAAAAACTAACTTGAGCCTTTGGCTCAGCTCAGCTAAAAATACTCCAATCATCCAGACATAGTTTCCAATTCCTCTTAATACACACAAACCAAATTCTTCTCCAAAAAGTCTTAATAATAAAGTTTTTTGCACTCATCCATGATACGATGCTTTCCTAAGCTGTAATAATACCTATTTTCAGTACATAAATATTCAAAATCAACAAATAACAAACCAAACATCACTGTGATAAGCACTATTTATTCTTCAAGGAAGGAGCCAGTTTCATATGTTTATATGACAAATTCGTGAGATAATACTACAATCAAAAATTAATAACAGTATAGTCATGGTACCCATTAAATCAAATTTGACCATCTTATATTTGTAGGAAGGTAAGTTTAATTCAAATCTTCCCACCCAACATTACGGATATGAATAAATGTAGGTAAACCAAACATTTAATACTTTTTTTTATTTTAAAAAATCATTCCTATTTATTTTTTTAAAAAGAATTTCTATCATAAAATACTACCCAACAAAGCCAAAAGAAATTAATATTGGATAGCCTGCATTTCCTCTAACCATTATTTACTTTTTACTAGACCTTTGATTCATTTTCCCATTCTTTTTGCAATGAAATATATAAATTGATATTCAATCTGTATTTGTAAAATTATTTTTTTCTTATTTACTCTCTAAAGCTAAATGATGCATGATTGTTATTATAATTTGGAAAAATACACAACTCCTAATTACAAATTCCTTTTAATTAAAAATCCTGCATCTCCTTTATCTAAAATCGAAACTAAATTGTAATAAGTAAATAAAAATCATGTGATATTTTTCTGTGCCATTGTTTCTGAAAAAATATAGTCTCAGATAAATCTTAAACCTGAACAAAGCTCGTAGAACCGTCGCACAGGTATATAAACCCTTCGATTTCGTTACATCCAATTGCACACCTGACACTCGTGGCCGACGTGTAGTATGTTTTTCGTGGTCTTAGATTTTGTGAATTTTTTTCTTGTTTTATGTGCACATTCTGTTTATAAATAATGCATTGACGTGTTTATTTGATGTTAGTATTCTCCTGGCTTGGAAAAAGTGCGTAAAAGTAGATTTCATCGCGACTAAGTAACACGGCGAGGCAAGATGTACGTCAACACAGGTGAAAGATCTACAGGAAATACTTTGAACTTTTAAGGTTCCTCAACACACCAAAATGTTGTTTGCTGGATCGATAAAGAATCTTTTTTTAAATATGATTTCACAAAACAGAGACCAATATCGGCTTTCAATTATTTCATATGAATTTTTTTGGGGGGTATTTTTTCAGTGAAATGGGAAAATTGTATTGACTGCAATGAGTGTATTTAAGACCTCAAATCTTGATCTCAATTGGTGTATATTAATGAATAAATATATGCCAAAAATGGTATGACTAAGTTTTTAATTTTTCAATTCATAAAAAATACTTTTGAAATTAAAATTGTTATTCTTTTACATTTTTTAAATCTATGGATAAAATCTAAAGAATATCAAGAAGTCAAATAGAGCACTTATCAAACAATTATTTTTTACAAAGAAATTGAAACAAAAATGCAAAAGAAGATGGGTGAATAAGGCGTGTAAAATGCCTATATGCATTTTACATATAGCATCTAAACAATGTACTTTGTTGTGACTGAAATGGCTCAGTGGTTAGAGCACCAGACTTAAGGTGACCTTATAGAGCTAGGGTTTTTAGATTGTGGGTTCGATACTACCAAATCTTTAGGGTTTATTTTTTTTCTTATAATTCATCAAAATATTCAAAACTGAATATAATAGTTAGAAATTGTCCATTTGTAAACTTGTATTATAACATCCTCAAATATATTTAAGTGGAAATAATAAATTTGAAATTGTATTTTACGACTAAACCAAATGGGAATTTATTCTTTAGAAAAAGTGCAATTTATCAAATTTGAACCGATTCCGATTGAAAACAAGAGGCCCTTGGGCCACATCGCTCACCCGAGCAACAATATAGATTTTTCCTTTTTTCTTAAATTTTCCAATTTCTTTTGAATTTCTTGGTGAAATATGATTGCATAGCAATTGTTTAATGTGAGTAGCAGTTAATTTGTTGTTTTTATCCATAGGTTTAAAAAAAATATTTACAATTTTTTATTTTCATTTTTTTTTGTTCGAAAATATTACAAGAGGCCCATGGGCCACATCGCTCACCTGAACAACAGTTCCTTGTAACATTTTATTTCATAGCATAATATGCTATTTCTATTTTAAACTTTGAACCCCTTTCTGGGGCTCCAGTATTGGTCCGGTTTTATGGTTGCCTTTAATAATTTAGAATCTACACTATTTGAGGATCCTTGCATAGTAATCTCACAAACTGTAGCTTTGTAGTTCTCGAGAAGAAGATTTTAAAACATGTTTCCTATATGTATTTCTGTTAAACTTTGAACCCCTCTTGGGGCCCCAGTATTAGTCCAGTGGTCACAGCTTTTATAATTTAGAATCTACATTATTTAAGGATGCTTACATAGTAATATCGCAAATTGAGGCATTGTAGTTTTTGAGAAGATTTTTAAACATTTCCCTCTATATTTCTATGTTAAACTTTGCACCCCTTCTTGGGCCGCAGCATTAGATCGATTTTACGTCGGATTTTTGAATTTAGAATCTACACTATTTTAGGATGCCTACATAGTAATCTGACAAAGTGAAGCATTGTAATTCTTGAGAGGAAGATTTTAAAACATTTTCCATATATACTTCTACGTTAAACTTTGAACCCGTCTTGGGTCCCCAGTACTAGTCCAGGGGTCCCTATTTTAAAAAAATTGAATCTACATTATCATATGTTACATGCATGGTAATCTCAGATATAGTAGCCTTGTAGTTCTCGAGAAGTAGATTTTTAAACATTTTCCCTATTTACTTCAATGTTAAACTTTGAACCCCTCTTGGGGCCCCAGTATTAGTCCGGGGGTCACGATTTTACCAATTTAGAATCTACAATAGCCACGGATGCTTGCATAGTAATCCCACAAACTTTATAAGAAGATTTTTAAACATTTTCCTATATATGTTATTAAACTTTGAACCACGTCTGGGCCCCCACTTTTGGCCTGGTGGTCCCGATTTTTACAATTTAGAATCTTCACTATATATACCGGTACAATCTTTTGTGTATATATTGGCATTTCTGGTGCAGTGGTTCTTGACAAGAAATTTTTTTAACATTTTTCCTATGTATTTCTATGTTAAACTTTGAACCCCGCCTGGAGCCCCAGTTTTGGTCCGGGGGAAACGATTTTTACAATTTAGAATCTTCAGTATATATACAAGCTTTTGTGTAAATATTGGCTTTTCTGGTGCAGTGGTTCTTGAAAAGAAGATTTTTAAACATTTTTCTTATGTATTTCTATGTTAAACTTTGAACCCCAGTTTTGGCCCAGGGGTCACGATTTTTACAATTTAGAATATACACTATATACATGTATATCAAAGGCCGGAACGGCCACAATTGCGTCGAGCTGACATTTTCTTTAATATAGATATCATTAATTTGGATTTCTGTACCAATAGTCGTATATCAAATAATATCAGAATAAAAAAGTAAATGAATTATATTATGTCTAATAAATTTGTGCATTTAAAAAGAAACCAAACAAATATATTTTTATTTGCAATTTTAACATCACCATGTGAAAGTATACTCAGTATATTTCCTTATAAAATACGTAGTGATGCATTTGTAATATACAATAACTCATCATGGTTACAAAAATCGTCGAAATTTCAAAGTTAAAAAACAAATTATTTTCTTTCTGCTTTAAACAGTCTTTAAACACATTTCACAGGTTCATAATTTGAATACGAGTATACAACTCATTAACAGTGTTTCCCTAATTATGAGCCGGTCCTATGATATCGCGGTATTTAAATAATTTTGTAGAAAAATCTATCAATACGAAAATATTTCCAGAATCTAATGTTATTGTGAGTTTCCTCTATTATATACCTCAGTGATGTTTAGCGTGCCTCTGTTTACCATGTCTAAAAATATCCCGACGTCAAATGTTAATTTCAGCGCGTGCTACTATACGTAAACAGAAATACCGCGATACCATAGAGCCCGCGATTATAGGAAACAAGAGGATACATAATAAAAGCTACTTTTATTTATTTCAATTCCCGTTTGAAACAAGATCACCTTTGGTATGGTTGTTTACAAACAAATCCACACCACATGCGTTGATCTGCCGTATCTATAATGCTCAACCAAACTAGCTGCAACATTGCAACAAAATCACAAGATATATTCATCGCTTATATTATTTTTGGAGACCGTGCCCGATAGCAAATAAAATTACATATTAATTTTTTTTATCGGGCACGGTCTCCAAATAAACTATGAGCGATAAACTAAAATAATATTTAGTGAATTTTTACACCTTATAGTATTTATCTGCTATTTCTTGATTAAGCAAACTTTACTTATGCAATGAGTTGTCAATAATCAGGGAGACACAGTTGGTTTTTTGTGCACAATTTAGTTGAATAAATGAACAAAAATCTTGTAAACAATTTCCTATGTATTTCAATGCTAAACTTGCCCCAGTTTTGGCCCCGGGGTCACAATTTTTACAATTAGAATCCTCACTATATATAAAAGCTTTTATGTAAATATTGGCATTTCTGGTGCAGTGGTTCTTGAAATACATTTTTAAACAATTTTCCTATGTATTTCTATGTTAAACTTTGAACCCCGCCTGGGACCCCCAGTTTTGGTCCGAGGGTCACGATATTTTACAATTTAGAATCTTCTCTATATATACAACCTTTTTGGTAAATATTGGCATTTCTGGTACAGTGGTTCTTGAGAAGAAGATTTTTAAAGACACACACCCTATACTCACTGTTTCGCAATTATCTCCCTTTTAAAAAGGGTTGTGCCCTTTATTTTAACAATTTATAATCCCCTCTCCATAAGGATGCTTTGTACCAAGTTTGGTTAAATTTGGCCCAGTGGTTTTAAAGAAGAAGTCGAAAGTGTGAAAAGGTTACAGACGGACAGACGGACGGACGACGGACAACGGGTGATCAGAAAAGCTCACTTGAACCTTCGGTTCAGGTGAGCTAATAAAAGTATATTTAGCCGTCCTTGACATTTATATCTAGATAATTGTATTGAGCATCCATTGATACCAAATTGTAAGCTCTAAAATATCCTGTTTGCAGCAAAAACGATGTTTCTGGTTTCTATTAAAAAATACAAAAAAATCATGTAAACAAATTGAAAGTCGATATCTGTCCCTGCTTTTACGAGTAGTGCTCAGCTTTAACTTGGGTCAGCTATTTTTAATTTCTATTCAGATTGTACAATTGTGAGTAAAAGTCAAAATTTTGATTTGTGAGAACCCTGATAAGACTTCCTACCTAAGATTAACGTTTTACCAGTCTTACATTGAAAAAATTGGATTTTTGAACACCAAAATAATAAATATACATTTGTTCAGAAAAGAATACTAAGTGGTATGTACTAGTAAATCAACTTTTCAAAAAGCAATATGGCCAAATGTTTCACATCTAAAATTTCTCTAGGGTCATATTTATTATGCATGTTAAGGTTCTTATTCACACAAAATTTGAATAAAGAGCAGTATTTCGTGTTTCTCAAATGCTCAACATTAGAACAGCTTAATCAGTTTCTGCAAGTAATATACATTTCTCATAATCATTGTCCATGTAGATATAACATCGTCAAATATACTTGATCAAACACCAGTGTTCTTTATAATGATTATGTTGGTTTCATGAGAACATGTATTAAAACAAACATGCACCAATTTTAAGGTGCCTGGAAAAAATGGAAAAATCCCCCAAATATCACTATCGTATTGATTATAATGAAAATGTATTAGAAAAAAACCAATATTGCACAGAAACAGCCACCAAAAAGAATTAATTATAAGCATGCTTTAGGACAGTTTTTAGGTTCAAATTTTTATACAATTTACATATGCAAAAAAGCAGCATGAATATCCTTGAAAGTTGATGGCTGAAGGTTCAATGGAATTCTATCCCCTTGTCCTAATTTAGTCGGTATTGTGATACGACCAATTATCTGACATTCTGCACTCTTTTCATGCAACATCTGAAAATCAGCAACATGTTAATTAGAATAATAAAAAGTACTTTATCAATCAACCACTATCAAGTCAATTATCACTTGTAGGGAGAAGGCTAAAATATATAATACGCTATGCCTGTTGCCTAAACCCATTCATTATATATTGAATAAATTATTGCTTAAATAAAATCATTACAATTGAACATTTAAAGCAATTTTGTGTATGAAACACTATTTAGATTATTAACCCTACACTAATACATATGTACAATGGCAGTTGCTTTTTGTAACAAACACTATAAAATCTACAAAACACTAGTAAATTAACAATTGCTTAAAGCATCAACAACTTCTAGCATTTTTACAACTTCAAAGAAACCAAGAAATTACATTATATTTACATAGAGATGTGTGAAACGTAATGTACCAATTACATCTAATTGGCAGCCAGATGAACATATCATTTAATACTCACTCTAGCAAACTCTGGAGTAGGGAAAGTAGACAAATCTGTTCTGACTTGACCCCCAGTCCTATTGGCAGCCAGAAGATTTGTGACTTGAACTTGTAGCTGTAAAGAGCACAGAATGGTAAGGATATGAACATTTTATCAACAAGCATTGATGAGTTTTTTTTTTATCTAAGCATAATATATTATGTAATATTGTCATCTGCTTAATAGTAGAATTAACACACTTCTCTTGGTTTCCCTACTTCATAAAATTTGATATCTCATCATTTCCAGTTCAATCTGACTTATAAAACAATGTGACTGTCAGAGCCAGGTATGCAATTCTTGTACATTCACAACTTGATCGAAATCGTTGCCTATTCCCCCCCCCCCCCCCCCCCCCCCCCCCCACACACACACACACACACACATATATATATATATATATATATATACGTCTATCCAATACTTGCAAATATTGCTAGATATCTTCAACCCAACTACTGGGTAATCTGATTCTTTCTACTATTCAAATTACACAAATGAATTATGTATGTTTCTTAACTGGTGTATATTAGTCACAAACCTGTTGAGTTTTCCTTCCCATCAAGGTCAATCGAGCAGTTCTGGCCACCAGCTCCTTAGCTGGGTTCCCTGACTGAGTCAGAGGCTTCTGCCCTGTGAAGTCATCAAAGTTATATAGAATTAATTCATGTTCTAGAGGGTACAGAATGTATTTTATCATTACATTATAAGATACATAAAACAAGATCTGTTTGTGAAAGATCACATTTTATGGAAGCAAATGTTAACATATATTTCTAATAATTACAATAGCAAAGACCTTATTCATAGCATTAATAGTTTTATTAGAAACTTCCTCTCTTAAGTTATCCTTACAATGCACTCAGTTGTTGAGGAAAAGAGCTGTTTTTCATGATCAATAGACTCCTCCCCTAGCATCAGGACCCCTGATCCAAGAGTCATGAAATTAACAGTTTCTGAAGAGGCCTCCTTAATTGTGCATTATGATCATGCACTCAGTTTTCCCTATCTATTCCCCAATAGCACTTACAATTTTTCTACAATACCTATATGACAAATAGAGCCCCTCCCAAAAATTCAACAACTGCTAGAGGCTTCCCATGCACTTAGGTTGTATATTAAATGTTCCAGTATATAGAAGATTTTCAGATTTCCTTAATGTTTACATGACCAAAATATGATTGCTCCTCAGGCCCAGCGGGAATCATGAATTTCACAAAATTAGACTTCAAGTTCCATTATACTGCAATGCTACAAACCATAGAGCTATTTTTTTTTAATAAAGTCCATGTTTTGCCCCTTCTTTAACAATTTTAAATAATCATCACATCAGACAGACATTTTGATGTATTATAAAACAAAAATGTCAAAAACAACAATTAAGAATTTTAACAAACACCGTTCATGGAAAAATAAAATATGAAAATTTCAGTTCCTATTAACTTTATATTTACCAGGGATCACCTTTAGAAATCATTATCTGGTTTGATCTATATCAGCATCCTTACCTGGTTTTCGTTTGCTGATGTCTATTACTCTTGGGCAAGCACACATCATGTTAACTTCCTGCAAAATAATAAGATCTGTACAGTCAATTTTTATACAAGAAATACACCAACAAAAGAGGCCCATGGGCTGCATTGCTTACCTAAGTGAAGTTGTCAAACTCAGGCTAATAATTGCTTACTTTTTACTTGATGAAATAATATACAAAACTGTTAAAATGCATACATGTATTACCATAAAGTCTTGTGTATAGTATGCACTTTTTCAGCCCAAAGAACTATATTTGATATTGGTCAAAAAATAAAATTTAAAAAATATCAATTTTTACATGGTATAGTATAGAAATCAAATCTTCTTAAACATTATACAGAGGATGTCTACTTGACTTTAATCTTGATATCAGTCATCATTATCCATTAGCTGTTTATCTAAGACGTCACCTAAATGAGCCATTTCCCACATTATCCATTAGCTGTTTATCTATGACGTCACCTAAATGAGCCAATTCCCACACTTCGCAAACAAATGAAAATATCACCATTTTTCCTTCATATTTTGCTTTGGGAAGTGTAGAGCGCAGGTCTAGATCTGCTCAAGTACGATTTTTACATATGCATTTGTTCATAAAATCATACACATCAGACTTTAAAATGGTACTTGAGCAAGCATGCCCTCAATGTTTCCCAGTCGAAAAACCATCAGAAAACATCCATATTTTGCTCCAAAACATTAACTTATCAAAATAAGACAATCTTCATGACGTCATTTTTACATTACGCCGTCACTGTGGTGATAACCTTTTACACACTTACTTTCAATATGATTTCAACTATTTTCAACCTAATTTTAAAAGCTAGTTATAGAAATTTAATTTTGGGGGCAAGAAATACATAATACCTCAAATAATCCTTTAATCAAAGGGGGGGGGGAGGGTGTGCAAAGGAACAAAATATAAAATTTAACCCATTTTTTAGATCTTGTTTTTGCATATTGTGGGAGTACAACTGCTGATATAACATTTTTGAATAAGTTTTCTCATTATGTCACGAATAAAATAATTTTAATCCTATGCCCCAAAAACTGCTGAATCACGCCGGAAACAGTTATATTGCCCTTCTGGAAATAGTTATATTTCACAGGAAACAGTTATATCGCCCTCCTGAAACTGTTATATCACCTCGCATGCAATTATTCTGCATATTAATTACGTCAGGTTTGAAATTCAACGTGCCAGCTGTTAAGCAAACACAAACGTAAACAGTCCCAAAAAATCAAAATGTCAGGACAATTAACGTCTGTGATTCAATTTAAATTCCGAGGTACTTTAATTGTTTAATTATTTAGAAAACTTTGATAAATACAATTAGAGTAATCAACTGAAGCGAGAGTGTGCTGAAAACAACAAACGTCAAATAGACCTTTAATTAGGGGGGGAAGAGAAAACAATTTTACGAAATTCAGTCCAGCCAGCTCCAATGATTCATTTAAACAAGAGCAGCTTTAATGCACATTATCATTATTTGATTTATTGAAACTAACAAGCACTGATCGACTGTAAACTGCTTTGATTTGTTTAAAAATGTTATATAATATATATTACACGTCTTCTCGGGCGACAATACCAGAATATTTGTCCCTCGGTGACAGGAAAGCCCTGAAGTGTTATGTCTTCGGCATCGGGCGACATAACACTCCAGGGCTTTCCTGTCTCCTTGGGGCAAATATTCTGGTATGTCGCCCTCGAAGCCATGTAATATATGTATAATATTGCGTGCCGATATTGCTTGTTATGCGAGTTGTATGGGTTATATACACTTAACTTACCTTGTCAAAGATACCCTAATGAAATATTCTTAAATCTAAGGACGGCGGACCCAATGCATTTCTACAATAGTGATTTTCATGAAAATTTTACTTGAGTTAGAGTTACTAAAGATATATCAAAATCAATAAAAAAAAATAACATAAAAATTGAACTAGATTTTTAGTAGGAACCACTTTAAAAATTGTTAGCATTACTTCTCAATTCAATTGAACATAATGGGGAAAAGCATTTTTGTGAGAGAAGAAATAATTTTTTAAAATTCTGCAATAGATTTTCTATTCAAATTGAACTATGATACCTGCGTGTTGATTTTGAATTAATGTCATGTGAAAAATGACAATGTCATCGACTTCGTTTTTACGGGGGCACATGCCAAAGTGCGGTGTGTCGTTATTTTTCTTCAAATTTTCATAAAAAATACTGCACAAACTCTAAGAAAAAGGTTATGTACATCATTTGAAGTTGATTTATGAAACAAAACAACTGTTTAAGTGTGCTAAACATTTTTTTATGATAAAATACTTCAAACCTTATTAAGCACAGGGGCGGTTTTAACTGTATTTTCAATACAAGTATCGAAGCAGATCGGAATGTAAATGATTTGTTCACTGGATCAAACTCTATTAACTAATCTATGTAAACGGTTATAAATAACTTCAGTTAATATAAAACTCACTACAGTACTGTGACATCCCCTAAGGAAATTTGTGCGTGTAATATTGTAATAATTGTGCGTTCAATAATGTTGAAAAGCACATTTTAGCATGTTTTAATAACAGCAAGTTCAGCCACTACTTGTACTATATATTTATTATATATATTTAAAAGAGTTTTGAAATTTAGAAATATGAACACATATGCAATAAAAAAGTTTGCATGCATTTACCATCAAATTGATTAAGCAATTTTTTTTTTGTGTCTTTTTTGTAAAACAGTTAATATAAAACTCACTACAGTACTGTGACATCCCCTAAAGAAATTTGTGCGTGTAATAATGTAATAATTGTGCGTTCAATAATGTTGAAAAGCGCATTTTAGCATGTTTTAATAACAGCAAGTTCAGCCACTACTTGTACTATATATTTATTATATATATTTAAAAGAGTTTTGAAATTTAGAAATATGAACACATATGCAATAAAAAAGTTTGCATGCATTTACCATCAAATTGATTAAGCATTTTTTTTTTTGTGTGGAAAAAAGTCTTTGAGTGCAGAGATTTCAATTAACAATCGCCTTTGTTCAGTAAAATTAGGTTACACTGCCAAAATCTAACATATAAGAGAAGTAAAAACTAGTGGTAAATCGTATATTCTTTTTCAATATCAAAAACGATGTTTACATGCTTATCATAAATCATGCAGTTTTGCAATAAACTGCAAGTTAAGTTTACTGTTATGGCCAATTTAAAAGATTAATTCAGTCATCGTTAAAGCCTGGCATGCACATGTGGAATTGTAAAACTTCTTTTTCCTTGGCAAGGATAATATCGGCATGTCTTGTAACTAATGTAATCACTGGAAGTGGCTTCTTTCATAATTCAATGTAAAACACATGCTTGAAAACTAATCATTCATACGACTTATAAAAGCGTTTCAAAGTCATGGGCTAATTTCAAACCCGATGAGATTTTTGGACCACAACGGCTTCCCAAATGGCTATCCATCAAAACAAGGAACGTATTTTGAAGAAAAGCGGTAGATTTTCTAATAAAAGCGGTAGGCGGGAGACAGAGCTAAAAAACGGTAGACTTCCGCGTAAATTGGTAGAGTTAACATGTATGATGCATATGCTCCAACAGTATGTCATTTGCACCACTGATGAAATGCATTGTTACAAATTTGATTCGTAATGTTATTCCACACAACAACAATTATAGTACAATTATAGTACAATTATAGCCCATACACAAACTTGTCGAGGAGTCTCATACATGTATATGCATTATGTTAAGTTTCATTCTGGAGTAGAGAAATTATAATATTGTAATGACGACCATCTCCCTGCCTGAAATCTTTCATAAAGGACTATGAAACCTATAATTATAAGGAAAAACTTACAGATCATAATTGAGTGCATGACCTGATATTGAAAAGGTGCAAGACTCTGATAGAAAATAAATTTTCCCATATTTGTTAACTTTAGGTTAACATATAGGTTTTATGTGTATACATATGTTTTCATGGATAAACTAAAACAAGTTGGGTAGTATACATGTTTTATTTAAAACAACCTCCCATCCTTCATCCCCAGGGGCAGACAGAATCTCTTCCTGCCATGAATTTCACAATTTAGATTCCTCTTACCATAGAGATTCTTCACACCAAAAATAGTAACAGTTGGCCTTGTAGTTTTCAAGAAGAAGTTGAAAATGTAAAATTGTTAACGCACGACGTACGTCGCACGACGACGGACGAAGACCAATTGCAATATATACATTTAAATGTATACATTTAAAATTTGCAGCTGTTCATATATTCATTAAAGAGACGGTCTGTGTCACAGTGTGACACAGACCGTTTTCCACCGTGTTCTTTTCACGGTGGGTGTCGGGGATACTCGTAAGCTGTACTGTAGTTGAGTAATACTATAAGACACCTGTATACAAAACAGTTAAGTTTTACTTTCACTTTCTAAAATGTGGTCTCCCTTTGCCAGCATACTGTATCATCATCTTTATTTAAATAAGCTTATCTACAGTTTCTGTCATTTTAATTACAAAAGTTATTTTTTCATTTGTCAGACTTACACTATTGAGTTGACTCCATATTGACCCTGTAACATTTTGTATTAAATTTGGGTATTAAATATCATTTTTATATGAGTTATAATAGGGAGGAAGGGGAAGGGGCCTTAACTGTTCCCCATCCCCAGGATCCCCAGGATGTGTGGATTAGATATACATTTCTATTGAGAATGAAGGCATGCTGCAGCTTTTTTCCCATTATACCCCCTACCCCATCATCATACACCAGCAATAGAAAAAGAGTTAATGACTGTAATTTTCTTTTATTTTAAATTGCTTATTCTTTTTTGTCAAGAGATATGTGGTATTTCAAGATTTATGACTCATGAAAATTTGTGCATTTTAATCCTGATTGTTAACATACATGTATAATTATATATAAAAAATACATGTGATATTATACTAGGGATCATGCAATCAATTGCAGAATTGCCAATTGGTTATTTATAACTCATTTTGACTGATTAATTTGTTAATCATTTAGAAAATAAAGACATTTCTAAATACATGTAAAACATATCAATATTGATTGATTTTGTAACTATTTAGGGCCCCACTCTGCAGATGCCCTATAGTGATCATTCTGTCCAATTCTGCTGATCATGTCAAGATACATTTAAGACAAATTGGCCCCTGCCCCTTGGGTTATTCCCCCACCCCTGGAGTTGTTTTTAAACAACCACCCCCCCTCCTCTGAAATAGGAAATTATAATACATTTTAATAACTGTTGAGATCCCCACCCCTAAATCATATTCATTCCTCCTCCTTGTGTCATTGCACATTAATTGGTACATGTATATAGGTTATGCTCCCTTTGAGATGCCCAGTGACTTTCCAGAGTTGGAACTAATCAAGTAATCTATCTTATTAATATGTAGTGTAATTCCTAGCACTAGCCCAATGTTGACCCTGCTTTGTTTTTTACAGCAAGGTTTTTGTTGACTGACTTTACAATTTCTACCATTACATATAACGTTTTGTTTATCTTTAAGATTAAAAAGCAATTTCCAAAATCTCTTTATGTACATCATCATACAGAACTACATGCTGTCATAAGACAGTAATACCCGCACAAAGTGTTTGCCTCTAAATAACACTCTCTTGTAATAGTTTTAGTCAAAAAGAAGGCCACATGCAATATGTTACAATTAAATGATCCTTGTCTGAAGTTACATACACAACAGAGGTGTACAGGTGGCATCGGGTACTAGTTTTACCCAGCTCTTTGGTTAGATGGGTTTCACGTGGTGTACATGCATGTTTTCTTGATATGCAGAATAGGATTAATTAACATGAATAAACGTTTCTTTTGTGGTGATCTGCTAAAGGAATTCGTATTGTTCTAATTGGATTATCATTATGATGTTGACCAATATAGGTAAGTATAATACATGTAGAAGCGCATTATTATGAGACAACGGTATACCAAACAGTTAAGTTTTACTTTCACTTTCTAAAATGTGATCTCCCTTTGCCAGCATACTGTATCATCATCTTTATTTGGATAAGCTTATCTACAGTTTCTGTCATTTTAATTGCAGAATTTTTTTTTATTTTCTCATTATATGAGTTATAATAGGGAGGAAGGGGAAGGGGCCTTAACCGTTCCCCATCCCCAGGATGTGTGGATTAGATATACATTTTTAGTGAGAATGAAGGCATGCTGCAGCTTTTTTTTCCACTGTTTTTGCTACTGTAAAAATGTGAGAAGAGACTCTAAGCTCCCCCCCCCCACCCCGGGAAGTAGGTTTTTTTAGGAGTGATAAACATCAATTTTCAGCCACTATTTGACTCCCTGGATGAAATTCAAATTTTTAAAATCTTATTGCACAACTAAAGGACAGCCCCTATCATACCCTAAGATATGATTTGGCTATTCATTAAATCATGAGAGGAGTTCTGGGAAGTAGGTTTTTAAGGAGTGATAAACGTCTGTTTTCTGCTACTATTTGACTCCCTGGATGAAACTTAAATGTTTAAAACCTTATTGCACACCTATAGGACAGCCCCTATCATATCTCAAAAGATGACAAACCTACTGCATAAATTGTAAGAAGAGTTCTGGGAACCATATTTTTTTGGCAAAAAAACATCATTTTTTTATGACCACAGACCCATGTGATAAAAATAAAAATTCTGAAACATGATTACACATCAACATGACACCCCGAATCATATTCTAGAAGATCATTTGGCTACTGCAAAAAGAAATTGACGTTTTTTGAAACCAAACTTTTTGAAAAAAAACATTTTTCAGCCATTCAATGACCCCCAGGACAAAATTGAAATTTCCAAAACCTTATTGCACATCTATAAGACACCCCAAAATATTCCAAGAGATGATTTGTCTACTGTTGAAAATGTAAAAGGAGTTCGAGGAAGAAGGTTTTTTTTGTCTCAAAAAGTCATTTTTTACCAATTATTTGACCCCCAGGACTACCAGAGAATTTTTGAAACTTTTTTACAAAACAACATGACACCCCAAATCATACTCCAAGAGTTCAGTTTGCTGGTTTATAAGATGTAAGAGCAGTTTGAGAAAGTAAAACGTGACCGACGGACGGACGGACGGTCGGACAGGCAGACGGAACAGGGTAACAACAATATACCCGAACTTTCTTTAAAAAGTGCGGGTATAAAAATATCAATCAAGAAATGATTTTGTTACTGTAAAAATGTGAGAAGAGACTCTGAATCTCCCCAACCCCCTCCCCTCCGAAAACATGAATAGTCGAATATTTTTAAAATATCCTCAAAGTCATCGAAATCCCTACTCCTAAACCATATATATTTTTGTTTCTTGAACCATGACCATGTCAAGGCAAATCTATTTGTGGTATTAGTAGGTCATGGCCTCTGGGGGTCACCTAAACCCCATCCCACCCTCCAAATATCAGAAATGATCAAATAACTTGAAAAAAATGCTTGTGATCCCACCCCTAAAGCATATATATTCTTCCTCCTTATGCATCTTATGGTATGTTATTTCAATCAAAAGAGATAAGAGGAGGTCCAGGAATAAGGTTTTATATGGGACAGAACATCATTTTGCAGATAGAATTGATCCTCAATTTTGAATTTATATTTCTAAAACCTTATTGCATATCTATGGCTCAGCCCCTGTTATATCCCTATAAATGATGTGCTATTCATTAAATCATGAGAGGAGCTCTGGGAAGTTAGTTTTTTTAGGAGTGATAAACGTCAATTTTCAGCTACTATTTGACTCCCTGGATGAAATTTAAATTTTTAAAACCTTATTGCACAACTGAAGGACAGCCCCTATCATACCGCAATATATGATGTGGCTATTCATTAAATCATGAGAGGAGTTCTGGGAAGTTGGTTTTTTTAGAAGTGATAAATGTCAATTTTCTGCTACTTTTTGACTCCCTGGATAAAATTTAAATTTTAAAAACCTTATTGCACACCTATAGGACAGCCCCTATCATATCTCAAGAGATGACATAGCTACTGGATAAATTGTAAGAAGAGTTCTGAGAACCATATTTTTTTTTGCAAAAAAAAGTCATTTTTTTATGCCCACAGACCCATGTGGTAAAAACAAAAATTCTGAAACATGATTACACATCAACATGACACCCCGAATCATATTCTAGAAGATCATTTGGCTACTGTTAAAAAAAAATTGACGTTTTTTGAAACCAGACTTTTTGTTAAAAAACGTCATTTTTCAGCCATTTAATGACCCCCAGGACAAAATTGAAATTTCCGAAACCTTATTGCACATCTATAAGACACCCCAAAACATATTCCAAGAGATGATTTGTCTACTGTTGAAAATGTAAAAGGAGTTCGAGGAAGGTTTTTTGTGAAATTTTTTTTTTTTTACCAATTATTTGACCCCCAGGACTACCAGAGAATTTTTGAAACCTTTTACAAAACAACATGACACCCCAAATCAAACTCCAAGAGTTCAGTTTGCTGGTTTAGAAGATGTAAGAGCAGTTTGAGAAAGTAAAACGTGACAGACGGACGGACGGATGGACGGAACACCCAGGGTAACAACAATATACCTGAACTTTCTTTAGAAAGTGCGGGTATAAAAACGTGGCTTCTGAAACAAAACTCCCTAGCATTTTAGTTCTTCCTGTTGACTTTCCAGACTATATGTCAATCTAAACTTATGATTTTGTTTATTAATAATAATTCAACATCAATTATTAATTAACAATGTACATTCTTGTTGCGTTGTTGCGATGACATCCCCCGGCCATGATATCTATTTTCAAATAAGGATTACACACGTAAACCTCTAAGGCTACATTGTATCACGTGGAGTAAGACAGGTCGTTCTTGAAACAAAATATTCATACTCACCCATGTTATCTCATTTACACATTTAAATAAAAAGATTACCTGAGGAGAAAATAAGATGTTTTATCTTGTAAAGGCATACTTAGACAAAGAATAGGAAAGGAATAACATTTTTCAAGACGTTCTGCTGATATTTCGATGATAGACTGGCAATGCCTGTCTGATTTGCGCGAGCGATACACATATTTCGTATGATAGATACAGAGGACCAGTCAATTTCAATGACGAAAATAAGAACTATATGCATTATATCGCGCATTATCATTTCACATTTATGCTCAAAATCCACTGCGAGAGTGCCGATGATAGCAAGGGTCATCTCGCTTTGCGAGCTCAATAAATATAAGAACAAGTGAAAACAAAATAGGTTTTTCTAAAAATAGATCTTCTCAAATGGTGACGTTCATTAGTAGGGAACAGGTTTGGCCCGTGTAAGTTGTCAAATTCATGGGCAGCGATTTAACAAAAAATACTTTGATTTGTTTTATTTCTTACACATCAAGAAAAACTTTAAATATAAATGTGCAAATAAAGATGAGATTATTTAACCCTTTCGAATAGCAATTATGCAAACAAAAGCTGTTCATGCATGCACTATTTTCTTAAGCGCATGAATAATGTTAGTGCAAAATTTTCGCAGAAACGGCTATGATAACAAGGACTCGCTCGCTTTGCGAGCCGACTCAAAAATGATCAAATCTGGGTATCCGCCATTTTGACCTAATTTAAACGCCTTTTGGGGAAGGCCGCCATATTTTTCCACACTTTAGGTATGGAAAAGTACAATGCTGAATCAATTCATTATTGTTTGTCAATAATGAAAAGACTTTAATAGAAAATTATGAAGTTTGATTGTCCGCCATTTTGACCTACTTAACGCCATTTTCATGAAGGCCAGCACATTTTTACGGACTCAGCATACTTTAAAGGGGCACGATTTTGGTCAAATTCTATTTTTCTGTTTTTATTATTTACAATGCTTTAGGAATGCATTTCTAATGATCAAATGAAATTTGAGAGTCAGTCATAGAGTTTGAGCAAGATAGAGGGCTCACAATTCTTTGTCATCTAAACAAGGATCGTGTCCTGTTTTATGTGTACATTGGTTCAATATACCAGTAAAAAAAACTTGTTCAAGTTGATTTGTCTATCTTCTTATTCATTTTAAGCATAAATAAACAGTTCCTAACATTAAACATATTCATTTTAGCTCTAAAATTGGAATTTTCACTTCAACATTTAAAATGTAAACAAAAGCTTTGTTTACATAGCAAATAATAAGCTCTGTAACTCGCTTATAACCCAACGAATGACCCACAAATTTTGGTTGCCTATTAAAAATGCCTTACTGAAGCATTGTAAACATTAAAATCGGAAAAATAATTTTTGACCAAAATCGTGACCCTTTAATTATGATAAAAAACAATGCCGGACCATATAATAATTATTTGCTGTTAAAATATTTTTTCGACTAAATCGGACCCGACTAATTTAACTATTTACAATCATACATTTCATATTCACAATTTTCTATCATTTAATATTTTATAAAGGGGTTTAAAAGGATTTGCACTGGAAAATTGTTTCGGTACTATATTAAGTTTACTTCTACGTTTAAAAGGGCTAAAATTCCTTGAAAAAATTAAAGGGAATCTAAATTTCTTTGTAAAATGCACATCTACAACAAGTGTACTATTCACCTACAGAGTTTCTTTAAATTCTGTGCAGTAGTTTAAGATGAGTTGCGCCAACAAACTGTTGATTACTACATTCAATAAATGGTCAAAATTCTAGGCTCATAAGTACCAACATTTCCAGAAAATAATGGAATCAGAATTTTCAGGTAAACTTTGTGTCCTTATTACTTACAAAGTTTTACAAAATTCTGCGTAGTGACTTAGGAGAAGCTGAGCTAACAAAAAAACAGTCCTGACTGACAGACTAGTCAAAAACATCATACCCCTACAACTTGCTGCATGAGGTATAAAATAGACTGACAGTCACGTCTGAATAGTGGAAAAGGGGGATTCATCGCAACATGTTGTTTCCTATTGTCTTCTATGGTGGAATGCAAGTATTAATTCATATACATGTACATAATCATCAGCTTGGATTGAAGTATAGATACATTCAATTAAGGTGTGAAAAATAAGAATCGTAATCATGCTACCATGTTGAATAAGAGAAAAAGATGATGGATATCTGCAATAATGTAAGCCCTCCCCAAACTGTGGAGGCTTGTCTTTCCTTTGGCCACAGCATTTTATTGAGGACTAGAATTTATCAATTGTTATTATATGCAGAGATGTTTTGTAAACTGGAGGAAGAATTCTTTATGTAAAAAGTATGTTTCTGAAAGATGATTCCTGTATTAGGTTTTCAAATCTACGAAATTCATATTACTTAATTGTGCCAGATAACTTGAACATACATCTACTTTACATAATAGTATATGATGGTATTTACTTCACTATAAAACATAAACAACAACATACATGCACAATGTATGACAGCCAGCCGTGCGTGTGCGCTGGACGCGTATTTATTGCATTTTACTATCAACACAATTTTTAAATACTTTATAAACTACAACCACACCATACAACATATTTCAACGTGACATTTTTGTAACACCTTAGGAATATAGTTTTATTACGCAAGAACGAAAATTATGCGAAGCGCATCAGGGACGGCCAGGAAAAAACTAGAGATAAAAAATATTTTATATAAAAACTCTAGAAAACCTGTGTCCGTAGCCAAGTGCTGCTGGATGCTAAAATGTTATGAAGGACCTCATAACTTAGAACAATAATAAATGACACATCCATATGTGATTATATAAATACTATTAATAGTTTTATACCTTCAATAAAAATGTTTTAACTTTTGATGTCACTAGCTTGAAACGGCGGCTAGAAGTGATCAACCCTCAAAAACCAGTTCTTTGCTACCATTGAAAACATTTTCTATTGGTCAATTTATGACCAATACAATGCATATAACTTATAAACATGTAGTCGTAAATACAACATTTCCCGCTATTGCTATCGAAACGCGGGAAAATATAAGTATTTACTTCACTTACTATAAAACATAAACAACAACATACATGCAATGTATGACAGCCAGCCGTGCGTGTGCTAGAAAAAAGTATGGGAAAGCGACCGTAATTACAAATTAAGAGACTTTGAAACACGTAGATCTAAACGCTTTTCAACTGAATCCACAATATACCCATCCTTTGTACTTTCACTTTTCCATCTACCGTGCCTTTTCAGGCACCTTTCGTCCACACTTGAATTTGCAACCACAGTCAAAGAATGAAGCCCTATATTTATATTCCCCACAACAGATTTAACTAGATGCTGTCATTAGACAGTAATACCAGTAATTACCAGTTTCAGTAAAAAAAAAGGACCCGTACAATTTCCGGTACTTTTTAAAAATTATAATTTTCATAAATGATGAGTTCACATCCAATAATACACATATTGCCTTTATGTACAATTTGGGGTTGAACTGTTTGCATCTGTTTGTGATCTCCATATTATTTCCATTAAAAACCCATTTTTAAATATGACACAAACAAACATTCTTAGGATTTTATATTCGTATTTGTGCCCTCATGCAGAAAAACACATGATAAAATAAAAAAAATTCCTACCTATCTAACCTAATTTTTTCATCAGTGTTACCCTAAACACACAATTTTTTTTCTTAGGCCTAACTGTTAGGTAACATTATTTTGGGGGGAAATATGATATTTTATACACTTTATTTAATGTTTCATTCAATAAGGAGTACATCACAATATGTGGGTGTCCCATACCACCATAAAGCTGAAAATTGTGCTTTACATGGTTAATTACCTAATAAAATTGTGCAAGGGGTTTTAAAGAATAAAGTTATGAAAATACATGCACTATGTTACAATAAAATGATCTTTGTCTGAAGTTGCGTACACAACACAGGTCTACAGGTTGCATTAGCGGGTATTATATTTACCCAGCTCTTTGGTTTGATGAGTATCACATGGTGTACATGCATGTGTGTTTTCGATATGCAGAATAGGATTAATTAACACGAATAAACGTTTCTTTTGTGGTGATCTGCTAAAGGAATTCATATTGTGCTAATTGGATTATCATTATGATGTTGACCAATATAGGTAAGTATAATACATGCAGTAGCGCAATATTATGAGACACCGTTCTACAAAACAGTTAAGTTTTACTTTCACTTTCTAAAATGTGATCTCCCTTTGCAAGCATACTGTATCATCATCTTTATTTAAATAAGCTTATCTACAGTTTCTGTCATTTTAATTGCAGATTTTTTTTATTTTTTCATTTGTCAGACTTACACTATTGAGTTGACTCCATATTGACCCTATTTTGTATTAAATTTGGGTATTAAATATCATGTTTATATGAGTTATAATAGGGAGGAAGGGGAAGGGGCCTTAACCGTTCCCCATCCCCAGGATGTGTGGATTAGATATACATTTCTAGTGAGAATGAAGGCATGCTGCAGCTTTTTTTTTCATTACCCCCTACCCCATCATCATACACCAGCAATAGAAAAAGAGTTAATGACTAATTTTCTTTTATTTTAAATTGCTTAATATTCTTTTTTGTCAAGAGATATGTGGTATGTCAAGATTTATGACTCATGAAAATGTGTGCATTTAAATCCTGATTGTTAACATACATGTATAATTATATATATAAAAAATACATGTGATATTATACTAGGGATCATGCAATCTATTGCAGAATTGCCAATCGGTTATTTATAACTCATTTTGACTGATTAATTTGTTAATCATTTAGAAAATAAAGACATTTCTAAATACATGTATAACATATTATCAATAGATTGATTTTGTAACTATTTAGGGCCCCACTCTGCAGATGCACTATAGCGATCATTCTGTCCAATTCTGCTGATCATGTCAAGATACATTAGATACATTTAAGACAAATTGGCCCCTGCCCCTTGGATTATTCCCCCACCCCCTGGAGTTGTTTTTAAACAACCACCCCCCTCCTCTGAAATAGGAAATTGTAATACATTTCAATAACTGTTGAGATCCCCATCCTATACCATATTCATTCTTCCTTCTTGTGTCATTGCACATCAATTGGTACATGTATAAAGGTTATACCCCCTTTGAGATGCCCAGTGACTTTCCAGAGTTAGAACTAATCAAGTAACCTATCTTATTCATATGTAGTGTAATTCCTAGCCCTAGCCCAATGATGACCCTGCTTTGTTTTTTACAGCAAGGTTTTTGTTGACTGACTTTATAATTTCCACAATTATATATAACATTCTGTTTATCTTTAAGATTAAAATGCAATTCCCAAAATCTCTTTATGTACATCTGACATCATACAGAAAAAACAATCAAGAAATGATTTTGCTACTGTAAAAATGTGAGAAGAGACTCTGAATCTCCCTACCCACCTGCCCCCTGAAAACATGAATAGTCGAATATTTTTAAAATATCCTCAAAATCATCGAAATCCCAGCTCCTAAACCATATATATTTTTGTTTCTTGAACCACGACCATGTCAAGGCAAATCTTTTTGTGGTATTAGAAGGTCATGGCATCTGAAGGTCACCCTAACCCCACCCCACCCTCCCAAAATCAGAAACGATCAATTATCTTGAAAAAAATGCTTGTGATCCCCACTCCTAAAGCATATATATTCTTCCTCCTTATGCATCTTATGGTACGTTATTTCAATCACAAGAGATAAGAGGAGGTCCAGGAAATAGGTTTTTTATGGGACGGAACATATTTTGCAGATAGTATTGACCCTCAGATTCAAATTTATATTTCTAAAACCTTATTGCATATCTATAGCTCAGCCCCTGTTATATCCCTATAAATGATGTGGCTATTCATTAAATCATGAGAGGAGTTCTGGGAAGTAGGTTTTTTCAGGTGTGATAAACGTCAATTTTCAGCTCCTATTTGACTCCCTGGATGAAATTTAAATTTTTAAAACCTTATTGCATGACTATATGACAGCCCCTATCATACCCCAATATATGATGTGGCTATTCATTAAATCATGAGAGGAGTTCTGGGAAGTAGGTTTTTTTTAGGAGTGATAAACGTCATTTTTCAGCTACTACTTGACTCCCTGGATGAAATTTAAATTCTTAAAACCTTATTGCACACCTATAGGACAGCCCCTATCATATCTCAAGAGATGACATAGCTACTGCATACATTGTAAGAGGAGTTCTGGGAACCATATTTTTTTGGCAAAAAAAACGTCATTTTTGATGCCCACAGACCCCCGTGATAAAAACAAAAATTCTGAAACATGATTACACGTCAACATGACACCCCGAAGCATATCCTATTAGATCATTAGGCTACGGCAAAAAGAAATTGACGTTTTTTGAAACCAGACTTTTTGTAAAAAAAAAACGTAATTTTTCTCAGATGACCTACTAATACCACAAAAAGATTTGCCTTGACATGGTCATGGTTGAAGAAACAAAAACATATATGGTTTAGGAGTGGGGATTTTGATGATTTTTAGGATATTTTAAAAATATTTAACTATTCATCTTTTCGGGGGGTGGGGAGATTCAGAGTCTCTTCTCACAGTTTTACAGTAGCAAAATCATTTCTTGATTGGTATTTTTCTGTATGATGTCAGATGTACATAAAGAGATTTTGGAAATTGCTTTTTAATCTTAAAGATAAACAAAATGTTATATGTAATTGTAGAAATTGTAAAGTCAGTCAACAAAAACCTAGAGCTTGCTGTAAAAAACAAAGCAGGGTCAACATTGGGCTAGGGCTAGGAATTATACTACATATGAATAAGATAGATTTATACTTGATTAGTTCCAACTCTGGAAAGTCACTGGGCATCTCAAAAGGGACATAACCTATATACATGTACCAATTGATGTGCAATGACACAAGGAGGAAGAATAAATATGGTCTAGGGTGGAGATCTCAACAGTTATTAAAATGTATTATAATTTCCTATTTGAGGGGGGGGGGGTGGTTGTTTAAAAACAACTCCAGGGGGTGGGGGAATAATCCAAGGGGCAGGGGCCAATTTGTCTTAAATGTATCTAATGTATCTTGACATGATCAGCAGAATTGGACAGAATGATCACTATAGGGCATCTGCAGAGTGGGGCCCTAAATAGTTACAAAATCAATCTATTGATAATATGTTATACATGTATTTAGAAATGTCTTTATTTTCAAAATGATTAACAAATCAATCAGTCAAAATAAGTTATAAATAATCGATTGGCAATTCTGCAATTGATTGCATGATCCCTAGTATAATATCACATGTATTTTTTTTATATATAATTATACATGTATGTTAACAATCAGGATTAAAAGGCACAAATTTTCATGAGTCATAAATCTTGAAACACCACATATCTCTTGACAAAAAAGAATATTAAGCAATTTAAAATAAAAGAAAATTAGTCATTAACTCTTTTTTTATTACTGGTGTATGATGATGGGGTAGGGGGTATAATGAAAAAAAAAAGCTGCAGCATGCCTTCATTCTCACTAAAAATGTATATCTAATCCACACTCCTGGGGATGGGGAAGGGTTAAGGCCCCTTCCCCTTCCTCCCTATTATAACTCATATAAACATGATATTTAATACCCAAATTTAATAAAAAATAGGGTCAATGTGGAGTCAACTAAATGGTGTAAGTCTGACAAATGAAAAAATAAAAAAATTCTGTAATTAAAATGACAGAAACTGTAGATAAGCTTATTTAAATAAAGATGATGTTACAGTATGCTGGCAAAGGGAGATCAAATTTTAGAAAGTGAAAGTAAAACTTAACTGTTTTGTAGAACGGTGTCTCATAATATTGCGCTACTACATGTATTATACTTACCTATATTGGTCAACATCATAATGATAATCCAATTAGCACAATATGAATTCCTTTAGCTGATCACCACAAAATTTATTCGTGTTAATTAATCCTATTCTGCATATCGAAAACACACATGCATGTACACCATGTGATACTCATCAAACCAAAGAGATGGGTAAAACTAGTACCCGCTAATGCAACTTGTAGACCTGTGTTGTGTATGTAACTTCAGACAAAGATCATTTAATTGTATCATATTGCATGTATTTTCATAACTTTATTCTTTAAAACCCCTTGCACAATTTTATTAGGTAATTAACCATGTAAAGCACAATTTTCAGCTTTAAAGGGACATATACATATTGTGATGTACTCCTTATTGAACGAAACATTAAATAAAGTGTATAAAGTATAATATTTTCCCCCAAAATAATGTTACCTAACAGTTAGGCCTAAGAAAAAAAAATTGTGTGTTTAGGGTAACACTGATGAAAAAATTAGATTAGGTAGGTAGGGATTTTTTTTTTTATTTTATCATATTTTTTTCTGCATGAGCTAGGGCACAAATACGAATATAAAATCCTAAGAATGTTTGTTTGTGTCATATTTAAAAACGGGTTATTAATGGAAATAATATGAAGATCACAAATAGATACAAACAGTTAAACCCCAAATTGTACATAAAGGCAATATGTGTATTATTGGATGTGAACTCATCATTTATGAAAATTATAATTTTTAAAAAGTACCGGAAATTGCATGTGTCCTTCTTTTTGACTAAAACTGGTACAAGAGAGTGTTATTTAGAGGCCAACACTTGGTGCGGGTATTATTGTCTAATGACAGCATCTAGTTTTTTTTGTTTTAATATATTAATTTATAAATGCCCTTTGACCTAAAAACTGATCTGAATATGAAAAAATGTTTCTCCTCCACATCTTCCAGAAGATCCATATACCTTTGGTACATATTTACCAGACAAGCTGCTGTGTTTCCTTTTGATATCAAAATTTTGTTTCCTTGACGGTATTGGTCTGTCTTGCTTTTCCTTATAAAAATAACCAGGTGATCTTCGTTAACTAACACATCATTAAAACATAGAGAACTAAGTTCGTCAAATCTTAAAAATCCTGCAAAACTGAACAAGATCATCGTGAGGTTTCTAACAATTAACAAATCCTACTTTTCACATAATTCTATTAACACATCCTTTGTTATTGGTTCCTTTCTGTTAACAGATTTCGATGTTTTCTCCTTGCTGCTTCCTGTATAGATGAAACATATGAATTTTTGGTCGGGTCTGGTTAACCAACACTGTCGTGCGCCCATTTAATAGCATGCACAGCCGAATTTACAGGATGATGAGTTGCACCATTTTCTAAAAGATGTGTCAGATATAACGCAACATGTATTGGATTTGCCGGTAGAGCACTGTATCCTTGTGACTTAATAAAATTTTCCCATCTTTTGAAAGAGTTGAAATATGTCCTATTGGTGTTGTCACTTTTATTTGATAGAATAAGAACACTCATGTAGGGGCAAAGGTCGTCCAAATAACTGTCAGGTTTAACTCCACTGTCCAGTGCTACATTCTGTACTCTCTCGTCTAATCCTAATCCTGCAAAATCAAAATTCAAGTTTTAGGAAAAGCATATTAAACAAAAGTCCTATTTTTCCAAATATTCCATTATTTCCCATTCCTCTGCATACAGCATCTACATTTTAAGCTTAACTACACTTCTCACATACCATTTAAAACTATCCTCCTTGTTGACCAACAGAGGCCAAATCGGGGCAGATTTCCTTTCTGGTATTACTAAAGTTTATTTTCATTTTTCCTGTTCAATTTTTCTAACCACTTTTGGTATCAACCTAGGTGGTGGTACAACCCAGTTAACACTATTTGACCATACCTGTGCAAATGCGTCAATTCCACTGGTCTCCGCACAGTTGTATTTTGAATTGAAAACTTCACACTTATTGTTATAGTAAGAAGCAAATCTGTCACAGGTATGCTTGCCCCATACTTCATTAAAATATTCATATACTACCTGTTTAACTGACCAGTCGTCACAATCGCTCATTCTGCTCAGATGTCTGCTTTTGTATTTTGCGCTCTAGACAACCATATGCAATTCAAATGAATATTTTTCTCATCACATAGACTATGCACTTGATATGGCAATGTCTTGCAAAGCCTTTTTCTTACTACTAACCTTCAATATGTGTGGCACATTTCGATTATCTGAATTCACCTCAACTGAGTTGTTATTCGCGAAATCTACACAGTTATTCAATATTCTCCTAACAGTTTCCAGCTCCCTCCAAGTGGAGCTCTGAATGCTTTAAATTCCCACTCATTCCAAATACCATACCATTCAAATTCCTGCTGTTCATCCTTTGAACATATTAAGTCAAATGACCTCCATAACCCGAATCTGAAGCATCGCAGAACAATGCGATTTGTCTAATCTCTATATCAGTTATCTGACTCAAATGAGTACCTTTTTCATTCATGCTTTCTAAATTGTTTACCCAAAACTGAAGCTCATCCACCGTTTCCTGACTCATTATAATATAAGAATTCCAACGATCTTACTATTATGCAATAATACAAATATCTGGTTCTTAATCTAACCATGTCACCAAACACTGTCTGTGTTGAAATAATCCGTCCAACTACTGATGCAATGGAACGGACTTCAAACCACTTGAAACCCGATGTATAGCCTTCCAAAATGTTTTGGATATTTCCCTTAAGTTTCTGAATTCTAGCATTTGACACCGATATTTTGTTAATTTCTGTTTTCCATACTAACCCTAACCAAACTACCTCTTGAGTAGTTTTCCACTGACATTTATCATCAGCCAAAATAAAACCCAAAGCATTCAAGTCTGCCTGTATTTCTGAACTAAGAATTTCAGCACTCTCAAAAGTTTGAGAACATCCTATGCCATCATCTAAATGCATGACAACTTTGTGACCTTTTGATCTCCAAAATTTGACCACTTCACGCAAAACTTTTGTAAAAATGTATCCAGCAGTAATAAGACCAAAAGGTAGAACATTAAAAACATAATATTTTTCTTTCCACTTAAAACCCAAGTATTTTCTATCCACTTCATATATCATAATGTGATGGGAAGCGCTTTTCAAATCAAATGAAAACAAATAATCCCCCATCTGAAACAACTCTTGCGATATACTCGCGTCTTCATACTTGTGTTTATTCTTATACAAATGTGGATTAACATGCCTTGCATCTAAAACCAACCTTTGTTTTGATTTGTTACCTGCTACTGTTAATGGATTGACCACTTTAGGTTTTTCTATAACCTCCTGCACACAACCCTTCCTTACCAACTTTTCTATCTCTAACGACAGGAACCTTTCATTGCCTATAGCAGATTTGTTGTTTTTAATCTCTACAGAACTTGGAGTAGTAAATAACGGCAAACTATAGCCAAATTCAATAACACTCAACACATACCTGCTCGCTCCAATCGAACGCCACTGACCCAGATTACTTCTCAGTCTATCTACCTGCGATTTACCTGTCTTTATCTCCGTTTCGCTCAACTGATTACTCTCTGAACATGCAAATGCAAATCTACTTATCTTTTCATCTATCTTCTCTGTGAAATCTTTTCTCCAGTGTCCTTTCTTATGACATCTGTAGCACTGTCCGGATCTCCATACACCCGTTGTTACATTAGATGTTTTTGCTTCATTGGAAGTAGTGGACGGATAGGGCCCTAATTTTTCTTGCATATCTCTCTGTCTCTTTATGCGTTCGTCCTGGACTTTTCTCTTGGCCCTTGTTTGCGCTTTGGAAATTCGCTTTTCGTCTTCCGAGTCTGAAGCGATTGGGTTTTTTACATATTCGTCTACTGCTCTCCATTTCGCAGCTGAAGAATTTGCTAATTTTATCAGCTGGATTTTTATTTATACAGGATCTACATGTATTATACCACATTGTCCAGATATTTTTGTATTATTACTCAATTTAGCTGATTTTATCATGCCTATTGTTGCTCAGGTGAGCGATGTGGCCCATGGGCCTCTTGTTTAAACTTAAATCCATCTACAAAGACTTGTTCTATTTTAACTTCTTGCCTCTCTGCAATCACTTTCTGGTTTTCGTTAATATTTCTCTGTACTGTAGACAAACAACTGTCCAAAATACCTGAGAATTGACTCAATATTTCGGTTGTTGGCTTCTTTAATCGTCAGGTTTATTTGCCATTGAATGTCGTCCTCGTCCATTTTGACGTCACTCACTTAAAACAACGGCTAGAAGTGATCAAAAACCAGTTCTTTGCTACCATTGAAAACATTTTCTATTGGTCAATTTCTGACCAATACAATGCATATAACTTATAAACATGTAGTTGTTAATACAACATTTTCCCGCTATTGCTATCGAAACGCAGAAAAATATATTGCATACATGTATGTCTTCATTTCATGATGAATAAAATTTAAACTGTTTGATGAATAATTTGTATTTGAAAAGTTAATTGCATTAATTAACCCCAACATGATATACAGATGGGTTTGTGTGTGTGTATATATATATATATATATATATATATATATATATATATATGGTAGGACAACAAATTAGTGAGTTTAAGCAAAATAGTTCCTATACTGCATAGTGTATAATCATACACTTTTTGTGACATTTCACACCAGAATGCTTGACACATGTCAGAAAAGAGGATTTTTAATTTCAAAAACCAGTGTCAAATTTAAATTATCATCTGAAAGAGAGAATTGACATTGTTTGATGTATAACCTTTCCAAAATTAGGAAATTTCTCACTTTTAATTTCATTATCAGAGTTAATTTGCAAGAAACGAATCTGACATCCCACCACGAGATTTTGACTGGAGAGAGATAATTTGATGATCAAGCTTTCAATCAAGAGGCCCCTCATTGTGAACCAAAATTAGGGCCAATGCTATGACCCATTATATAAAAAAGAGCAATAGGTCACTTGACCTCACAAAATGCCTTATAACAAAAGTCAAAAGTTTAAGGAACCTTTAGCACAATTTCATAAGTTACCTCCAGTAATTTGGCAGTGTCCTTTCGCAAGTTGTTAAGTTGATCTTTCCCAGGGATGCCCTCTGGTATATACCCCTCTTTAAATGAGCCTGATTTGTTACAAAGGTTCAAGGATTTTTTTGAAACTCTCAAAGGAGAAAGCTTCGCCATTTGTTCCTTGAAATCAAACAGAAATAGTTATTTTAATTTCAGCTGTCTACCAGGCACATGATTCAAATTAAGCATTACAATCAGATTCTGAGTGTCAACATCGACATATCTCAAATTGCAAGAAAGTACAAATAAAAGCCCAAATATTTTGATACAGTATAAATCTAAATGTATCCTCACTTTCATTCTATCTGCTTTCAATCTGACATTTTCATCTTTCACAGACTTCAAAGCCTCTCTAAAAGATTTTACCTGTCAAAACAAATTGTGGATAGAATTGTATTTTTTGTTTCTGTATAAAAGTTTGAATTAAAATCATACATGTATAACTAGATTAAATCTAGTTGCAAGCAAGTAGGTCTTCTGTCGCAGCTGCAAGTTAAAAAGTGTTGTTTTATAAGATTGACACTGTTCATGAAATACTGTGCAATAATAAGATATTGTGGGGGTTAACTTCCATGGATTTCGTTGGTACCCTTAACCTACAATTACAAATTAATATTATCAATGAATTATGAATCAGTCAATATTCATTATTTGTAAAATCAAATCCAATTACAAACCCACTAACCCACAAACCAACTCCAATGACAATCCACATACTGGTATATTTACCCCAAGGAATAGTCCATCTCAGAATTAAATTTGGAAGAAACAGATGCAAGACTGACATTAATCATTTTAATCAACATAGAGGCATTAACAATCATTATGATACATATCACATTGATGCAATTTTTCAATCATTTTTTGTTTAGAAAAAGAATCTTAAATTGACCCTGCATGAATGAAAGGTAGATCACCATGAGTGTGTTAATTAAATCCAATCAAGTAAAAAATAAATAACTGACAAACACAATGGTCTCAGAAACGGTATTTATGGTTGAATTGAAGCATCCCAAACCAATGAAGTTACCCTCTTAAATGGTAAATAGACAGTTAAAGCCAAATATCTAAGTTTCAGAGGCAAAAAAGAAAAAAAAAACATTGAGGTTCTATGTTTTTTTCTTCAAAACATAATCTGTTCATTGAAAATAGAAATAAATGATCTTGAATAAATGCAACAAAATTCTTCCACTTAATATGATTAGTCATGTTTACTTGTTAAACCATTGATTTTAAATGGACATGATTTTTCAGAATCAGTAGCATTCATAGTGGCTCAATTTCTTGGGATTTTGTGGGCCCCTTTTAACAAATTTTTTTCAATTTCACGGAATTTTAAAACACAGCATCATTTCATTAATCATAAAAAATACCAAAACACATCCCCATGAACCTGAAAAACAAGCATTCTAGGAACATTAATCCCCAAATATTTAAATGATTCCAGAATAAGCTGCATTTGTTTTAATATGGGTCTTTTTCACAGCTAATCAAATTATGAGAAAAAAATAAGAAGCATTACACATCTGTGGAGACTTACCTGTTGAGTGAAATAAGGAGAATCCTGGAGAAGGTATCCTTCCTCTGAATGCACTGGTGACCCCAGATTTTGAACTTCAAGACAAAGAAAATCATAGATTAAGGTGGTATGAGACACCTCCATATTGTGACATACTATCTATCGATTTTAAACAATAACATGAAGTGTAATTTTATAAATATTTTCTTTCCCAAAATTGCCACCTAACAGCGTAGTGCAATGGTTTAAAACGTTCACTATGAACCTGTAGGTAATGAGTTCGAATCCTGCTGGGGATTTAAAATTTTTTACCTTTACAAAAATTTCCTAAAACCTATTTTTTTGTCAATTATTGTAAATTTTGAAAATTCTAAACCGTGATTATTATAATGTACTTTTAAACACATTAATATAGACAGATGTCCCATACCACCTTAAGCTGCATGTCCCAACCAACAAAGTAAGGATTAAGAATGTTCTCAATAAAAAAAAATAGTCATATCATTGTTCTAAACAAGAGTAAGCTGTGAGTGCTAGTAACAGTTTACAGATAGTACTAAGTACTAGCAAACTATCAATATCCTGAATAAACTTGAACTGTCCCAATAGGAATAATACCTTCACATGGTAATCTTTTCACTTCCTGGAACATTAATTTAAATATTTAACAATTAATACTTCAACACAAAATAAAAATGAGTGAACTATGTACAGGTATACCTTATCTTATTTTGAAGGACATGAGAAAAGAGGTTCCTTTTAATTCATATTTCACATAAGCCCTAAAACCTTATTTGAAAAGGTACAACTTGGGCATTTGCATTCCGTGCTGAAAAAATCTATTTTACTCTTTATGATCATTGAATATTTTGCTTCAATTCCTTGTGCAATATCAACATTGTACAAGTTAATGAGTCTCAAATCTTAATGATTGCCAAAATTAATATTCATACTGGTAAGTCATAAAGTGAAGATAATTTATATAAGCTTTTGCTAATAAAAATGTTGATCTGTACACTACACTCAAATAAATCACCTAGGTAGATATGTCTCTGCATGAAAAAATCACCATGAGCCTGCTATCCAAAACTTTTTTTGGAAACTTTTCTCTCATTTTTTCTTTTATTTTTACAAATAGAAAAAATGAATTTTAATGTAAGTAATAAAGTTTGCTAGTATGTAGTATAAATAACACATATTAAGAAATAAATAGCAATGTTCAAAAGTTCATAAAGATATTTGCTTGGTAATCCTTTAAAACCCAAAGGGCCTTATGCTTTTTATTATTTATATCTACTTTTTAGAAAGCAAAACCTTTTGGAATTATAAACATAACCTTATTCTTCTTACATGTACCAGCTACCAAAAGGTGGTTGGTTTTACAATAATTTGAAAGTTTTAAGTGCCTTGCTTTTCTGCAGAGATATTATGATCAAGTCTTGTGCAATCAGACTACCCAACGCTTCAAAGTTTTGTGCATAGAAAGAGCATCTGGTTGAACGAGACTTATTATCATGAAAATGTATTTTTCTTTTTAAATTATTAATAAAGATAATCTATTAGAAGAGTAAATGTTTTTGCTGTTTGGTATGCATTTTTAAATATATTTTAAAAACCAAATAGAATTCAACAAAAGGGAAAATGATTTTTATTTGCAGTACAAATTGAGTACGGATAGTCATGTTTGTATTTAAAGTCATCTAAAACAAAGTATGCTAACTTTTAGTACGCATGTGATATTTTTATGTTACATTTGATTTTATATAAAGTTTCAATAAATTTTATGAGAAATTATAGGCTAACAATAACTATGATCATATGTCTGCGAGGGGATTTTCTAGACATTTTTTCCATCTGTGTTATTTTCATAGTTTTTGTACAACTAGAGTCCCACAGGCTTTGACAGTCACCTAAATACTATAACCCTTAGATGGACCTCTCAGGTAGTCTCATTTTTGCCTTTTAAGCTTCATTTTGGAGTTTAAACCCTAATCTGAGACTCCTCTGACTGTTACCCATGGTTCTATTATTTAATATTTGCAAAGATCAAGTCATAAACGGGGTGCAAGAGTCATAAGAAACTCAGATTATCTATACCCTAGCTCAAGGGGCCAAAACTTATTTTCAACTTTTGGTTGAAAATCTTTTATGATATTTACAGTTTCATTTATATTGCAGACAAGCACACATTGCACGGGGAATTAAACTAAATTTCCTAAATTAAAACACATATTTAATTTAATATGGCTAAGTAACAATTTACCTTGTGGTTTTCAAGATGTTGAAAATTGTTAAAGGACTACGCATGATTAAAGGCAATAGGTTACCCGAGTGACTTAAGTGACTTAAAAAAATACATGTTAACTATATGGCCATATTTGTCACCCCTCCCCCACCCAATAAAAACCCTAAACCCCTTGCAATTTCAGAAGAGGATATTATGGACTTAATAACAATGCATTAATTTTTTTCTCCCATGACTGTAAAAGAACAGAAGAAAATATCATAAAATTTTAAAAATGTTCACTATGTGACCATATTGGCTAACAAAGGGCATGAATTTAACGATTTAAGTGGAGGTCTTTATGGACATCATAACCATGCATTCAGTTTATCTCCCCCTGCTGTGGAAGAAGAAATGATTTTTTAAGATTAATACATTTTTACTATATGGCCATATCCTCCCCAACCTACGGCCTGAACCCCTGACCCAGGGTCCATGAATTTAACAATTTAGGTAGAGGTCTTCAAGGACATCATAACCATGCAATTCATTAAGCTTTTCTCCAATATATTTAAAGGTAGAGAAGAAGATTTTCTTGGATTTAATTAATTTCACTTATCCCCTGACCCAAGGGCCATGATTTTTACTATTTTGGAAGAGGGCTTTACGGACATCATAACCATACATTTAGTTTTTCTCAAATATATACAGAAAAGGAGAAGAAGATTTTCTAAGATCTAATCAACTTCACTATATATGGAGAAGAGAAGATTTTTGAAAATGTGGCCCTTTTTTTTTTGCATATTTGGCCCTGTGCATGCCCATGAGGCCCTAGGGATGATAAGGTCATACATTTCAGTTTAGATTTCTCTTATCCTGGAGATGCTTCAAACCAAAAATAGTAGCAATTGGTCTTGTTGTTTTCACAAAATGTAAAATTATTAACGAATGACAGATGAAGATAAAAAAAGCTAGATGTATTGTGAGCAAGGTCACAAATGACCCCCCCCCCCCCCCCTCCCCGCGCTAAGAAAATATAATAATTTCTTATAGTGACATCGAGCTTGCAAAATTGACCAAAGCTCAAGGTTAGGACATATTTTCAGGTTATAAACAATGTTTGTGTGCAGGAAACTTCCTCATCATTTTCCATTACAAGATATGGCCTAGACAGGAATTATGTGATTCTTTTTTGGCAATGACCTTGAACTTGCAAAAATAATCTTGAGTTAAGATCATGACACACCCTAGGGTCATAAGCAATTATTGTGTGAAGTAGGCATTTCAAATGTTTTTCAATAAGAAAGAAGGACACACATTATTAACTTTTCTTTCCAGCGACCTTAAAATTGCCAAAATGACCTTGGGTCAAGATCATGACACACGCTCAGGCCATAAGCAATTATTGTGTGAAGAAGGAAACTCCAATGTTCCTCCATAAGAAAGATATACAGACCCTGAAACGCACTACTACACCAGCTGTACATTTCTCGCACGCTTCTCACACGCTATACGGTTTGTACGATACGTTTCTTGCACGGTACGGTACGCTTCTTGTATGATACGATACGTTTCTCACATGGTACGGTACATTTTTCATACCATACGATATGCTTCTTGTATGATACGTTACGTTTCTTGTACGATACGATATGTTTTCTATACGCTTTCCATATGGTCTGTGCTACATGATTCTAACGATTGCTGATCATTTAGTTTTTTAAAATATCTAATTCACAATAATTTCAAAGTATCTTATTAGTTTATTAGATTATCACAAGTTTGAAAAAATATATTGTTATTGCCAAATAAAATATGGAACGTTTTAAACAATGGCATCATACTTAGGCAAATATTTGCCCAATAACGTTCCTGTTTGCGGGGACGGACTAATTACACCAAAAGGTATTTACCTGCAAAGGCCGTGAATAAAAAAGGCTTCCAAGATTAATTAATTCAAATACACAGGAAATGTCTCGATCCAAAAAATATACTTTTATTATTAAATATCACTACTTTCTTAGACGACTTTATCCCAAACAGCAACATGTCATAAAACATTTACCACTATCGTTTTCGAAAATTTAAAACTTGCAAACATGTTCCTATAAAGTCCATACTGCATAGGAAAATATTACATTTAAATTAATTATTTTTTTAAATGAGTCATTTCAATGCTGATTTTCTCTGCATTTTGATTTCAAATACTAATTAGTTTTATATATAGTACTTTTTTTCTTTCTTTTTTAGGAGGAAGGGATATTAGACAATTAAAAACTACATTTATAATCTCTGTATCACTTTACTCTGATAGGATTTCGTCTTAAAACCGCATCTATATTTTATTTAGAACTAAAATGCAAACAGTACAAGATTAAAATTCTGATAAAAAAGAGGAATAAAGAGCAATGTGATATGTACAATCATGTAATGTCTGTTTAAAAACAATTTCTGTTAAGTCACCTGAGCCGGGAAAAGGAACGTTACATTACATTTCTCATACGATACGATGCGTTTCTAATACGTTACGATGCGTTTCTCGCACGGTACGATGCACTTCTTATACGATTCGGTATGTTTCTCGCATGATACGATACGCTTCTAATACGATACGAAAGTCGCATGCTTCTCATACGCTTTTTTGGTGTAGTAGTGCGTTTCAGGGTCGTAGACCAGACATGAATTATGCACTTTTCTTTCCAGTGACCTTGAACTTGCCCAAATGACCTTGGGTCAAAATCATGACTCACTCTAAGCTCATAAGCAATCGTTTTGTGAAGTAGGAACTTCCAATATTCCTCCATAAAAAAAGATATGGACCGAACACGGTTGAACAAACGGACGGACAGACAGGAAGACAGAGAGACCAGACGGACAATGTGATTCCTATATCCCCCCAAACTTTGTTTGCAGGGGGTATAATAAAGATATAATTTCCTTTTACTTTATATATACCAGTCACCTGGATGTTTGGCTTGTCTTGTAATTCCTTCGATTAAAGTTTTCTTTGAAAGAATTTTCAGCCTCTCTTTGAGTTCAATTTTCTCCTGTTCCAAGGTATCGATGTCCTGTTGAAGAGTGTCCATAGTCTCCTCAAACTCCCTTATAGAAATTAGAAACAACTAAATGTGTCAATATGAAGCCCTATACATACAAAAATTTGAAATTCCAGTTATCTATTTTAAAAAGTAATAATATGGTCCAAATGGAACAAAGATAATATATTACATTTACTGCAGGTTTTTATTGTTGCATTCAATTGGTAATCAATAGAAAGGTATCAAATTAGTTTGCAAGAATCAAGTAATGCAAAATTGACCTTTGAATTCACTATTTAGATGCTTAATTACTAGCTATGACACACAGACAGTGTGTAATAATTATTAACCGGTACATATAAGAAATCTTATACATTTGTTCATCATTATATTGAAAAACACACTTAGTTTATTATTAACGGTAAAGTCTCTTGTATACATGTAGAACACACTTTTCAGCCAAAATTTGATCGAAAGTGGGGGGTACAAATTATACGCAGGAACAAAATTTTTACCCATTTTGTTCAGAGCGTGTTTCTCAATACCATGGGAGTATGAATGCTGATATCAAATTTATGAGAATTGTATGAGTATACCCTTCTTATTTTGTAAAAAATACCATATTCTTAATTTCCATGAATTAGAATATTTATCCACTTCCAAACATGCCCAAGAGGCATCTGGGCAACATAGCTCACCTGCACAACATTCTTTTTCGAAATTTTTGAATATGAAACTATTTCAAAATATTGTAAAACTCTCAAAACTTCTTATTAAATTACAAGATTTGACAAAACACTAAACATTTTATAATCTCATAGAAAGGTCTTGAAAGTTTGATTTCGTAATTGTCCACATTTTCTTCAAATATGCTTCGAAACAATGTTTTGGAATTGGGTGTTTCAATTTATGTTAAATTTTGGCTTTCGGCCTGATATTATGTCTGAGATTTTTACTGAATTTCGGCCTGGGCAGTGTTTCATAATTCTAGCAGTTTGGCACAACTGTATATTATGTAAAAATAGGGCCCCAAGGGGTAAAATGAGAAAACTACAACACAACCATTATTATATTTATAGAGATTTTTTAAATCATTAGATTTATTTAATGTTGTGATCCACAGAATAAACCACAAGTCGGATTCCGTTTCAAAGATTTATGAAAACTCTGCAAACTAATACTTTTATATTCTGGAGTCGGTGGTGCGAGCGCTTTGACTGTCGCTCCCCAACTGTCAAATTATTTAACAAAGTTAACATTTGTATACATGTAATAAACACAGGCGCCTAACATTAAAAATATTTCTTTTTGCTATAAGATTATTCTCAGTGCTATAATAATAACAAGGTTCGTCACTGTGTGATTTTTGCTGGCACTTTGGATTATTTTGACCCATCTATATTTATAAATTAAGACCTTTTGCCAATAAACTACGAACTGCCTGCACCAATTAAGTAACTGCTTATACCTTTGGTATTTCAACACGTGTGAGATGATGTCTGTAAACAATAATTGAATTTTACATGATAAGTATTTATCGTGAAATTAATTAAAAACCTACTTTCATTTTCAATAAACCAGCCCGAAATAGCAAAAATGAGAGTTATAAGGTGGTGGACACACTTTGGCAGATATATGTCATTGGAGTTTGCATCAAAATATATACTTGCAATGAAATGATATTGAATAATTACGTAAGAGAGAATATATATACTGGGAACTTATTTACAGTATGACATAGAAATTAAGATAAGACAAATGTTGAATAAATAAAATGAGCCAATTCGTTTCTGCAATGTGTGATTTTAGTTTTGATAGAAAGAACTTTCCAGAACGGGGTAACCAAGAATGCAGGTTGACTATTTGACACCATGGCGATAAAAGTAGGAGTTCATTATGCAATGGGCAGACACCTTAGATCGGACAACTCTGGTTTAAAATTTACCAATAAATATGCATGCAGTCGCATTTTTAGATTTCATAAATTTTTATACCACTGACAGATAGGTAGTAAACTTTATATATCTTATTAAAAATTGTAAACCATGAACAGATTGTGTTGACAACTCTATGTCTATATGAATAAATTATGTAAGCATAAAACGGAGATGTATCGTGTGTGTGTGTGTGTGAATTTCGTTTTAGATTTCCATCCCCGCCCGCTCCTCTTAATATCCAGCCACTTGTTTTTAAATTCCAATATTTAAAAAGAATGTTAAAAAAAATTAAGAAAAAATTCGGACACAGTATATTAAAAAAATCAACAAAAGAATCTGTTTCAACATACACATTCAATCAATATGTAAATTGTTATTTCCCACGCTTGCGGGGAATGTGAGATATTGGAGAAAGATCAGCTGAGTTTCTGATGATAAACATTAAGACATTGATGAAAGAATATATTACCTATAAATGTGACAGGCTCTGTTATAAAGTACAAAAGTAAAATATATAAAAGTATGTCTCATAACATGTAAAACAATAACATATATATTCCAAAAGAGCCATGAACATTAACATTTAACTTTGTTCTTCAATCTATATAATTGTATATGCTTTGATGATCGGTAACCCCAAATGTTTAATTTATATTTCAACAGACGAAGTTGAGTTGAACAGTCTCCGTAAGTAAAACATTTCAAAATGGCGTTTTTTAAATTTTAAAGAGTTTTATAATGGCGGTAAAATTCCTGTCTATTAAATTAATGATAGGGCCAAATGATTTTTTTATTGATATGCATAAATCAGTGCAGTTATAAACAAGATAAAGTTATAATAGATAAGAAATGTCATTTGAATAATTCTAATTTACAAAGTAGATGGATAAAACAATTTAAGAAAGTGAGTAAGAAGAAAGCACAAATAAGAGAGACTGATTACAAGGAAGGAACAAAAATAATATACTGAAAAACCAGGATTGGACAGCCCCAGAGATAGCAGCCATGGGACATAACTTTCTGTGAAAGTAATTGCGTTGCAAATTAGGAATATTGGAATTAAAAATTAATTTACAAAGAAATGGCCTGTATTTTACTTTGAATTTTTAAACATGTAGCTTTGATTTAGAAATTGGTCTTATCATGCTTTTGTTATGTTCGTCTAATGCTCTTTTTTTTTCGGTGATCAGTTTTCTCCCCGCTCTTTGCTGATGTTCTTATTTTTAAACAACTTTGATTTAGAAATTGGTCTCAATGTTATTAAATTGTCTTGCTCTCTTTTTTTGGTGAATACTTTTTGCTTGGGTTTTTAGTTCATGTCCTCAACATTTTGAGCGACTTGTCAGGTTGTGTTAATTTTCTGGTATCCCATACCAAAAAAAAGTACAAAAAAGTATACTTTTTTCGTGCTTTTAGTACAGTCTTTTTAGTACTTTTTCGAAAAAGTACAGAAAAAGTATTCTTTTTTAGTACTTTGTCAAACAGGTCCTCAGATCTAAAGACCTTTTTCTGTACTTTTTTTGGACTTAGAATTTTTTCACTCTACTTATTTTGTACTGTTTTGGACTTAGTTTTTTTTCAACATACATTTTTGTGCTTTTGTTGGACTTAGTTTTTTTACAGTGTATTTTTTCTGTACTTTTCTTGGACTTTGAATTTTTCACATCATTATTTTAATCTGCTCGGTTTTAACTTTGTATTTTTTCAGCATACTTTTGTAGGACTTATAATTTTTTATTGCAAAGACAGTTTGGACTTACATGTAGTATTTTTACCAACATATATGTATTTTTATGCACTTTCTTTTTTAAATTTTCGTGAATTCTGATTGGACAATTGCCATACCGCCATTAATTTTTCAAACTGGCAAAGAAGACTGGAGCTGTTTTGAATTTCTGCCTGATACTTTTAGAATTAGCAGAAATGCGGTGTGCTGTAAATGTTTTGGAACCTACATGGAGTGTTTTTACAATGATATACACGTATATTACTTGGAAAATATAAGGCTTTACTGCAGAATGACCCATTTCCATTTTGGGTAAGTCTGATGAACGATCTATTGTTAAAAACTTCACATTATCGTGTTTGTTCAAATCTTAAGATAAATTAAGTTGTGGACTGGGATTGAAAATTTGTTGATTTTTTTTTTTAGAATTCTTATAAGAATTGCCAAATAGACTTGAGGATGTGACTTCCGATTGAAGAGCAGTTCAGTGTGGTGTTTTGGTGCATGTTTGGTGAAGACAAAATTGTCAACATAGGTAAATCAGCTTTTTCTGTCAAATAGAAGCAAAAGTAATGAATATATATTTGTAGATTATATATATATGTTGTAATCTTGTTTAAAGAAATACATTTCTTAATTTAATTATGCAAGAATAAAACCAATGTATCATTATTTCAAATTGCAGAAAAAATCACAAAGTCCAGCAGATTGAAGATCTTACCATTAATAATAACAGATGAAATATAACATAAGTCATTAGGTGTGTGTATGGTAATTAAATAGTAATACACAGTAAATAAAAGGTCCTATTTTATATGTATGTTTACAAAATGCTATGCAGGGAATCTAATGACAGAATAATAAATATACTACATGTAATATCTATAAAAAAAAAAATTAAAAATTGACCACAATTACATTTTAATTGCACGTATTCGAAATGATAAGCAAGTCATATTATAGAGACAAGTTTTCTCTAGGTACTGGCCACATGCATTATTAAACATGGGTGTGCTATTTCTGCTTTATGAAAAGCTACCTCACATGTGATTTTAGGGTTATTTACAGCTAAGTGGTATCACTATGATATAATATTCTTTTACATACATTTTTAGAAAGGATCAGGATTCAAGATACAGTTCGAGTTGTATGCTGATCCATTACTGCAGGACGATGGTATTTAGAAACGGGGAAGATTTCAAGACTTTGTTAAATGTGTGATATACTAGTATGTGACTAATCAACTTGAGAAGTTATTACAATGCTGTCTCCTCCAAAAAAGATTTACAGACTATAATCTTAAACTGTTTTCAGCTACAACACACAGCTGAAATATTGAGGGCAACATGTACTAAATGACAGCCATGGCATAATTTTTCATGCTTTTGTATAGATTATTAGGTTTAATTACAAAACATACATACCATTACAAATGATCAGAATCTTCTTGATGAGGTAGAAAATTATTTGATGTTTTGTAATGTACTTTTTTTGTACTTAAAATAGCACTAAAAAGGTACCTTTTTTGGTTAAAAAAAAAACCTGGTCTTCCGTTTTCAACGTTATTGCTTTGTTTCTTTTTACCCTATTATTATTATTTTTTTTTTCTGTCACGTTTTCTCTAAAACGCTTCAGCCAATTTTGATGAAACTTTCATAGCTTATTTATGACAACATTTGTAACAAAACTACACATCTCTCTTTTGGTCGTCACTTCCGACACCGAGATATTAAAGATTTTATGTTTTTGCTTCTTCACAATTTTTCTCCAAATGTATTTAAAATAGAACTTTCAAATTTTCAGTGATAGTACAGAGTCGTCAGCCGCAGTGCCCTTTGCATATCCAAACGCCCACCGTCACTTCCGGTCATCACGGGAAGGAAACAAAAAAGTCATTTTTGAACTTTTTTGATTTGAAATTTTTTTATGTTCTTAGAGACGCCTTTATAACTTTAGAATATGAAATTTGTTTTTAAATCCATCCACGCTTTCTTGAGATTTTGGGCTCCAAAGTCCTGAAGCGAGAGTCCACGTAGCTCAGTCGTTAGAGTGGTGGACTTGTGCACAGGCGACCTGGGTTCAGTCCCAAAGTGCCGAATGTTTTTTCTTTCTTAATTGTGTTTTGTTTAATGATTTTATCTTTAAAATGATGGATTTTAATGTTTTCCGTTTCAATTTTATCATAAATCAAAATAATTCAGTGAATTTCCCGCTTTGTTACAGTCAGCTGTAACAGTTTGTTACAGTCAGCTGCTCGCTAAATTCAGACAGTCGTGGCATCGCCAGCATTAGAGCTCGCCGGGTCATTTTGCCGGCATCAAAGAAATGCCGCCATCCCAATGACTGTAAGCACACAACTTTAAGCAATGCGCCCACGTTTCAAGTATTCTAGAGGACTTTAAAAGGAGGACTGTTTAGTATTTATTCACATATATAGATGCATGCATGCATGTATACATGCGTTTACTGACATATGTTGTTTATATATTGATTTCCTGAACACTATAAAACATTAAAAAATCTCCCTCCCTCTCTCTCTCTCTCTCTCTCTCTCTTTAACGTACGAATATTTTAGTATTTGAATAAGAACTACTACAGGTAACATGCAGTAATGTGGCTACGAGCTAAATGTACATTTGGCGTCCAAAAATTATGTATGTATTCATTTCTAGTTACGGGATAATATGGATTTAAATGATTTGAAATTCATTGTTTAATGATTGTTTTCTTACTGATTGGAAGTCAACGCTAAAAAGTCATTTTTATTTTTTTACTTCTTTGTGTATGTCTACAGACACATCTGTTGTCTGTCTGGGATTAAGAAAAACCTCTGAAGTTTACACACGGAACTATACAAACGACCAGGTGACTGCGACAAGGTGTGAAAACTGACCACCTGTGTATGTGTGTTTAAGCCTAGGAATAAACAGATGTAATCACCGATCGGGGAAATACACTGTTAAAAAACAAAAGGTCTGATTCTTCGCTTTTGATAAAAAAAAATCATTACGGCAGGGTGCATTTGGATTATAATCATTTAAAATCTGTCTTAAGTTTATAATTATTTACAAAGGTCTACATACATTTAATTCTCGCCCAAAACCGGGATTAATCGTATCTGTCTATGACTAAGCATTGAGGTCAAAATTCATTAATTTCGTATTTTATTAACCGATTGCTTAACACTGGTCGTTTAGACATAACACTGGGGTATTGAGTGAAAAGGGGGGATAATTAACCATACTACTTTTGTAAGATGTAGGTTATTTTACTTGCCGACTTAGCAGAATTTTTTAATTACACAGTGTTAGTCGGCAAAGATAAACTTGAGACAGAAAGAAAAATAATTGATATGCAAAAGAGGCAAATAAAAAGATAATCAATTTCTTTATCAAATCGATTTCTGATTAATTCATCTCTCTCTCTCTCTCTCTCTCTCTCTCTCTCTCTCTCTCATTATTCAAATGTAGTTTAAAGCGAATGGCGTTTTATATATCTCATTTCTAGAGCATTTAGAAGTAAAAAGTAAAGCCATAAATTAACGATGTTTTAAGAAAACAGCTATGCCTATTACAACCTTCCTTGATTTCGATCCTTTTATTTTTTGCTGAAATTAATTACGCCTCTTAATATGTCACTGATTATGTTCAAAATGCATAATGTATACTGCAGTAGGTGTTATTATGTAAATTAAAACCCGACATTTTACATTGTATTTGGAAATATATATACAGCTTACGTCAATTTCACCTGTTACAGTCAAAACATTTGAAATGGGCGGGAACAAATTGATGCGGACATCTGAGAAAACATTGGATTGAAACTGCAGCTATGAAGTGTATCAGTGGTGACTGATTCTCTGAAGTCATCTGACAATGCTTTGCCTTGCGCCTATAATCTCTCCCGAATTGGGATCTTTTAATATTTGCTGATTATATACTTATTGATGAAATAAAATGATTTTCAATCGCTTTGCTGATACTAAATAAAATGTGTTTCGATCGCATAACTTACATAGCAAGTTAGGAACGTAAGGTGGATTGAAAATACACTTCCTATAACTACAGTTTCAATCAAACTTTTTCTCAGACGTCCGCGTCTGCAATGAATTTGTTCCCGTCCATATCAAATGTTTTGACTGTAACAGGTGAAATTGACGTAAGCTGTATATTTCGAATCTTGCCAGTTAATGTTCCACGGTCTAAGTTTTTTAAACAAAAGAAATCAACGTGCGAGTTAGAAATTCGCATAAATATAAATCCTTAGAGAGGGTTAAATGGAATTTGAAGAAGTGTTGAGAAATGATAGAAAAGAACAAGTATCCCGATAGCGTAAGGTGTATTCAAATGGAAGACCTCTCTTTGCTCGCAACGAGTCGTGTCTAGTTAAGGTCTTCCGTTTCCAACGGAAGACCTTATTGTTATTGCTTTGTTACTTTTCCTCTATTATTACTAATTTTTTTTTTCTGTCACGTTTTCTCATAAACGCTTCAGTCGATTTTTATAAAACTTTCAGATCTTATTCATGGCAAAATTTGTAAGAAAATTACATGAGTTTTTTGTTTTGGTCCTCACTTCTGGTCCCGAGATATTAAAGATTTTATGTTTTTGCTTCTTCGCAATTTTTCTCTAAACGTATTTATGATAGAACTTTCAAATTCTCAGAGATGGTAGAGAGTCGTCAGCCGCAGTGCCCTTTGCATATCCGAACGTCTGCCGTTACTTCTGGTCGTCTCCGGAAGAAAACAAAAATTTGTCATTTTTCAACTTTTCTTATTTGAATTTTTTATATGTTTTTATTTGATATAGATATCGATGCTTTCAAAACTTCAGAATATGAAATTTGTTATAAAATCGGTCCACTCAGTCGTTCGAGTGGTGGACTTGTGCCCATAATTTTATCAGAAATTTCAATAATAGCGCCTTTAGTCTAGCACAAAAACGAGCTCGTTTCAAAATACCATTGATTTTACCAAATAAAAAAAAAACATTTTTTAAAAACTTTTTTGTTTTTACACATTTTTCAGTGTTAGTTTAAGTGGTGATTGCATTTTTAAAATGTATACAGGTAATCAAATAGAAGACCCTTCGTTGCTCGCAACGAGTTTCTAGTCATTATTTTTTTTTTCTGTCATGTTTTCTCAAAAACGCTCGTTGCTAACAAAATTTTCTTGATGAATCTGTAGCTCGTTCTTTTTCCTGCGCGCACTGGTTCTTAGAGCTCGCTTTGCTCGCCGGCGCGCATGCGCTCGCTATAAAAAATAACAGTATAAAATTTAAGAAACACTGTTTTACTTAAAAGATTAAAGACTTGAACAGAACATCTTTGGCATGTTTGTATTCATAATTCATAACTCATAAAATGAGACCAAATTTTAAGCTCTAAAATACTGTATTTGCAGTAAAAAGTTTTACAAAATATCACTTAAATTCTTCTGATAAGCCGAAACAAATGTACATGTATATTGTTGCAAATGTCATATTTTAAAAGTTGTAATGGAGTTTTGAATGTTTCAAAATTTCATATATTGTGTTTTATAACCACAATTTTCTAACGATTCGTATAAATTTATTTCATGGTAATAATCATGTTTAATCATTGTATAATATTATGTATGGAGAGCTGGGATAGATTCATGTACATGTATATTTCTTATGTTGGCTATATAAATTTTTTGATCAAGTTACGAAACAAACAGTTATAATTAAGTACCCCTTTAAAAACAAAGCTATCTAAAGGGGTATCTTGATACGGATTTACAGCGAGATAATTATCCCAATTGGTAGTTCACACCTTCAAACGCGACAATTTGTGTACACTACAAAAGTATTGGACGGTTATGTGTCAAACACAGGTGATGTTTTCCAGTGTCTGGCAAGTGAGAAATTCAAAATACTGTACAAATTTTCATATTCCGTGAAATTTTGGTGTCCTGCTGGTACACCGTGAATTATGTAGAAAAAACGATACATTTTGTGCCCCACGGGTACATATGTATGATTTCACTGAAAAAATAGAAAAATATTCATAAAACTAGAGCAAAGCTTGTTGCACAGCAACGAGTAGGTCTTCCATGCAGCTGCGAGGCGGAAGAGAACGATTGACCCTTTCTTTTTTTCTAAAGTGACACTGTGACTCAAAAAGATGTTATACTTTTTGATTGTGAAAACGTAAATAAGAAGAAATATACGAAATTTGATCATTTCACACATTTTAAGTCATCACCTACATGTATTAGTTCACAAGTCGTTAAAACTCATTAGAAACAAACCAAGTTGATCATTTCATGCATTTTAAGTCATCACCTATATGTAATAGTTTACAAGTCGTTAAAACTCATCCGAAACAAACAAAGTTGTTTTGGACTTTGATTTTGTGTGTCACATGATTGCAATTCTGTCTAAAATGCTGATGACCTATGTACCTGTCATACTATGTTTCGAACAATCTCAAAGTCATCAATGTTGCAGAAAAAGTGCACTGATCTTACAACAAAATTGGATAATTTTAAAGCATTTTGGCCAAAAAGGATATCTATACTACTAAAATAATTGACGCGATTTTTTTGTGCTTTTATACACTGTCAGGTAAATGGGATTATCGAGAACATTCAATTGTTATTATATACATTCTACATTGTGCCAATCGGGGATTTTTTTCTACTAGCGTTAATTAAATAATAATCAGCAAAAATAAGTCCTAAGAATTCAGAATTAGAACTGAAATAAAGAACTTTGTAATCGCCAAGACCTGAGCTTCCGGGTCACATAGATTTTAGTAAATGGAACGGATCCACATTTGACGGTTTTAAAGTTAACAATTAAGTTCTACAAAGGATTTTGCTGTCTATCAAAGTATTATGAAATTATAGAATTTTAATAGAGTACATAATATAAATATTTATTTAGGTTTCTCTATAAACGCACGCATAAGCTTTGGATTCGCAGGGGGTTGTTGTAAGGCAGAATTGTACATATTAACATGAAACAAATTTTCATTTGAAACAAATAGTGTATTATACATTGTAATTTCAAAAATTCAAAAAATGAAATCAATCTCTGCACATCATGTTCTTTTTCAAAAAAACTAATTGAAGTGTTGCTGTGGCTTTTCAAACCAATGAATTTAAGAGTTTGGATCATATTTTAATTGTAAAAATTGTGTCTTAAACTGTGACGAAAAGCTGACAAAACAGACCCAGGGGTGGGAGACTCTCTTCCATGATCCTCGCCTAATAAAGTTTAATGTTTAAGAGCTAATCCATGGGTTGTAGAAACGGCATGGTTTCAGCAATATTTTAATTATCTCCTTTTTTCACATTCTGCTTATCGCACCGAATCCAATCGTCTTTCATGAAGTTCGCTCAACCACTGTACACTGTACAATCTCTGGGAGCAAATGCGAGAAATGATCGAAGCCCTTATATAATGTAAATATAAATTCCAGAGTCCATAACTAAAAATCGTACACATTAGTTGCACCTCCGTAACATTATAAACACCGCCCAGAGAGAGAGAGAGAGAGAGAGAGAGAGAGAGAGAGAGAGAGAGAGAGATTAAGTGTTTAATAACACGCTAAAGCAATGAAAGATTAACATTTGATTTCACACTTTAACAATTATAATGAATTCGTTTAGATTAATTCAAATATGAGTGTCTTTTTGGGGGGTGTAGATCAACATACAGCATAATTTAGAGCATTCACACGCGTGCGTGTATTGGCGGCTTTGATTCCGACGATTCACAAAGCCTCGATGAGCGATTGAATTCAGTGAGTGGCCGTTGTAAAGAAGACTGATATGCAATATTGTTGTATTTAAAATCACGACTAGTTTAGTATGCATTGATGCTCTGCAAGATACCAAGCACAATTTAATCCAGTTTTATTATTTAACAATTGATTGTCTTTTCAGAAGATGTTCAAAAATTATTTTTGGATTTTTTTCTGATGTTTGATACTTGAGTTTCAACCTGTATAATATTTGTGGATAATACCTGACCGTTTTTTGTGAGCTTTCGGGCATCATAACACGAATTATAACAAACTCTGTTTAACAGGTATTTGGACATCATGTAATTTTTCGCATGGGCTCTCAATGAGAGATTGGCATAAATACGTAAAATGAGTGTGTGGATTATTGAACGCTGCACAATGATACAGAGATCTTTAAGCGGACTATTTGCTTTTGGAGAATCGTTTTCATTTCGGTGAGTCTACAACGTTCTTGTACATTATCTCAAACATGCCCTGCGTACATGTATGCAAACCGATCAGCTACCTGCAACTAACATATTCGCGCAGAAGCCTTGTATCATTTACATAGCACATGTAAGCATCGTACGTAAAATGTAAACTAAGCTTAAAACTCATGCAAAATCGAAGATATTAAGATTCTAGAGAGTAGTATTTTTTAGAGTCAGTATCAGATATAAGGTACAAGCACGCGAAGCTTGTGTATTAGATAACCGCAAATCTCTAGTCGATCCACGCTCGGTGGCTCTCCTTGGCCACATGTGAGGGATGAGTTACGTAAACATATACACATGGCTTACGGGAAAGGGTTGATTTAAAAAGTCATTGTAGTTATCATATCCCTAATAGTTTTTTTTTTATCATGTGCTTAATTAATAGAAAAGATGAAAGTTAGAAATAGAACTTTTTTTCACATATTGTTTTTAAAGGCATGTTTTTTAGACTCGTGCTCTGACCACATGCCGTGATAAATTTTATAGAATGTTGAGACATCTTTCATACTCCTCTCTCTCTCTCTCTCTCTCTCTTATTTCAAATAGCTCATATTTTATGTGAACTGGTCAAGTAATACATGTAGCCGTAACGGCAATCTGATTGAAATGCCGATCTCTACATAAGTGCACATGCTGTCGTAACGGGCGTTTTCAGAAATATATCATCGCTTTCGATATTTATCGCATGAAGATAAAATTATGCATGATTCAGACAGGTACATTGAAATCACAAGTACAGCACAATTTAAAGATATGTTGTCCCTGTTTTTTCACGTGTGTATAACTATTACATAACAATTCCTGTCTGTGAAAGCACCCGTGCTCTGACACATGCCGAGAGAAATCTTATCGAATTTTGGAACCCCTTTCTCTCTCTCTCAAGTCAAAATATATATCATTCTATGAAATTTGAGAATTAAAACTTTCTTAATTTAAGCATTAAAATTCATTCAAACAATCGAATTTTTACCATTTTAAAAAATCCACCAGGTATACCGGTATATAAAATCTGTGTTCTCAATAACTATCTCCATTGCTGATTAACCCTGGTTATAGTCTGTTTGTTAATTGTATTTTAATCGAGCGCGCCGTTTTAAGAGGTTATTTTAAAGATGTATTTTCTAAAATTTGTGTTATAAATACATAGAAGAAATTAACTTTTAATTCAAATTAAATACAAATTTTCATTTGTTTGAAATTAAATTATTCTATTAGGAAAATTTCGCTGGTTGTAAGAACAGGCTATACACTTCTATTAAGCGGACCCCAAGTCACACTAATTGCTGCAGCTCACCAATCCCGACGGCAGCCAGCCAAATTCTGTATACACAAACTGTTTACTTAATGTTACGCAATTCCCCGTCCTCTGTTGGTCAACAGACACTTTGCTAAATTTTAACAAGTGATGGATTCCCAAGATTATATGATCATACATATCTTCAAATCCTGGGTTTTGAACAATCAAAATATATTTTTGGCGACCAACTGAACATCATGCTTTTGTTATTTAATTGGATAGGAAAGTCAGTGTTAAAATACATAATTTAACATTAACATTATTTATCTACATGTACTTTGTTGTTCATTAAACAAATTCTTTAAACGTATTAAAGAGAAATGATGAAGTGTAAGAAATGTTTTAAAGCTAAGAATTAATTATGAAAAAAATGCAAATGAAACGCCAATTATTATTCCCGTTCCCGAGGCTAAATAAGATACTATAGTGAAATGTTTTATTAAATGAATTAATTGATAGCCGATAATTGTCAATGATGAATGTGCCAAAAACAAATATTTAAAGCTATCGGAAGTATACAAAATTCTCTATTAGTATAATTACACGTTCCTTTTACTTTCTCCACTTTTTTAAATAGTAAATTGAACAATCAACTCCATTTATAAAACAAATGAATATGAATTAATATTCATTAATTCCCTCAATCACACTTCCCCTGTTAGAAGAAATTGGGGAAGGTAACTTGCATTAAAAACAAAAACAGTTTTCATCTGAGACTGGTTCCACAATACCACGACGGTTTAGACAAGGTGGGATGCAGTACAGTGAGGATGCACGGTTTTACCTGAGTTACCTGAGCTAAACCGCGATCAATTTCACACCACGAGGACTCGCGGTAAATATGCAAACCACGTTGACCGTAGTGTATGTTGAACAACTTTTGTTCAATATGTGATTACAAAAGTTTTCAAACTAAAAAGTTACGGAGCGAAAACATGAGCAAAATTTAACAGTTTTTTAAAACATTAATTTCGATTTAGTTTTTTTATTGGTTTAATAAGGAAAATTGAAAAATTAAAACTGGGAGGACAACGTTCAATGTATCTATATTAAAGATTTATAACTTAAAATCACTTGCTACGGAAAGTCTCTGATCCTTTGTCCGGAAAGGAGAACCCGTAAAATATTTTAAAAAGGGAATAACTCGCAACAGGAAGTAGCAATTTCATATCTTTTTATGTCATGGAGAACGTATTATCATTTACAAAAAACCCCGAAAATTTGAATGCAATTGGATAGAAATTAAGCGATATATTACAATTTGAAAAAACCTCTAGAAGAAGAATAACAATAATGAAGAATTTCCATCAGAATCAGTATAAGGTCTTCCATTGGAAATGGAAGACCTTAATAATTGAAAGTCGATATTGGTCTCTGTTCTTACTTTTGTTGTTGTTGTTTTAGGCTAGATCCACAAACGTAATTACTTTTAAGCGTTTGGATCAACGCATGCACATTAATTTTATTTATCTATTTATTTATTTATTATTATTTATTAATTAACAGTAATTTTCTCAAAAATCTTGATTGAAAATATCTCTGTTTTTTGGGTCTGTGTTATACATAGGAACAGTGGGTTTTTTTTCAGCATTTCATACCCAACATTGGGAACACGCATTGATCACAGGTGAGGTGCATACAATACACGAGACTTTACAATGGCTTGTACATGAAGCCAGAAAAAATTTCCAAAAACGGTCAATTTTAACAAAAACTTCAAAATATATGAGGAAATACTAACTAATGTGAAAATAGGAAAATCACTGTGAAACATTAACTTGATCTGTACTACATGTAGGTCACAAAATAAAAAGACACAATAAGTCTATAATAAAAGGTCCAGAAAACAGTAAATTGTCAAAATTTACTAAGTCTATAAAGGCAACAATTACTTTAAATGAAATACACTACTTATCCTTAAAGGCATGGGGAAAGCGTGTGATTTGAGTACTGTATCATCTTTTGTGAGAGCAATACTATAACATTTATCATACTTTGCAAGACATGTATTGTACCATGTATGATGCATACTGTTTCATAAAAATAGTATAAGACCATTATATATGTTGATGCTGGGTACAGGGCCAATAAAAAAAAAGATGTAGACAATATCACTGTTTGTCAAATATAGATCTGTTCGTCAAATATAGATCAATCATTACGAAACTATTAATTGATCTGTAAGTCGATCATCAATATAATAACACATACATGTAGTACTAAAAAATAGCCCATCGTCTAAATGCATAAAGCGAATGAAATTCAGAAAACCAACGATGACTGAATGACAAAAGAAAAGTTACATTATATGTAATTCATGAAGAGTTAAAAAAAGCAATGCTTTTTTAAATAACCAAAATAAGCAGCCATGAAATACAGAGTACTCACTTTTCTTTCTTTCGGAGCTGAGCAAGGAGCTCATCATGCTTTCTCTGAATTTTTTCAAGTCTGCTGTCTCCGTCTTTTGTGGCATTTTCCAGCTTCTTCTCCAGGAGTCCGATTCTGACCTGCATCTCGCTGACTTCCTCTTGCTGGTAGATAGTGGCAAGGTTACAACATCATTTGTTAGGTAATTTGATATGAAATGATAACAAGAGGCCCAGGGGCCACATCGCTCACCTGAGCAACAATAGCAAAGTGATCCAAACAGATTTAATAAATCAAATATGAAAATATCCTTAAAATTTATCAGAGTTAGTTTTTTTAATTTTTTGGCACATTTTTTAACAATGAGTCCCCCCAAAATAGGAAGATTTCGCATGATTTTCCTCTATGTATTCCTATGAAAAAATTGTTTCAATGTGGCCCCCACCTTAACCCCAGAAGTAATAATTTGAACAAACTTGATACTACACTACCTGAGAATGCTTCCACATAGGTTTCATCTTTTCTGGTTAAATGGTTTTTCGACATTTTTTTAAACAATTTCCCTTACAAATTCCTATATAAAAAATTGACCACTCATTGTGGCCCCACTCTACCTCAAGGGATCACGATTTGAACAAACTTGAAATTACCTGAGGAAATTTCCATATAAGTTTCAACTTTACTGGCCAAATTAGGGTTTAATGGACATAATAATCATGCATTTAGTTTTTTCCCAACATGTGTGGGAGTAGAGAGGAAGATCTAGATTATCTAATTTGGCCATTGGTTGCTTATTGGCCCTACCAATGAGGCCACAGGGGTGTTATGGTCATAAATCTCACAATTTACATTTCTCTTATACTAGAGATGCTTCAAACCAAAAATGGTTATAATTGGCCTTGTAGTTTTCAAAAAGAAGCTAAAAATGTAAAAAAAAAAATTGTTAATGGACAACGCACGATGGACGACGAAGGTTGCACGACGACGGACGAAGACCAATTGCAATAGGTCAAGTGAGTGACTCAGGTGACCTATAAAAATATGTGATGGGTAATTTGGGCCTACATTGCCTAAGAAGGACTCATGTAGACCCTTTTGTGGTGGGTTATTAGGTCCCATAGGAAATAATTTTGAATTTCGAACACACATTTAAAGTAATACACATTTTGAAAAAGTTTCAAAGTGCATTATATTTGGGACTGCCTACTCAATTACTCACTTTGATAAAAATGTATTTTTTTAAAAAACCCATTGATATGATCATCTTCATCTATGCACTTTGAAAAAACAAGAGACCCACGTGCCATGACGGTTAACTGAGTACCATGCACCAACAGCAATAGGTCACCCGAGTGACCCAATGACCTTAAAAATACATGTTCACTATATGGCCATATTTGTCACCCCCCCCCCCCCCCCCCCCAAAAAAAGAAGTAAATAACAAGAGGTCCATGGGCCACATCGCTCACCTGTGCAACACTAGACATAATAAAATCAGCTTTATGAAGTCATTTCCAAAATATCGGGACAATGAATGAGTAAAATAGATCCTGTATTACAAGATTTTCAAAATTTCCTACAGGTGTTTTTATGTTGAGCCTATTTTGTAACTAAATGATTTCAGAGTTATATCACATTTTGAACATTGCCATTCTCAAAAAGATCTTAAACAACTGTTCATATAAATATAAACCTATATCAAACTTTGAACCCCTTGTGTGGCCCAAGAATTATCCAGGGCCACAGTCTAAACAACTGAGAATCAACAAATGTCAAAATGCTTGCATAATAGTAATACTAATACATGTACTATGTATTTTTGAGAATGATCAGATTTATTTCTTATCTAAAAATTCGACCCCGCCCCCACACCCATTATTGTCTCATCCTTTTTTATTTGATTTTTAAAGATTTTTCTCTATATATATTACACTACCTGAGGATCCTTCCACTCAAGTAACAGCTTTTCTGCTTAATTGATTTTCGAAAAGAAGAAATTTCTCTTTACATTCCTATGTAAAATTCTGAACCCCATGGTGTCCCAACCTACCCCTGGGGATCATAATTTGAACAAACTAGAATCCACACTATCTGAGAGTTACAGTTTTTCTAGTTAATTGGTTTTTGAGAAGAAGATTTTTAAGATCAATTCTATGTAAGAATCAATGATTTATAAAAAGGTCTGGCCACGCATAGTCACCAATGGCAACCAAGGCTAAAGATGGAAAAATAGTTATCATGGAAACTGTTACAAGTTTTTAAAATAAGGTTTTTGCGGTTTTTTAATAAACCGAAATGGGAAAGTAATAAATTTTTACATCATTATCAATGTCCATGCAATATATATTTTATTATGAAAATTGACATCTGTTGCTATGGTAACAAGGCCAAGAAATAGGAACAAGAGGCCCATGGGCCACATCGCTCACCTGAGCAACAACAGACATAATAAAATCAGCTTTATAGAGTCATATACAAAATATCTGAACAATGTCGTATAATAGATCCTGCATAAAAAAAAATTCCCCTGCATATTCTTA